>CM053787.1:750078062-750655562 GCA_028749045.1 Cupressus sempervirens | reverse complement strand
TGATAATAAACCATCTAACTAATCATCATCAATAACTAAAAGCAATGTAATAATCATCATGCATACATGAAATGTATAGTCCAAATAATCTCATCATACATCAACTGAATCCATAACATAATGTCTGATAGTCTCAAAACAATGCTACTAATCCATCAACATAAAACTAGTCTAACATAGTCTGATAATAATAGCAACAATGTGTCCAAAAGAATGTGAATGAGGGTAGGCACTACATCCACCCCCCCTTAGATTAGGCTTACTCCTAGAAGCCTACAAACAAGTAGGCATATAACTCTCATAATCTAGCTACATCCTCCCATGTAGCTGAAGAATCATCAGTAGGGTCCCCTTGGACCCTTACCTACTTGATGGTTCGACCCCTGACAGTCAACTCCCACTGCTCCAAAATACGAACCAGCTCCAAAGCCAGCTGCCTATCCTCTACCTACAATGCATTCCAATCAAGAACATGTACAACATCAAGAATATATTACCTAAGTACTAAAACATGGAAAACATCATGAATGCGAGCTAGGCTGGGTGGTAGAGCAAGGTGGTAAGCAACTGGGCCAATCCTCTCAAGAATCTTGAATGGTCCCAAAAAGAAAGGTGCCAGCTTTGAATCCTTTTTGTGTTAGATCAGACTCTTCCACAGATGTACTCTCAAGAAAACCTTATCTCCCACAACAAACTACTTATCTGTCCTATGTGCATCAGTATTCTTTTTCTATCTATCCTGTGCTGTAGTCAAGTGCTCGCAGATATGGATTACTTTTTGTTCCATGTCATGAAGCATCTATGGACCCAACAAGATGCAATCCTCTAGACTATCCCAACTCAAGGGTGTATGACAATGATGTCAATATAAAGCCTGAAATGGTGCCATGCCAATAGAACCGTGATACCTGTTGTTGTAAGCAAACTCCACTAGGTAGACATAATCCTCCCAATGTGTCTGCCTATCCATCACATACATCCTTAACATATCTTCCAAAACCTGGTTCACCCTCTTTGTCTGACCATCTATCTCTAGGTGATATGCCAAACTAAAATTCAATTGTGCTCCAAGCTCATGCTGTAGTGATGTCCAGAATGCGGATGTGAATATAGGATCCCTGTCAGAAATGATCTTTCAGGGAATACCATGTAGTCTCACAATGTCACGCATGAAGATATTAGCTACATAAGCTTCTATGTAGGAAGACTTGATTGGTGAAAAATGTGCCACCTTAGTCAACTGATCAATAGTGACCATGATGGCATCATGATGACGAACAGTCATAGGTAATCCTACTATGAAGTCCATAGAGATGATGTCTGACTTCCATGAAGGAATGAGATTCGGTTCAAAAAGTCCTACCAGGTGTTGGTGTTCTACCTTAACTCTCTGACAGTCAAGACACCTAGCCACATAATTAGAAATGTCTCACTTCATCCTAGACCAATAGAATAAATGCCACAAATCAGCATGCATCTTCTTGACACCTGGATGTGCCGAGTAAGGTGTACGACGAGACTCTACTAGAAATTTTGAACAAATATGTGATAATAACCAGCTAGACCCATGAAACTATGAATCTCTGACACATTAGTCAATGAAGGCCAATCCACTATTGCTTGAATCTTTGCAAGGTATACTAAAATACCATCACCTAAAATGACATGCCCTAAATATTGAATCTCTAATTTGAAGAATTCACACTAAGCCACATTGGCACAAAGCTGATTGTCTCTTAAGCATTGTAAAACCAATCACAAGTGTTCCTCATGCTCCTTCTAAGACTTAGAATATATCAATATATCATCAAGAAACACAAGTACAAACCTGTCAAGATATGATCGAAACACCCCATTCATCAAACTCATGAAAACTAATGGAGCATTAGTCAAACCAAAAGGTACCATTGTGAACTCATAATGCTCATAGCAAGTCTAAAAGGTGGTCTTGTGAATGTCAACTTCCTTAATGCGAAGCTAGTGGTATCTTGACTTAAGGTCAATCTTGGAGAATACTATAGCTCCCTTGATCTGATCAAATAAGTCATCAATCCTAGGTAGAGGATACCTGTTCTTAATAGTCACCTTATTCAACTGTCTGTAATCAATACAAAGGTACAAAGAACCATCTTTCTTTTTCACAAAGAGCACTGGAGCTCCCCATGGTGATACACTATGTTGAATGCTCCCTTTGGCCAGGAGTTCCTCTAGCTGAAGATGCAACTCTCCCAATTCCTGTGTAGTCATATGATAAGGAGCTTTAGAGATAGGCTCCACTCTAGGAATCAGGTCAATGTTAAAGTCAATGTCCCTCTTTGGAGGCATGCCTAGAATCTCACTTGGAAAGACATCTGCATACTCCTATAAAATCAGGTGATCTAAAGTCTTCCTCACAAGATCTTCCTCATCAAGATCATTTACCATAAAACAAATATTTGACATCTCTTACAAAAACTCCACTTCAATTGCATAGCAGAAATCATTCGTAGAGATATAGACCTTGGTATCCCAACTATCTTCACATCATTCCCTTGGTCATCTTGGCACATTATAATCTTCTTCTTGCCTGCTGCAAACTCTCTATGAGCCCTACCTACATCCCCAACTATAGGCTTGGATGTTGTTGGCCTAGGGCCTAAAAATTGAGGTGCTCGTTGTGGACAGTGAGCTGCAAAATGTCCAATTTTCCCACATGAAAAACATCCTGTATTTCTACCAGAACTTTTACCCATAGGCGGTGCATTTGATTGTCGATGGCTGTTCTTGCTAACAAAAGACTAACTGCTCTGAGTTGGCTGATTGGGTTGATTCCATTTATTGCACTAAGCATTGTGATTGTTCTTGGAGTTAGAACCTTTTCCACCACCTTAAGCCTGAGATTTTGATCCCTTCTGCTGCTGTGTCTGTTGAGACTACTGCTAAAACTGCTCCCCCTTAGAAAAAGGAGGCTTCCTGTTACCACCTAAATTGTAGTTACCATTAGATCTTGATGCTGTAGGTGCTCCTACAAAACCTCCCTAACCAAGGTTGACACTTTGTTCAACAAGGATGGCTCATCATACCACATCCTTGAGGGTTTTCAGCTCAAATACCTTGACACCCCCAATTATACGGTTGTTTAATCCTCTAATAAAGTGTCGTGTCAACTGATCTGAGTTGTCACTGAATCCTAAAAAGGACATGAGCTCATAGAATTTATGCTCATACTCTATTAAAGTCATAGAATACTGTTTGAGATTATGGAACTCATTTTCCCTTTGCTACTTCCATTCCTCTGGTAGGAATTGTTCGCAGAAACTCTCTAAGAATAGGTCCCAAGTGACATTGTTCATGTCAATGCCCAACTTTTTTTCCTGAATTGTCCACCAAGTGTCCCCAAAATTCTCCAGATTAGTAATCAAAAATCTCACCTTAACATTACTATCAAAGTCTTGCATAGAAAAAATCCTGTCAAGGGCAATAAGCCACTGTTTGGCCACATAACCAGAACCTTGCCCATTAAAGGGCTTGACCTTGGATCTCGAAAGGTCCTTCATCTGAGTAGAAATAATGGATCTTTGTCGATCCTTCAGAGGACTCCTAGACCTGGGTCTATGCTCTTGTTTTGTTTGATGTGATCTATGCTAATCTTGAACAGGAGGTAGATGGTCAAGAATGGTCTGAATCATCTATCTCAAGTTAACCTCCTCAGACTTAGCTCTACCATGACCACAGCCTCTACCATGGCCTCTACCACAACCTCTAACAAAAGACCTAGTCCTAGATACCATCCTACAACAGTACAAAGTACTATTACAACCAAAAGACAAATGTTTGCAATAGACTAAGTTCAATTTCCAATTTTTCCTATGTTTAGTTTTAAGTAAAATTTTAGGTTTGAAACTGAAGTGTTGCAGTATGAAAAATATGCAAGTAACAGTTTTTAGGTTCTATTTTTAGTTCTCCTAGTTTTCAAGTTTAAAAAAGATACACATAATAGTTCAAAGTCCTAGTTTGTTCCAAAATACCCAGAGCTCCCAATGTAGAAACTTGGGCTTTGATACCAAGAAGATTACACATGGAAACATTTATAAATAATAACATACGTACAACATAACAAAAAACAACATATAGAAGAATAAGGATACATATAGAGGAATGGTACAATAGGTTTAGCTCTTTTATCACCTTACACCAATACAACCACAAGGGTTGTATAAAAGAATCTAACAACATTTAGTAAACACATCATGGGAGAAACACATTACAATAAGAAATCACACAAAAAAGATACCATAAAGGACAAGCCAATTAAGCATGCCACCTACTATCCCCATCTCATTCTATATCATTTAGGGAAGGTGGGTAACTTGTAAAAGGGACTATATCCAACATAGTAGGAATGATAGCTAGTTCCAACAAGGATCCTCTTTAGAATCAGAATGTTCGATACTAGGTGTAGGTGTTAATTGTGATGAAAGAATATTAGATAAATCATTATCAATGTCAATAATCTCATATTCATAATTAACATGATCAACATCATCAAGAGTATCATCATCATACAGATTAAACAAAATAGGATCTAAGATACAAATGGAATCATTATAATCATGCATCTGAACATCATTATTAGCACATTATGCATATTAACAGATTATGCATAGGGTTATTTGAAGAAGTTAAAGACTTTTCAACAATAGAATTACGAGATTTAGCTTGACCATAATGCTTCTTACAACATTCATTAGTAGATCAATAACATTTTGTCTTATGTGAAATGTGTTGAGGACTAGGAGGAGCAATTACTAGATCCTTCATAGGTTCTATAAGAGGATTAATAGGATTATCAGCATAAAAAATTGTCCTAGTTTTTCACATTTAATTTTCTTGGTTTTTCACATAAAAATTGTCTTGATACATCCTTAGTGAGTATTCAAGTTTCCTTTCAAAAATTAGGGTTTGTGTTTTTAAATTGTTGTTGACCCTAGAAATGTCCCTATTTTTGTTATGTTGTTTTTCTAGTGTTAATTATTTCCCTAGAAGACCTTTGAGTTAGGTTTGCATGATGTGCTTCATTTAAAAAAGGGAGTGTATGGGAAAATTCATTTGAATGCCTTTTTATTTTTCTAGAGTAGTTTATGAATTTTATTTGCATTACCCAAAATTTTCCTAAGTTTTCATAAAAGATTTTTAACCCAAGATTTTTTTTTAATATTATGTGGGTTCGTGTATTATGTTTGAAAAATTGTCTAAGTCACAATGACCTTTGATCTTCTTTAAGATCAAGGGTTGTCATGTTGTCATGAACAAGAGTTGCAAGGTCTTTACTCTTTGTGACATAGTGACAAGGTGACACCTATCTGTGAGACCCAATTAGGAGAAGCAAGGTTTCAAAAGTAAATTCTACATTGTAGATTAGATGGTTGATCAACGAGCCTCTCTTTATCACCAAAGGGAAATGCACAACTTTTATCCCTAGTGACATAGCGAGAACTTGACACATGGTTATGTGGCAAGACCAATCCTTGCAAAAAGTGTCATAGGTTCTAGGTCATCAAAGGTCTTCTAAATGTCAAATTTCCATTTCCTATGAGGGGTATACTTGACAAAGATAATATGTTTGTCTACACTATCAGATCTTTTAAAGATCAATGGCAATCACTTTGTCACCAACATAAGTTACAAGGTTTTTATCCTTGGTGACATAGTAACAGATTGACATGTTGTACAGTGGGCCATCTTCAGAGAATTTTTGTAGCATCATCCTTGATCATCTGATGTTCAAGAAATTAAGGGTTGTCTTTATGTTACTAAAGGAAGTTGCTTGACTTTTATCCTTGGTAACATAGTGAGAACCCAACACATGTCTAGATACATAAATGAATACTATGTAAGTTTCTAGTGAGGAGAGAAAGGATACACATGGTAAAACTCAATTGGATTGATTGCCAACTAGGAAGGTTGAAGCCAAGTCTGAGTGTGTTTTATTTCTTAATCATTAGATTCTTGTAAATTAACGACCTATTTTCAAACTCAAATGGGAATGCCACTCTACTTTTTTTCTCTACAACTCATTTATGGGAATTAAAGCTCCTCATGTGAACTAATACAAGGAATGTAGTGTAGATAGTCAAGAATTTGATCCTAAGAAAATATTTTTCGATCCCCTAGAGCCTGGACCTGTTGAAGAACATAGATTTTGCCTTGTTAAGTTGTAAATTTTTTTGTATTGATGATTCATTACAACATTCAAAGAATAAATAAGAAGGCCAAGTAAGTATCTTTGTCCGCATATAATTAGAACAATCCTTGTCTCTCCTCATTGTTGGTGTAAAATGTCTCATAAAAAGGGTTTCTCTGGGAAAGTTGAAAATGCTGGGAGAAATATTCATGATGATTTTCTAGAGCAATTAAGTGAGTCTACTAATGAATCCACCCAAATAAAGAAATTAGTTCTTATAAAGCCTAGGTTCTAAGTTGCAAATGGTTTATTTGACAAGGGAAATCAGATTAGCAATGCTGACTTCTAAAATGGGGTTATAATTATTAAAAAAGTGGTTTTCAAAGAGGAAATTGTTTGCCCCCCATAGAAATATTTGGAATTTTGACTTAGGAAGGTTAGTAGTTCCTATATTTTTTATGGATTCAGACCTCCTCACTGTTGTAGCCCAAAATTATGATCCAGTAGCTAGGATGGTGAGGAGAATTGATGGGAAGTGTTTGATGAAAATTATTTTAGAAGATATACAAGAAGTTTTTGGAATGGACTTGGCCACATATTATCATGAGGTCATTGACTTCTAGGTATTGGAGAAGGAATACTTGTCTTGCAAGGATCAAATAGGCAAGGGGCATTAAGAGGACACTTGGCCACAATTGTAAATTTAACTTTTGTCATAGCATCTGTTGGTGTTTGAAACTACTAAGCAAAAAAATACTCAATACCAGAATGATAATACTCAAATAACCTAAGGATTAGCTAATTCCCATATTCAATTATACAAGTAAATCATCTGGACCCAACTCTAATGAAACCAAGGATGGTTTCCTACTCTTTAGGCCTTACTTTACCAAGGTGGGTATACCTAAGGATGATTCTATTGCAAACTATTGTATGAAATTATTTTAGTTTCATTTTGATTCTCATCTCTTACCCTCATGCACATACAGATTTTGTCAATTTTCTTTAAAGCTCTCAAATACATATGCATCCCATATAAGCAGATATGATCACAATTCTCCTTGAGTTCACAAGCATTTCTGGAAACAATGGCTACCTAGGACCCAAAAAAATGAATGTAAATGAGTGGTGACCAGCATTACAATCTTGAACAAAAATAGAATAAGAATGAATTTGAAATTATAATAGTTTTAATCATGTAGAAATAGAATTTATTCTCAATCATCTCTGATTTACAAGACTAGTACCTTATCCATTGAGCATAGAGTAACTTATGGGCAGGAGACCTTGTTCAATTAGCTTGTAATTGAATCTGTCAACTATAATCACCTATTTCCATTCTTATATGATATCCTCTTCATAAACTCATGAATTCTACTGATCTATTGAAGCATTTACATAATTCATTGAATTAGAAGCAACAATATAACCCATATACACCCCATCTAGAATGCATTCAATCAAATGAACATTATTAAAATGATCTCAAAACTAATAAACTCATGAAAATGAGACAGAAAATAGTGACATAGAATTGGTGTAAATACCCCTTTGTATTATCCTATTTGCTGATTAATACAGTAACCAATAGAAACTAAGTAAAGAACCCAAAAATTATACTAATTCTCCATTTTTATTTTTATCACAAAAGTACATGACTGAAAATAAACTCCAAACAACTACATATGACTGGACTGAATGTACTTTCTTGAAAAATTGAAAATTATACCAATTTGGGACCCTCACAATGCCTTGAAAACTCATTTATATAACATGAGTTGCAACAAGCAAAGGGAGAATGTGATTGACAAGTGTCCTTCCAAACAAGAAACATAACATAATTAACAAGAGACAAAAACATGTATAACAAAATGCCAAGTGTGTCAAAATATCCCCTAGGTAGGCCTATTTCTCTTATTGCCACAAATCATCAACTTTTGATTCATCACCTACTATTCCAGATCTTCAGAATACGTGGCTACAAAACTAGCTAATGAAGGATTATCTTGTGTTGCCTCCAAATCAAATTTTCCCCTTGGATTTTTATTGCTTTCATCTTGAAAAAGCAATATTACTTTTTCATCTAATAGCTCCTCTATCATGTCCACATCTCAGGCTTCTTTTCCTGTAGCGGGAACTAGCTGTTGACTTTCACCTTCTTCTTCTTTCAAATTTGGTGTGGGTGTGTCAATGATCTAAACCTCACCTTCCTATTCATCATCATCATCATCTATACCAACTTCTTCTAACTGCTCACCAGAAGAAATATCTATCATCCAGGTGTTAAATTGTGCATCATCAGGCCAACTAAATTGTAGGATATCATCTTGCTTCTTTAATATATAGTTAGCCTCATTATCAAGACTAACAAATTCTTGTCTCAAAGAATCAAGAAATAACTGGACTTTAACTAATTCCTTTGTTGTAGTGGCCCACCAGGCATGCCCTTTTTTGTTTATAACTCTATTTATCCTTGTGCAAAATAGGTCATCCAATTCTCTACTCCATTCATCCTTATTTTTCAATTTATTCTTTCTATCCAAGACACAAGGAAATAAATCAAATTTTTGATTCTTGTACTTGCTTAAATAAGAAACAATTTTTAGTTGCAAAGCAATTCTCCTATTATCAAAGTTTGACAGGTTATTAGCAACATCATAGAGTTTTTCAATATGGTCATGGGAAGACCTTATAACTGAATAACATAAAAGAGTAATTTCTTTCTCCCTTTTTCCCCAATTATTAACAATAGGCTTGAGGGTTTCATCATGGGTCTTTAGTTCCTCTCATACACTTGTTATATTTTCAACTAATCATAGAACAAGGGCCATTCTATTTTATCTACTAAATACATTAGAGCCTTTTCTAAGCTTATCCTCATATTGCATATTTAACTCTACATATAAGGCCCATATCTTGCTTTTCTCTTCTTCAAAATCCTCAGTTGTGTAATATTCTGGCCTTTGGGGTGTGTCTTGTATTTCTACAAGGGGGTGGATTTAAAAGGTTCAACTAGAGGACGAGGTTATGTTATTCTTGGCTTGGTGGACTTCCCCATTAGCTTGTCTTCAAGCTCAATTCTCCTTTTTACCTCCTTATTATAGGCCTCAAGAATTATTTCATATTTACTCTATAACTCAAACATAAACTCTTTTTCCTTCTTAGCAGTGGCCAAAAGAAATTGGGATGAATCCACATTCTAGTGTGCTACCTGCACATGCGAGGTATAAGCAACCCTTCTTACAATTATGTTTCCCATCAATCCAGACTCATCTAATTGTGATGGTATGGCTCTAGATCCTCTTGTTAATGACCAACTGACCAATGCAGCTTGATCCTCAATAAATATAGTGTCCCTGAAATCCTTTTTATTTTGATCTTGCAAATTCAATTTGTTTGAAACAACTGAAAATTAAGGCATCAACAATATCCCAATTTGGTAACAATAAAATGTTAGATGTCTTCACCATTTGCCTCGCCTCCTCAGGGCCTATATTCTAAAATGATTTTATCATTTCTTCTTTTATTTATTTCTGTATGGAAGCTTCATCCATGTTTGGATGCTCTATTTTTAACCTTTTACATCTCTGTTAAAAAATACTCATGTTTTAGCTCCATGCAAACTATTGGAAAGCCCTAGATTTCACAAAGCTGTCATTAGCCAAAAATTGATGACTTGCCTGTTCTAATGCAGGGTCCAATTCCTTGCCTCTATAGTCAGCTATTGTTAGATCCAAACTTGGTAGGGGAGGTTCTGGAGGGTTACCCTCATCTAATTTTGCTTGAGTAATAAAGATACCTCCCTGTGGTCCCATTTGCTCAATTTGCTCACCAGTGAGCTGCTCTCCTTCAATCCTTAAAGGGGATTGAGTAGGCGAATATTCCTCAACTTTAGGGCTCTTCTCATGTATTACCTTTTGCCTCTTGGGAGAAGGTTCATCAAGTCTCTCCTCTTGAACAACACTGGTGGATTCCAATATTCATTTTCCTTTATCCATAGGAGGCCTTTTATTCTGAATCACCGTATAACCTAGTTTCTTTTGAATAATTATTTGACCATCTCCTATATTAGGAGTGAAAGCCAACCTCCTCATGACCTCTCTGGCCTTATCAGGATAAGAATATATAAAAAAATTATTTCTTCTCATTCATAGCTTCCATTATTTCTAGGAAGGTATTCATGACCTTATTTATTTTTTCAGCCTCTATCTTAGCATTATCTAGAGGACTATATTTCTAATCAAAATAATGACTGAATTCTAAAACCCGAGAATACACTCTCCATTTTTCTTTTTAAGTTTCTTGTTCCTAAAATGATATTTCATTCCTTATAATGTGCTCTAGATAATATAAATCATGTTTGACCTATCCCACCTTAATTCTATGCCTCAAGGTCTGATTAAAAAATCCCTCAGAATCACAAAAATGGGGGTGGGAGATAGCCATCATATAATGATCCAAAATTTTATGCAAAAAGAGCCAACCCCCTTTGGTAATCACAAACTTATGGGCCACTGTACAGGTAGGGAAAATCGACCCTAGTTTCCTTTTCAAGAGAAATATTTCTTCTACTCCTAATTGCCACAAAACTTTAGCCATTCCTACCTTCAAAGGTACTTGGTAAGGCAATACATGAGGACTCCCTTTAAAACCATAGATTCTAAAAACTATAGAAATAGAGTAAGGAATGATATCTCCCCAATTTTGTGAAACTTTCAAGTTATGGGGATTGTCTATAGGCCTGAGGAGATTCATTAATACCTTAGGGATCCTGGGATTATCACTTAATATGAGGCATCTCAATTTAGAAGCAAAAGACCTATCAAATTTGACAAAACTGGCATTATTTGCATCCTAGGTCATATCTACACTCCACAACTGGACTAGCAGTGCTTCCCCATTCTCCTCTCTGTTCAATTCCATCTCATTACCAAAATATGTCACCCCCTCAAATAAGAACATATGCATCAATAGAGAATAGTGGCCAAAATTTTTCTCCACTTTGCCCCTGGCAATTCCAACTAAACTGATATGAATTTCTTTAGCCAAAAAGGATGCAAAATCAAAGATAACATCCACACTAAAAGAGGCAATTTGAACCATCATATACATAAGGCCAATGGGCATGAAATCTTTCTCATCCTCACTAAAAACATAACATAGGGTTCTGTATATCTCTATAGCACAGGAAGTGAAAAGACTCTTCTTAAAAGGTTCCCTAGAGGCTGTAATAATTATTGGCAGAGTTTGTATTGTACCAATGTGTGCCCTTAGAGCACCTCCCATAATCAAATCTTTCTTTTCTTTGTATTCATTTTCTAGTTCTGGAAAATTAATTGGCACATGGTAATCTAACAATGGTTCTAGGTGAAAAACGTCTCTAATTTCTTTAGGACTAATTGAGATTAGAGGCACACCATCATTTCTTCTCACCACCCTTATAGCTTGGTCATAATTCTTAGAAATGGCTTCAAGAAAATCATAATCCATGAAAACAATCGAAACTACTAGCTTTCCCAAATCAAAATTCTAGATGGTAGCATGCAAGGCAAACAAATTCCTCTCTAAAAACCACTTTTTAAACAAGACAAGACTAGTTTGTGTAGTTATTGCATCCCTAACTCAGTTCCCCTTGTCATATAGGCCATCAAAAATCTTAAGGGTAGGGTTTAAGGAAATTAACCTTTTAACTTGTGTAGGCTCGGTGGTGGATTCTGGGAGTAATTCTAGCAAATCATCATGGGCATTCCTATCCATATAATTAACTTGCCTAGAAAATGCTTTCTTAGGAGGCATCTTGATCATAATCATAGGAACTAGAATACTATAGAGGTTGTAATATGAGTAATTACTTGACTTGTGAAACTTGTTCTTCTTCGAACCTCTACAATTTCTCTTGAACAGATGAGGAATTGCTTCATGTCCTTTCCAGGCTAAACACAATATGATCAATAGGCTCTTATGCTAAGAAAATGTGAAATCTTTATTTGAGTGATATTGTAAGCAATGAAATCTCTTTTATTATACTCTATTTTTCTCACATATGAAGCTTTCATTCATCATAAATGTGCAGAATAGAAAAATAGAGTGGCATCACACTTCCTTTTAAATTTGTGCCATTGATCCTTGAAAAATCCTAAGATCCAGGAATGAAAACTAGGCTGAATCACTTTTCTTCTTAGCACACTGGTAGTCAAACCAATAAACTGCTTCCATCTATACCTTGCCTTCAATTTTTGTGTTTCAATCTAGGCCCATTGATGACTGGGTAGATGTGCCATCAAGTCGCTACCTCACAATGCATAACTTTTGAGCATCTTGCTATAGCGAGATAGCGATAAGCATTGATTTTGCTTTGATCGTGTGGTAGACATTTGAAACAACTCTTAAGAGAACAATGGTGGTCTCCTTGTTTGCTAACTCACTATACATAATCTTTTTACATCTTTTCATAGCAAGTTAGCAAGTATCATTAATCCATGCTTGATTTGACGATCAAAATTCTTTGCATACTTTATGCATGGGGAGTGGGTCCAAGTAACCACTAGTGCTAAGTTGGCTTAACATGTAATCAAATATATATATTATTTTAAACTTTTAGTGACATCACACTTCCTTGACCTTGCCATGTTTTTTATTTTTAGGTGGGTCATTACATTGCTATCGGCAAAATTACCAACTTTCGAGCTAGTAATATAGCAAGTTTCGATGAATTTAGAATTTTTGGCTTATAAATGCTCAGTATGATGCCATCGTGCCATTTGATCTGCATAACTTAGTATTTTCAAATCACTCATTTGGGGCCCACCTTTGAAGATTTCCATTACATCACAACCTTTTGACTAGTCACTACCTCGCTACTGGCAAAATCACTAACTTTTCAGCTAGCAAGATAGCGACCTTCTAGTAACCCATCAAAATTGGTGCCAGGAAATTAAATTATGAATGAAGCAAACCTTCACAGAAATAAAAGGAGAGCCTGCAAAATATCTTCCTCGGGATCCTCAAAATCATTTCCTATGTTAAAAGAATGCCATCTTTTGCAATGACTAGGCCCTCGCTATGTTGCTACTAGAAAATTGGTGATTTTCTATGTAGCAAAGTAGAAACCTCCAATGGATTCATAATTTTGGTGATGGATAACAAAAGATACATTGGTTGAAACTTTATGAATTAATACTTGTGTCAAAGAAGGTGATCATGCATATTTATGAGATTGCATGGGAATTTTCACGGTCATATCAACTTTAAAAAGGTTACTGCTTTCTTTAAAATCTAGGCACTTGCTATGTCACTACCGACATCTCGCATAGATTTTTTGGTAGTGACTTAGCGAATCGTCAAAGAAACTTGAACTCTAGTGACACAATTTGCGAGTTTCTCCTCGTGCATCCTTTTTAATATTGACAATCATGGGACATAGCACGTGATCATAATGTCTTCATATTAACACACCTTTTTCGGTGCCAGACTACATTTTTTAGTACCACAACATAGTTCTCTGATGGTCACTAGATCGCTATAGGAAACAACCTCACAAATTTTTATAGTGAGTATGCAACAACTGTGGATTCAAACAAGATCCAATGGTGGGATAATTTTTTTCAAAAGGACTCAACATTGAACTCAAAGTAGGTGGAACAAGAATATTCACTTTTTTAAAACTTTCACGCTAGGATAACATAAAAGGGCAAGATCTAGGGCTTTACAAAGATTTTAAAAGGTAACAAAAGTTTGAGACCAAAACATAAAACCCTACGATCTAATAAAAGGACTCACATCTAATTTTTATACCATGATTTTAAGAGAAGTTATTTATGTAAAAAATTAGACCAATAGTGGCTCTGTCTAGGGATGATAGACTACTTGAGTCTATGCAAGAATTTAGAATCTTTGGGAAAATAGACCACAAATCTTGATACAACAATGACAACTTCTTCAGAGAGCATAGAATAGAACAAACAAAACAAGGAACCAGACTATACAAAGAAAATTATAGGAATTTACAAAATATACATAAAGTATAGGGAAACCAAGAACCTTAAGACTACTGTTCATGGAAAATAGACACTTTAAGAAAAGTACCTCTTCAAGAATTTTCCATGAACTGGAAATTCAAGAATACCTCTAGTTAAATCCTTCAAAAAATATGAATCTTCTCCATTTTTATCACAAATGTTATATGGGCCAAGCTAGGTGGGGTCAAATTTACCATGCTTTCCTTTATCTTCCACCCTAGCATTCCACATCAGTACCATGTCGCCTATTTCAAATTTTTTTTCAATGGTTCTTTTGTCATATAAGTGCTTCATTTGTGATTGTAACTTGACATTCAAAATAGAAGATTCTCTCCTTGCTTCTTCTAATTCAAAAAAATCATCCATTCTTAGTTGCATCTCATCAATGATGTCATCTTCATATAGTTGAATAAATTTATACATCTCCTTTAGATTATTTTGTGGAAGTGTAGCCTGTATACCATAGACCAAATCAAATGGGGCACATCTAATGGCCTTTTTCATAGTAACCCTATCAGCCCACAGAGCTAATGGAAACTTTGAGTCCCAAGTCTTCTTGTTTTCTCCAAAGATACTCTTGATGATTTTTAATATACTCTTATTACTTGATTCTGCCTGGCCATTCCATTGAGGATGATAAGGTGAGGATGTATATTCTATAATGCCATATTTCCTATAGAATTCTTTATACTCATTAGATCTAAAACACATAGCATTATCAGTTATTATCTTCTATGGACAACCACATCTGGTTATAATATTATTTAAGTTGAAATTGATCACCACTTTTCTTGTTGCATTCTTGGTAGGGATTGCTTCAACCCATTTAGTGAAGTAATCAGTAGCCACTAGGATCCAAGAATTTCCACCACTAGATTTTTTTGAGATCTTACCTATGAAATCAATTCCCCAATGTTGAAATGGTGCCTATACTTCTACAGGTCATAATGGTAAATTCCCAAAAAATTTCAACTCTCCACTGAATCTTTGACAAGTATCACATGTCTTAACAAATTCATGAGCATCTTTGAAAAGTATTGGCCACCAAAAACTAGATCTAAGGACTTTGTGGGCTATGGTTTTAGACATGTAATGACCTCCACACACACCTTCATGCATGTCTTTCAAAATTCTTGCAGACTCAATTTCATCTACACATTTTAAAAGTACCCCTTCCATATTTCTCCACCATAATTGACCCTGCACTATAACATACCTTATAGCCTATAACTTGAGGCATCTTTTATGGTTATCTGTTAGCCCTGGTGGAGATTTCATATTTTGTAAATAATAGATTATATCTTTATACTAGTTAGAGGCATCCATATCACAAAGATCATCCCTGAAGCTATCATTAAATTGATTAATTTGGTTTGCCTCTAAAGTGGTTTCTGTCATTAATTTTGCCAAACCTTGACCCCTAACCAGTTTAGTGATTTGAATGTCAATATTGAACTCCTTTATCCTATTAATCCATCTACAGCTCCTACCAAATACCTCTTGTTGTGAAAAGATGTCCTTCACAGTAGCAGTAGGAATGAAAGCAATGATAGTAGCTCTCATTAAGTAACATCTAAAGCCTTAACTCCTTTCACCAGTGCATATGCCTATTTTTCATTGATGGCATACTTAAGTTCTATTGCCTGCAAAGACTTACTAAAGAATGCAATAGGCTTCTCATAACTTTCTTTATTTTTTTGTAACAATACTACAACAACAATGTGAAATGAAGAAAAAAGAAAATATGCATTGGTTTGTGATAATCAGGAGCTTTGAGAATAGGGGCATCTTTAATAGCTTGCTTAATTTTTTGAAATGCAATACTAGGTTCACCATCCCATTTTATCTCAGATCCTTTCTTTAGCATTCTTGATATGGGCCTACTAATCTCTGCAAAATTTGTCACAAATCTCCTAAGAAAATTGATCTATCCAAAGAATGACTAAATGCCTTTAACACTCTTGGATTTCTGAATCTTATCTATTGCTTCTGCCCTTTCAAGGTCAATCCTCACTCCATTCTTGCCAACTAAATGTCCTAACAATTTTCCTTCAGTGACACCAAACTGACACTTTCTGGGATTTAAGGAGACACGATACTTGAGGGACTTGATAAACACCTTTTCTAAATTTATGCAATGATCATTTTGATCTCTAGAATAAGAAATTAAATCATCTTGATATACAACCAATAATTTATTAATGATATCAAAAAAGGCCACATCCATTGCTCATTGAAAAGTTGCCCCAAAATTTGTAAGCCCAAATGGGATCCTGACATATATGTAAGTACCCCATGGAGTAGTGAAAGGAGTTTTGAACTGTTCTAATTCCTTGGCAACTACTTGATTATATCCTAAAAACCCATCCATCATGGACATTAATTTTGAACCAGTGACCCTTTGCAACATGGCTTCCATATTGGGTAAACCATAATTATCTTTTAATGAAGATATGTTGAGATTCTTGAAATCAACACATAACCTTATATCTCCATTTTTCTTTCTTACTCGTACTAGATTGGATACCCAAGAAGAATGTTTGATAGGCTTTATGATCCCAACATCTCTTAACTTGATCAATTCTTCTTGCATTTTGGGAGCCAAGGTTAGATTTATTGGCCTTTATTTTTATCTAAAAGGCTTAGCCTCTAGTTTCAAAAGGATTTCATGTTGAAAGAGATCTTCCCTATAGGCCTTTAGATCATCATATGACCATGCAAACACATGTCTATATTTCCTTAGTAGGTCTATTAGATCTTTCCTAATTTTAGGAGGCAATTTATTACCAATATATACCTTTTTAAGTGTTTCCTGTGTTCCCAAGCTCACTTCCCCTAAATCTTTGGCATTATATCCATTAGTATCCATTTGTGACCTATCTTAGTTTTCAAAAATAGTCTCTAAAACAATTAGACCCTTTGGAATTTTATTTTTCTTCAATTGCACAACTTCCTACCCAAAAATAGTATCTTTTCCATCTACATTTTCTACATAAGTTGTACAATCAACTTCTTGTCCTGACAACATATGCTCACAATTCAAAAATCTCAAAATATCCTTATCATTTTCAAACACTTGCCAATTTTGAAACATTAATAGGGACAGAAGGTCTAGTTTGAATCTCAATTTTAGACACACCAATAAATGTGAGATCATCAAGTTTTATTGCTATATTTGCCAGTAAATTTTGCCATTTTATTATTTGTCCTATCCTTCCAAATTATCCCAAGTGCATCAAAACACTCAACCATGTACCATACTACATTCCTATACTATTTTAGTCTTTTATTCTTTAAGACATAAGCATTTATTACTTGGGATGCCACCAACTTAGAATCTCCTACAACATGTAAGCATTTTATCCCATGCTTATGAGCTAATCTAAGGCCTAACAATAAAGCCTCATAATCTGCTATATTGTTAGTACAAGGGAAACTTAAAGTAAAGGAGAATTTATATGTTACCCTTGCTGGAGATATCAACAAAATGCCTGCACCAGATCCATCTTTGTAGCATGCACCATCAAAAAACATAGTCCATAAATCACCCTTGTCTATTTTTGTGTCAACTTCCATTTCCATTTGAGACTTATGCTTAGATTTCTTCAAATTCAAAACCTCAGCTCTAAATGCATTAATATCTGTATCCAAAAAATTTGTCATGTTGTCTTCTATATCTTCCTCTATCATGTATATACTCTTAGGCTCCCTATTGACTTTTATCAAATTCCCCTCAATATTAAAAGTGGCAAATGACAAATCACATTGTAGACTCCCTCCCATAGCAGCACTCCACTTTCTTGATAACAACATGCCATACTAAGGTGGAATGTCAACAACCAATACACTCATAGTAAGTTCTTTGTCAGGGTAGGCTGTTAGTCTATATGGCAAAGAGTTTATAGTGCCTATGACTATCACTTCCCTTTTATCCATAGCACAACATCTTCCTTGAGTTGTATCCACCTTTAAGCCTAATTCTTTCATTATTTCAAAAGGCATCACAATATTAGAAGAACTAGAATAAATCATGCAATTTTTTAATGTTTTACCATTTACTAAAATGCTCAAGAAAAATGGTTCAACATTTCCCAAACATTGATTTACAGAATTATCCAAAAACATTTGAGGAATTTGAGAGACAACTACTTCAACTTCATTGTCGCTTACCTTTTCTTTACTACTTTCTTTGGAACAGTGATTTTCATTACAATCCTGACTTACCTTTACATTAGTATTTCCCAACCATGCTATGGCTTTATTTCGGTGCCAAGGGATTCTTAGCAATTCAGAAAAAGGAACCTTAATAGTAATATGATATAAAATAGCAAGCATATCTATGGAAGAATCATAAGAATTATCATTAGTCAGAAGAATTATCATTAGTCACATTCATTTTCTCATCTTGTTTATCCAAAATGTTCAAAGCATTTTGATGATTTTTATCATGTTTTGTGATAATCTTTGATACATTCTCATCTATTTTTCTAGGGACATTATTTGAGAACTCCACATCTTTAGGATTTCCTCCTTTCTTTTGTTCCCACCTTCTATTAGTAATTTTAATCCTCATAGTAGGAGCTTCTTTAGGTTTCACAATTTCCCCTTTTTTAGAATCAGTTCCTTTTATGAAGATACTAGATACCTTATCATTTTCACCTCTCTGAGCCATGCTTCTAGTCTAAACTTGGGCTATCATATTAGCAATAATTTGATCAATCTCTTCCCTAGAAGGTTTTCTTAGTGTTACTTCTTCCTTTGCATTTACCATGTTACACACATTGTCCTCCACATCACTCTTATTAGAAAATACTTGTTGTTGTATGATATTCTAAAACTTTCCTTGGCGATACACATCTCTTTCATAATCTTCATAGTTAGAATAATGTGATTCAAACATATTTCATCCTACATCATCATTAGTTTCTTCCTACACATGACACTTTTCTACTACATTTTGATTTCCTAGGAATGACAATGCTACTGCACAAGGTTTAAGAGAATGGGGTAGTTGATATGCAAAGCACCATGTAGGTTCAGCAACAAACTTAGGATCATCTACCAAATTTATAGAATTTTTTGACAAAAGATTAGGGGTCACCTTATTGTTGTTGTTCTTGGGAGGAGGGATACTAGGCTGACCATCCTTCCAAGTAGTGTTATAAGGGAAATTTTGCAGCCTATTTTTTCTATTGAAACTTGATTGATAAGGGACCCTATTATCAGTGGGGTTCCTATCATTCTTCATCTGAGGAAGGTTTAGACCTTTTATAGCATTTAGAATCTGACTCACTTCACTAGGCTCATGCTTCTTCCCACCTACACCTTTGTTATCCTCCTTTCTATTTCCCTTATTTCCAAACAACCTAGGGTCATCTCTTTTACTTTCTAATTTCCCTGAGATCCTTAAGTTATTCTCTACATTTATAGCAATCCTGAAAGTATCCCTCAAGGTTCTAGGTTCCTTGTCCCTGAGTTGGTATGCCATTTTATCATCAAATGCATTTAGATAAGTGATTAAACATACCTTGTCATCAATTTGCATAGCTTTCATTAGCTTGTACATTCTCTTTTGAAATCTAGTGTTAAAATCAATTATAGACTCATTAGGCAATCTCTTGATGTTATTGAATTCGCTCAAAATGTACCTCTCATTTTTCTTGTCACCATATTGCTCTTTGAAACAATATTCAATGTCTTTCTAATCCATAATGGACAATTTTGTAAGTCTTTTGAACCATTCTCTAGCATCTTCAATTAATGATTGAACAAAAAACTCCATTATAACATCTTCAGCTTCAACCTCATAGTCACTCATCATATTTAAGAAACTTCTCAAATGATTTTCACAAGTGATAGCATTGTTTGCAGAAAACTTAGGCAACCTTTTTCTCATTTCTTGAGGGACGGGGTTAGGAAAATTGGGGATTCCATCAAAACATATCTACCTATAACCCTCTAACTAAACAGGTCTTCTTTGCAAATCAATCTTGGGATGACGGGGAAAATTTTTCTTAACATTATTCATGGCATTACTAGTGCTAGCATCATCAACAAGCTTATTTAGATCTACTTTCTATAAAGAAGAGGATAAGAAATAAATAGGTACCTTATTGGTATTTTGACCTGCATCATTAAATCCACCATCTATAGTACCCTTAGGCATAGCTGCAGACTGCTTCTTAGCAATTTCCAAGAATTTGATCATATTGTTCATCTCAGCTATAGCAGCCTCACTTTCTACAATCTCCAATTTCTTGGCTAAAGCATCACTTTCTTTCCTTCTTTTCTCCAATTCAATATTAGAAAGTGACATGGAATCATCGATTTGAATTGTCTTTACCAGTTCATTAATCTTAATACCAATCTCCTTCTATTTTCCTTTGTCCTTAGCACCTATAGCAGGTTCCACATTCTTTACTCTATTGTTATCAAGTTCTAGAGTAGTGTAATTCCTAATTTTTTGTATTATAGGTCCCTCCAAATTCATTTTTTGAGTTTCCAACAAATTCTACTCCTGCCTCTTAAGGTGTTCAACCTGTTCCACAATCTTAGGCTGCCAAGCATTAGCTGCTATCTCATTTTTCTTCTTTAAAGAAACAATTCGCCTAAGTAACTCTTGCTTTTCTTCATAAGCCTTCATGATCTTTTCTTCCCTTTCCTTTTGATATCTTCTATCGATACCTTCTTGCTCAATAAGCTGTGCTCTCAAAATTTCATTCTCATCATGATCAGGGATAGTAAACTCAAACCTAGATGTTTTCTCATCATTGAAACTTTTAGGTTCTAAGTGTCTAGATTTCACCTTTTTAGGGGAATAATCTAACATGAAAGGATTTGTGCTATGTTGGAAAAGATTGTTACTAGTTCTATCCTCAAGACCAAATGTATGTGGTTGCACAACCTTTTCCTAACATATCATTTCAAGGGTATTATAGAAATCATCATTAGACAAAATTGGGTGAGATCTTGGATCTTTGGAGAAAGGCTCCGTTTCAACACCAGAACGATGATTATTATCTTTCCTTGCTATTTGTTCTTGTGAATAGCTTCCTTTCTACATCTGATTTCCCTTCACAACCCAATTATGTCTTTCTCTAGGAAGTAGATCAGTTTGTAATTTGATTCTCAAGTTTTTCCTAACATTTGCCTATGTATTATTTTTATTTTCCATAATTTGGGATAAAAATTTTAAAAAACTGACACTGGTTAACTGTTTGAGTCACCAATCACCTTATCAGAATGGGAACGTTAGTGAACAAATGAAAAATTCTTTAGTGAAAATTTTGGGTAAAATGTATACAGATTCCAAATCTGTGGGAAACTCCAACTTGAAAGACTTACCTTAAACTCTTCCCAAGGGAGACAAAAATCTTAAATAACACACTAATTATTGACGATACTAAGTGGTCCCTAGTAGAGTTGCCATTTTGTTGATGTTTGAAACTATTGAGCAACAAAATACTCATTACCGGAATGATAATACTCAAATAACCTAAGGATTAGCCAATTCCCATAGTCAATTATACAAGTAAATCATCTGTACCCAACTCTAACAAAACCAAGGATGGTTTCCTACTCTTTAGGCCCTTATTTACCAAGGTGGGTATACCTAAGGATGATCCTATTGCAAACTATGGTATGAAATTATTTTAATTTCATTCTAATTCCCATCTTTTACCCTTAGGCACATATACAGTTTGTCAATTTTTTTTAAAGCTCTCAAATACATATGCATCCCATATAAGTAGATATGGTCACAATTCTCCTTGAGTTCACAAGTGTTCCTAGAAATAGCGGCTACCTAGGACCTAGAAAATTGAATTTAAATGAGTGGTGGCCATCATTACAACCTTGAAAAAAAATACAATAAGAATGACTTTGAAATTATAATAATTTTAATCATGTAGAAGCAGAATTTACTCTCAATCATCTCTAATTTATAAGACAAGTACCTTATCCATTGGGCATAGAGTCACTTATGGGCAGGAGACATTGTTCAATTAGCTTGTAATTGAATCTATCAACTATAATCACCTATTTCCATTCTTACACGATATCCTCTTCATAAACTCATGAATTCTGTTGATCTATTGAAGCATTTACATAATTCATTGAATTAGAAGCAACAATATAACCCATATACACCCCATCTAGAATGCATTCAACCAAATGAACACTATTCGAATGATCTCAAAACTAATAAAATCATGGAAACGACAAAAAAAATAGTGACACAGAATTGGTGTAAATACCCCTTTATATTATCGTTTTTGCTAATTAATACAATAACCAATAGAAACTCAATAAAGAACCCAAAAATTATACTGATTCTCTATTTCTATTTTTATCAGAAAAGTACATGACTGAAAATAAAATCCAAACAACTACATATGACTAGACCGAATGTACTTTCTTGAAAAATTGAAAATTATACCAATCTCAGACCCTCACAATGCCTTGAAAACTCATTTATATAACATGAGTTGCAACAAGCAAAGGGAAAATGTGATTGACAAGTGTCCTTACAAACAAGAAACATAACACAATTAACAAGAGACAAAAACATGTATAATAGAATGCCAAGCGTGTCAAAATATCCCCTGGGTAGGCCCATTTTTGTTACTGTTGCAAATAATCATTTTGATTCATCACCTACTATTCTGAATCTTCAGAATACATGGCTACCAAAATAGCCTATGAAGGATTATCCCATGGTGCCTCCAAATCAATTTTTTCCCTTGGATTTTCACTGCTTTCATCTCGAACAGGCAATATTAAATTTTCATCTAGTAGCTCCTCTGTCATGTCCACATCTTGGGCTTCTTTTCCTACAGTGGGAACTAACTAGTGACTTTAATCTTCTTCTTCTTTCAAATCTGGTGCGGGTGTGTCAATGATCTGTAGCTCACCTTCCTATTCTTCATCATCATCTATACCACCTTCTTCTAACTGCTCACCAAAAGAAATATCTGTCATCCACGTGTTAAATTGTGCATAATCAGGCCAGCTAAATTGCAGGATATCATCTTGATTCTTTAATATATAGTTAGCCTCATTATCAAAACCAACAAATTCTTGTCTCAAATAATCAAAAAATAACTGGACTTCAACCAATTCCTCTATAGTGGAGGTCCACCAAGCATGCCCTTTTTCAGTTATAACTCTATTTATCCTTGTACAGGATAGGTCATCCAATTCTCTACTCCATTCATCCTTATTTTTCAATTTATTCTTTCTATCCAAGGCACAAGGAAATAAATCAAATTGTTGATTCTTGTACTTGCTTAAATAAGAAACAATTTTTAGTTAGAAAGAAATTCTCCTGTTATCAAAATCTAATAGGTTATTAGCAACATCATAGAGTTTTTCAATATGGTCATGGGAAGACCTTATAACTAAATAATATAAAAGAGTAATTTCTTTCTCCCTTTTTCCCCAATTATTAACAATAGGCTTGAGGGTTTCATCATGGATCTTTAGTTCCTCCCATACACTTGTTACTCTTGCCAACTAATCATAGAACAAGGGCCATTCTATTTTATCTACTAAATACATTAGAGCCTTTCTAAGCGTATCCTCATATTGCATATTTAGCTCTACATGTAAGGCCCATAGCTTTCTTTTCTCTTCTTCAAAATCCTCAACTGTGTAATATTTTGGCCTTTGGGGTGTGTCTTGTATTTCTACAAGGGGGGTGGATTCAAAAGGTTCCACTGGAGGAATAGGGTATGTTATTCTTGGCTTGGTGGACTTCCCCATTAGCTTGTCTTCAAGTTCAATTCTCCTTTTTATCTCCTTATTATAGGCCTCAAGAATTGTTTCATATTTACTCTGTAACTCAAACATAGCCTGTTCTTCCTTCTTAGTAGTGGCAAAAAGAAATTGGGATGAATCCCCATTCCAGTGTGCTGCCTGCACATGTGAGGTATCAACAACTCTTCTTACAATTATGTTTCCCATCAATCTAGACTCATTTGATTGTGATGGTGGGGCTCTAGATCCTCTTGTTAATGACCAACTAACCAATGCAGCTTGATCCTCAATAAATGCAGTGCCCATGAAGTCCTTTTTATTTTGATCTTGAAAATTTAATTTGTTTGAAATTGAATTGAAAATTAAGGCATAAAAAATATCCCAATTTGGTAATAATAAAATGTTAGATGCCTTCACCATTTGCCTCCCCTCCTCAAGGCTTATATTCTAAAATTATTTTATCATTTCTTCTTTTGTTTATTTTTGGATGGAAGCTTCATCCATTTCTGGATGCTCTATTTTTAACCTTTTAAATCTCTCTTCAAAAATATTCATGTTTGCCCTCCATGCAAACTACTGGAAAGCCCTAGATTTTACAAAGCTGTCATCAACCAAAAATTGATGACTTGCCTATTCTAACATAGGGTCCAATTCTCTGCCTCTATAGTCAGCTATTGTTAGATCCAAACTTGGTAGGGGAGGTTCTGGAGGGTTACCCTCATCTAATTTTTCTTGAGTAATAAAGATACCTCCCTGTGATCCCATCTGCTCAATTTTCTCACCAATGAGCTACTCTCCTTCAATCCTTAAAGGGGATTGAGTAGGCGAATATTCCTCAACTTGAAGGCTCTTTTCATGCATTACCTTCTACCTCTTGGGAGAAGGTTGATCATGTCTCTCCTCTTGAACAAGACTGGTGGATCCCATTATTTGTTTGCCTTTATCCACATGAGGCATTTTATTTTGAATCATTGTATAACCTAGTTTCTTTTGAACAATTATTTGGCCAGCTCCTATATTAGGAGTGAAAGCCAACCTCCTCATGATCTCTCTAGTCTTATTAGGATAAGAATCAATAAAAAATTATTTCTTCTCATTCATAGCTTCCAATATTTTAGGGAAGGTATTCATGAGCTTATTTATTTTGTCAGCCTCTGTGTTAGCATTATCTAGAGGACTATATTTCTGATCAAAACAATGAATGAATTCTAAAACTTGGGAATACACTTTCCATTTTTCTTTTTTAGTTTCTTGTTCCTGTAATGAGAATTCATTCCTTATAATGTGCTCTAGATAATATGAATCATGTTTGACCTATCTCACCTTAATTCTATGCCTCAAGGTCTGATTAAAATATCCCTTAGAATCACAAAAATGGGGGTGGGAGATAGCCATCATATACTGATCCAAAATTTTATGCAAAAAGAGTTAACCCCCTCTGGTAATCACAAACTGATGGGCCACTATGCAGGTAGGGAAAATTGACCCTAGTTTCCTTTTCAAGAGAAATATTTCTTCTACTCCTCCTAATTGCCACAAAACTTCAGCCATTCCTACCTTCAAAGGTACTTGGTAAGGCAAGACATGAGGACTCCCTTTAAAACCATAGATTCTAAAAACTATAGAAATAGAGTAAGGAATGATATCTCCCCAATTTTGTGAAACTTTCAAGTTACGAGGGTTGTCCATAGGCCTGAGGAGATTCATTAATACCTTAGGGATCCTGGGATTATCACTTAATACGAGGCATCTCAATTTAGAAGCAAAATACCTATCAAATCTGATAAAACTGGCATTATTTGCATCCTAGGTCATATTTACACTCCACAACTAGACTGTTAGTGCTTCCCCATTCTCCTCTCTATTCAATTCCATCTCATTACCAAAATATGTCACCCCCTTAAACAAGAACATATGCATCAATAGAGAATAATGGCCAAAAGTTTTCTCCACTTTGCTCATCACAATTCCAACTAAACCAGTATGAATTTCTTCAGCCAAAAAGGAAGCAAAATCAAACATAACATCTACACCAAAAGAGGCAATTTGAACCATCATATACATAAGGCCAATGGGCATGGAATCTTTCTCATCCTCACCAAAAACACAGCACAGGGTTCTGTATATCTCTATAGCCTAGGAAGTGAAAAGACTCTTCTTAAAAGGTTCCCTAGAGGCTACAATAATTATTGCCAAAGTTCTTATTGTACCAATGTGTGCCCTTAGTGCATCTGCCCTAATCACACCCTTCTTTGCTTTGTATTCATTTTCTAGTTCTAGCAGATTAATTGGCACATGGTAATCTGACAATGGTTCTAGGTGAAAGACTTCTCTAATTTCTTCAAGACTAATTGAGATCAAAGGCACACCATCATTTCTTCTCACCACCCTAATAGCTTGGTCATAATTCTTGGCAATAGCTTCAAGAAAATCATAATCCATGAAAACAATCAAAACTACTAGCTTTCTCAAATCAAAATTCTAGACGTTAGCATGCGGGGCAAACAAATTCCTCTATGAAAACCACTTTTTAAACAAGACAAGACTAGTTTGCATAGTTGTTGCATCCCTAACCCAGTTCCCCTTGTCATATAGGCCATCAAAAATCTTAAGGCTAGGGTTTAAGGAAATTAACCTTTTAACTTGTGCAACCTCAATGGTGGATTCTGGGAGTAATTCTAGCAAATCATCATGGACATTCCTATCCATATAATTAACTGCCTAGAAAATGCTTTCTTAGGAGGCATCTTGATCGTAATAATAGGAATGGGAATATGATAGAGGTTGTAATATGAATACTTACTTGAGTTTCCAAACTTGTTCTTCTCTGAACCTCTACAATTGCTCTCGAATAAATGAGGAATCGCTTCATGTCCTTGCCAAGCTAAACACAATATGATCAACAGGCTCTTGTGCTCAGAAAATGTGAAATCTTTGTTTGAGTTAGACTGCAAGCAATGAAATCTCCTATATTATACTCTATTTTTCTCACACACAAAGCTTTCATTCATCATAAATGCATAGAATAGAAAAATAGAGTAGCATCACACTTCCTTTTAAATTTGTGCCACTGATCCTTGAAAAATCCTACAATCCAGGAATGAAAACTAGGTTGACTCACTTTTCTTCTTAGCATGCTGGCAGTCAAACCAATAAACTACTTCCATATGTACCTTTCCTTCAATGATGGCACTTCAATCTAGGCCCACTAATGACTAGGGACACATGTCATCAAGTTGCTACCTCGTTATGCTTAACTTTTGAGCATCTTGCTATAGTGAGATAGCGATAACCACTAATTTTGCTTTGATCATGTGGCAGACATTTGAAACAACTCTTAAGAGAACAATGGTGGGCCCCTCATTTTCTAACCTGCTATACACAATCTTCGCACATCTTTTCGTAGCGAGTTAGCGAGTATCGTTGATCCATGCTTGATACGATGATCATAATTCTTTGTATACTTTATGCATGGGGAGTGGGTCCAGGTTACCACTAGTGCTGAGTTGGCTTAACATGTAATCACATATATATATTATTTTAAAATTTTAGTGACATCACACTTCCTTGGCCTTGCCGTGTTTGTTATTTTCAGGTGGGTTGCTACATCACTATTGAGAAAATTACCAACTTTATAGTTAGCGATATAGCAAGTTCTGGTGAATTCAAAATTTTTGGCTTAGTTTTATTTGCATAACTTAGTTTTGTCAAATCACTCATTTAGGGCCCACCTTTGAAGATTTCCATTACATCACAACCTTTCGACTAGTTGCTACCTTGCTACTGGAAAAATCACCAACTTTCTAGCTAGTGAGATAGTGACTTTCTAGTAACCCATCAAAATCGGTGTCGGGAAATAAAACTATGAATGACACAACCTTCACAGAAATAAAAGTAGATCCTGCAAAATATCTTCCTCAAGATCCTCAAAATCATTTCTTATTTTAAAAGAATGCCATCTTTTGCAATGATGGGCCCTCGCTATGTCGCTACCAAAAAATTGGTGATTTTCTGGGTAGTGAAGTAGCAACCTCCGACGAATTCATAATTCTTGTGAAGGATAACAAAAGATACATTAGTTGAAACTTCACCAATTAATACTGGTGTTAGAGAAGGTGGTCATGCATATTTATGAGACTGCATGGGAATTTCCACGGTCACATCAACTTTAAAAAGGTTATTGCTTTCTTTAAAATTTGGGCACTCGCTATGTCACTACTGGCAGCTCGCATAGATTTTCTGATAGCAACTTAGTGAATCATCGAAGAAACTTGAACTCTAGTGACACCATTTGTGAGTTTCTCCTTGTGCATCCTTTCTAATACTAACAATCCTAGGACATAGCATGTGATCATAATATCTTCATATTAACACACCTTTTTCAGAACTGGACTACATTTTTTAGTACCACAACATAGTTCTCTGATGGTCGCTAGATCGATATAGGAAAGAACCTTGCAACTTTTTATAGCAAGTATGTGACAACCATGGATTCAAAAAAGATCCAACAGTGGGATAAAACTTTTCAAAAGGATTCAATAATGACCTCAAAGTAGGTAGGAAAAGAATATTCACTTTGTTAAAACTTTTGCACTAGGATAAAATAAAAGGGTGAGATCTAGGGCTTTACACAAATTTTAAAAGGTACCAAAAGTTTGAGACCAAAACCTAAAACCCCAAGATCTAATAAAAGAACTCACATCTTATTTTTATATCATGATTTTAAGAGAAGTTATTTATGTAAAAAATCAGACCAACAACAGCAACCAAAGAGCGTTTCAAGAAATAGTTTTTAATTCTAGGGCTATAGATGTCTATATGATTTTGTGCAGGGTTTTTGGTGAAGATGAGAAAGATCTTGTACCAATAAAGTTTATGTATATAATAGTATAGGTCTCTTCCTTTGGTGTGGATATTATTTTTGATTTTGTATCCTTTTTAGCAAAAGAAATTCATATGGGTATTAATGGAATTGCAAAGGGAAAAATTGAGAAAACCTTTAGTTTTTATTCTTTATTGATGCATATGTTTTTGTATAAGGGGGTTACTTTCTTTGAAAAGGAAATTGCATTAACAAGAGAATATAAGGCTAAATCTCTACCAATTTAATTGTGGAGTGCAAATTGTATTTGGGATGCAGAGGAGGTCAATTTTGTAAGGTTTCTATAGATATTTTGCATCTAGATTGAGGGGTCTATTATTAAACGATAACCTTAGGATACCTATAGCATTTGTAGATTTCATCAGGCCTCTAGATAACCCTATCAGTTTGAAGGTCTCCCATAATTGGGTAGATATCATACCATATCTAGTGTCAATATTTTTCAAAGTATATGGATTCCAAGGAACCCTCCATGTGCTTCCCTACCAAGTATCTCTTAAGGTGGGAATAGCTAAGATGTTATGGCAATTAGGTGGTTTGGAAGAAGAAGAACTAACTGGTAGGTCCAAAGGCTCTATTTTCCCATCTTGTATAGTTTCTCATCAGTTTATAATCACAAAGGGTGGTTGGTTGTTTCTATATAAATTTTTAGACCTATACAAAATGGCTATCTCCTATGCCCATTTTAATGATGGTGAAGGTTTTTTTGATATATTCAAACAAAGGGCTAGGACTAGTACCCAAGAGCATCAATTCTATTTCCCTAAAGATGTAGAAGGAAATGAATTTTCTTTGCAAGAACATGAGAAAAAATAAAAATGGAGTCTATTATAAGGTCTTATAACTCATTAATTATTTTGAGAAAGATTATAACCCTTTCAAAAATGAAAAGGCATCAGCATATAAGTTGAACAAGTTGATTATCACTTCGTAGAGATTATGGAGGCCATGAATGAAAAGAAGACCCTTTTTATCAATTCTTGTCCTGATAAGGCAAGAGAAGTAATGAAAAAGTTGTCTTTTACCCTTGTATTAGGAACAAGACAATTGGTCATTCAAGAGAGGTATGGCTATGACATCATCAAGAACAAATAACATATAGTTGATAAGGGGAAAAAATAGTTGGATCAACTAGTACTATTTTGGAAGAGAGGTCTAAAGAGCCAAGGCCCAAGAGGCAAAATATAGAAGAAAAGAAAGTGTGTCAAATAGAAGAATACACACCTACTCAATCTCCTTTGCATATAGGAGATGAACAACTCACAAAGGAGAAAATGGAACAATTAGGATCCCAAGGGGGAGTATTTATTACTGTTGTAGAATTGAAGGAAGGAAATCCTTAGGAAACTCCCATGCCTAGCCTTGAGCTAACTATTGCTGATTATAGAGGAAAAGAATTAGACCCTATGGCAAAACAAGCTAGTCTTGAATTTCTTTCAGATGATAGTTTTGTCAAATCAAGAGCTTTCTACCAATTTGCATGGAGAACTAATATTGAAAATTTTGAAGAAAGGTGTAATATTAGAAAGGCAGAGCATTAAAAAATGGAAGAGATGGCTATACAAGATTAGATAAAGGATGAAATGATGCAAGATTTTAGAAATTTGACCCCTAAAGAGGGAATAAAAATGATAAGATCATTTGGGGTTTCACTTTTACCAAATTGGGATATTGCAAATGCAATTGTTTTTAATACTATTACCAAGAAGTTAAGTGCTAAGGAAAAGGTGAGAAAAGGACTTAGAGGTGCTAAATTCAGTGAAGATCATGTTGCCTTAGTAATTTGGTCTTTGAAAAGAGGATCTAGAGCCAATTTTTCTAAGCCTAATAATACTAAAATGATTGGAAACTTGATTGTTAAGAGGGTGGAAGATGCTCCAAATGATAAGGCTATAGAGTTCAATGTTGAAATAGCTAATCTCACATTAGCTACAACCAAGAAGAAGAAAAAGAAAAAATTGGAATTACAAGGAAAATATGAATAGGTTCTAAATGCTTACAATAAAGAAGTATAGAAGGGAACTGAGCTTGAAAATAAGATGATAGGATATCAAGGACAATCTAACAAACCTAGAATTACTTATCCTCATCCTTGAGTTGAGACTTTTAAGTCAACTCTCCTCATAGAGGTACCAAATACCCCATAGAGATCTCAACATTATATAACGAAGGATTTTGAAGAGGAGAAGAGAAAACTATGGGAATTGCATGTGGAATTGGATATCTAGTATGAGGATAAACTAAGAAGAATAATTATGTACCTGGTAGACAAGATTGGCTAGCCCACATTTCATGAACAATTGCTAAGGATAATGAACTAGAATGAGCTAAAAATTAGTAAGGCCACTTTGAAGCCAATTGTGAATAAATGGAATAACAGGGGAAAGGATGTCACTCTCCTATGTTTCTTAGTTATTAGTCTATCTTGTGAACAAATAGAAAATAACTTTGGCTTGACAAATGATTTCTTTGATTTTGATGATAAAAGAATTGCATTCCAAAAGAGAATTATTGGTGTAAATAAGTATTCACTATTTACACTTGCTTAAGTTTACTTAGGTTAATGCATTATTTTATTATTTTATTTTGTGAGACACTTAGGAGTTTGTACACCTTTTTGAGTTGTCATGTTGACAACACAAAAGTATGCAGCTCTATTTTAGCACATGGTGTCTACAACACTTATTTGCATGTCACACCCTTGTAGCCTTATCCTCTCATCACCACACTTACTTCTATGCTTGATGGAGGATAACCCATATCTAGTGGACATGTGCCTTGTTGTATGATATATCATGATGCTGACTTTGAGGCATTTTAGATGTATCTTAGAGGCCTTTATATACAAGCACTCCTAGTGTATTTTCACATGGCATATTGAATGAATATATCATCATTCTGATCATGCTCTCTCTTTCTGATCTATAGTTGTGCTTGTGTTTGAGTTCTTAGTTCCTAGGTGAATTTTTCCCTTAGGAAAATTCTTACAAGAATCATAAACTATCTCTCAAAGTATCTAGGTAGAAACTTTGAGATTTTCCCCCATGCACTCAAGAAAATAGATAAATTAAAAGACAAAGAGGAATGAGCCAAAGAATTGGATGATTTGTTATGACTTAGATTCAATAGGGTCATAAATGAAAAGGGACATGCATGATTGCCAAAAAAAACTAAGGAAGTTGTTAAAGTTCAAGTATTCTATTATTCTCTTAAAGATGAGTTTATTGAAATAGATAAATTGGGAGAATGTGTTTTGAGGAAGCAACGTGAAATATTGAGTTTTAATTGGATAGATGACACACTTTCTAATAAGTGCATGAAAGATCTTGTACATTCAAAGTAGTTAGTATTTGTTGAGCTTGATTAAGCTAAGGTGGACCAAGATGAGCTAAAAATAATTGATTCACCAATTAAAGTAGAGGAAGAAAAGGATAAAAAATCAACTATAGAAACAAGTACAAAAATTCAAACTTGTGACTTGGGAATAGAAGAATCAAGTGTAATTATTAGTTTGTCAGTACACAATGACCTGGATGGAGAACCACAAGTTAAAATCAACTTCCAAACATCAGGACCTAGTCTATCTTAGGTAAATCCAATGATCACACACCCCAAGGAATGAAAATTACATTAAGGCCAATCACAAACTCCTCAAAAACAAAGAAGCCACAATAGAAGTGGTCCCATAAAAGGAATATTCATGATAAAAACTATTCTATTGCACCAAATTTTGTCTTTTATGATAGTAACTTTTTGTAAATATCTTTATGTCTTAATGAAATTTATCATTGTTCTCTAGGCCTAAAGCTTTTTGCATCTCATGCTATATAAATGAGATCTCAAGGCTAGAGAAAGGGTCCAACTCTTATATAGTTTTTAGTATTTTACTAGTCTTACATTCAGTCCAATTGTCTTGATGTTAATTTTGTGATGTATATTTCTCTATAAACCTGAGAATACATTAACATTTTAAGGTCATGTTGTCTTGTTCTAATTTTTACTAAGTCTTTCATTAGTATTATGCTATTTTTAGTGAAAATTAATACAAAGGAGAGTTGTCATCATATCTATTTTCTCTAAGTCTTGTCTCCATTGTTATTAACTAGTTATTTTGAGGTTGTGTGGGCAAAGCTTATTCAATTTAATGCATCTAGGATAGGTTATATATTAGTATTCTATTAATTTTAATATAATCGATTAAGTAAAGGCTTTAGTAAGGTGATAGGATTTCTAGTTAGTATGAAGGATATGCATGAGAATGAGGTTTAAGGTAAATTACTAATAATATTGATTGTAATTTAATTGATCAGATTGAAATTGTTGGGTAGACTCTAAATGCCAATGGATGAGGCATTGATCATTTATTTAGTTTGCATGAGAAAAGATCATAGAATTTCATGACGTAGAAATTCAAAATCCAAATCAAATTTACTTTCATGAATGAACAATTTTATAGTTGGTCTTTACTTGTTTGCATTTAATCTCTATGTTGTGGTTAGTTGTTGTAACCTAGACTCACCTATAAGTCTAAGAAGAATTGCGGCCAAATATCTACTATAAGGGTTAAGTATTGGGAATGAATATCATTAAGAGAAGAAGTCCTCAAATCTAGACCCAATTTCAATAAAATCACAAAGCTTTTTGATTCTTTAGATTCTGCAAAATGAAGGCAGGTGCACCTGACGGATAAAAAGGGTTCAAAACTAGATACCATATTTACATTTCACTCTCTTAATGATATTCATTCACAATACTTAACCATTATAGTAGATATTTGGCCACAATTCTTCTTAGATTTATAGGTGAGTCTGGGTTACAATAACTAACCACAACATAGAGATTAAATGCACACAAGTAAAGACCAACTATAAAATTGTTGATTCATGAAATTAAATTAAATTTGGATTTTGAATTTCTACTTCATGAAATTCTATGATCTTTTCTCATGCAAATTAAATAAATGATCAATGCCTCATCCATTAGCATTTCGAGTCTACCAAACAATTTTGATCTGATCAATTGCATTACAATCAATATTATTAGCAATTTACCTTAAACCTCATTCTTATGCATATCCTTGATATAGAATAGAAATCCTATAGCTAATTCTTAGACTAATTTTTGTAGAGAACTTTGAGAGCTTTTCAAAAATGTAAACGGTTTGTGAATCAAAGCTACAATTCAAAAGTTATGCCTTCTGAAAGTTTGACTACCATTTCTAGATTCTTCTAATTTTGCGCCGACTTCTAATGTGACTTTTGGAGCCTTCTATTTGGTTGGTGGAAGCCAACTAGCACTTTCTAGAATGTATTCCTAATCCTTAACCCTTTGGGGTCTATTTAAGAACATTTCTGGCATTGTAAAAGGTAGTTTAGAGTGGAGTTTGAGAGAAGGTACTGGGAGAAGAATTTATCTCTAGATTTATGCTATTGTAAGCCCATAGGGCATGTTTTTGAGTTTGTTTCTCTACACTAAGTGTACTAGCATATTTTCACAGTTAATAACATTTTCCCTTTCTTGTTGTGTCCATTCTGTGCTTGGGTTGTGTCCCCATCAAGTGGTATTAGATCAGGTTTTCTTGAGTGTGTAGACAGAGCGTCGACTGTGAGGCAGTTTGCACTAGGACTGTGTGGTTGTGGGTTTGAATTAAGAAGATGCCTCCATGGAGAGAGCATGGTGGAAGGACTAGAGCTATTAATATTGAGGAGGTTAGAGGCCACCAAAGGCAGGTACACACATTGCAAGAGGAGCTCCATAGAGGAACAAATGTTACTGCAGGTGACAAAAGTGAGGATGACAATGAAGAAGAAGAAATTGGACTAGAAGGGGAAGTTGATAGGGAAGTTCTAAATCAGGCAGAGGAGAGGCTATTTAGGGCAATTCTAAGTTTGGGAAAAGACCTACAATTGATGTGGGTGTATTTTCAAGAAATTTGAAACTAGATGAGTTGATCGACTGGATCAATGAACTAGAAGAGTACTTTGAGTATGAGGATATCAGGGATCTAGACAGAGTTAAGTTTGCAAATGCCAACCTGATAGGACATGCCAAAATCTGGTGGCAAGAGGTTCAATTGGAAATAAATAGAAGAGGAAAGGAGAAGATCACAAGGTGGGATCGCATGGTGGACAAACTAAAGAAGCAGTTCATTCCTGTTGACTACGAGCTTGATTTGTTTAATAAGATGCATGGGTTGAAGCAAGCAAGAAAATCAGTCCAGGAATATACAAAAGAGTTTTATCAAATTTTGATTAGAGTGAGGCATGCAAAAGAAAATAAGGAGAAGGTTTCTCATTATATCAGTGGGTTGCAACCTAGCATCCAAGAGTAATTAAGTCTAGTAAGAATGACTAGTGTTGAAGAGGCATACAAATTTTCCCTACGAGTTGAAGAGAAGCTAAATAAAAGGTTTGAAGGGAGACAAAGAGGGTGTGGTGAAGGAGGAAGGGGTAGTGGTAGGTCATCTGGGGGCTGAAATGAAACCCAAAAGAAAAATGAAGATGTGGGTGCTAGTAGGAACCAGAGGAACGAGGGTTTCAACCGCACCCGTGATCAAGACTTTGGAAATTAGAGAGGAAGAGGTAGAGGACGTGGAAAAGGAAGAGGAGGCTTCTATGGTACCTATTTCCATTGTAATGAAGAAGGTCATCATGCCTTTGAATTCCCTCAATGACAAGGAAGCACAAGTAGGAGAGCTGAGGATCAAGCTAGGGTTGCTCATGTTGATGAGGATGCACAATCATCACATTCAGAGGTTGCAGAAAGAGGAGAGACTTTAGTAAATGAAAGGGTCCTACTAATGAGATTGAACCAGGAAAAAGGAGGAGTTTATTCCATACTAGGTGCAAGTGTGAGGATAAATGTTGTGATGTGATCATTGATGGTGGTAGCACTGATAACTTGGTATCATAGGAGATGGTCTCTAAGCTAAAGCTCAAGAGGGAGAAACATCCACAACCCTATTAGATTGCTTGGGTGAAAGATGATCATAAAGTCCTAGTAAGTGAAAAATTGTTAGTGAAGTTCAAAATTGGGAGTTACCATGATGAAGTTCTCTATGATCTTATTCCAATGGATGTTTCCCATCTATTGTTGGGTAGATTGTGGCAGTTTGATAGACATGCAGTACATGATGGTCATGCAAACACATAATCTCTAACAAAGGATGGAGTTCACCACAAATTGAAGCCCATGAAAAAGGAAGGTGAAAAGGTATGTAGCAGTGCTAGGATTTGTCTTGTTGATGGAAGGAAGTTTTTAAATGGCATGAAACATCAGCATGTGTTATGCTTTGATTCCTAGGAAAGATAAAGAAGGTACTATTGAAATACCACTTGAAGTTTTAGATTTACTAGGTGAGTTTGGAGATATCATCTCTGATAATGTTCTAGAAGGATTACCACTTGTAAGGAAAATCAGTCATTAGATAGATTTAATCCCAGGAGCTAGTTTGCCTAACAAGGCTACTCACAGGATGACTCCTACTAAAATTGAGGAACTAAATAGACAAGTTCAGGAGCTATTGAGGAAGGGGTTGATTCAAGAGAGCCTGAGTCCATGTGTAGTACCTACACTACTAACACATAAGAAGGATGAAGAGTGGAGAATGTGTATGGATTCTTGAGCTATAAATAGGATAACCATCAAGTATCGGTTTCCTTTGCCAAGAATGGATGATCTTATGGATTGTTTGAGTGGAGCTCAGTACTTCACAAAGATAGATCTCAAGAGTGGTTATCACCAGATATGAATACAAGAAGGAGATGAGTGGAAAACTACCTTCAAGACCAAGGAGGGTCTTTATGACTGGTTAGTCATGCCCTTTGGATTGACGAACGCCCCAAGCACCTTCATGCGACTTATGAATGAGGTACTTAAGAAGTTCTTGGGAAAATTTTTTATTGTCTATTTGGATAATATTTTAATTTTCAGCAAGACTTTGGAAGAACGTTTATTGCATATTCGTAGTTTCCTTGAAAGGTTAAGGGAAGAGAAACTATTAATTAATCTAAAGAAGTGTATCTTTGCAAAAAGGGAGTTAGTCTACTTGGGGTTTTTTATATCACCTGAAGGTCTCAAAATAGATCTAGAGAAGGTAAAAGACATCTTGGAATGGCCTACTCCAAGGTCTGCTATTGAGGTAAGATCATTTCATGGTCTTGTTAGTTTTTATAGGAAGTTCATTAAGAATTTTAGTGGCATATGTGCACCCCTGACTAACACAATAAGAGGGGATAGAAAAGAGTTCAAATGGATTGCAGTAGCTGCGAGAAGTTTTGAATTGCTGAAGAAGAAGGTGACAAAACAACCTGTGTTGGCACTTCTAGATTTTAGAAAGGTGTTCCAGGTGGATTGTGATGCTAGTGGCAGCACTATTGGGGCTGTATTAAGCCAAGAAGGTAAGCCTATTGCATATTTTAGTGAAAAATTGAATGATCCAAAAAAGAAGTATTCTATTTATGATCAAGAGTTCTATGCACTAGTTCAAGCCTTAAAGAAATGGAGGCATTATTTATTACCAAAGGAATTTGTTTTTTATACTAATCATCAGGCATTACAGTACCTAAATAGCCAAGGTAAATTGAATTAGAGGCATATGAAGTGGGTAGAGTTATTGTAGAGCTATACATTTGTGTTGAAGCATAGAAGTGGAAAATCTAATAGGGTTGCAGATGCACTAAGTAGGAGACAGTTGTTGCTTACAATAATTTAGGTTGAAGTAGTTGGGTTTGATGAACTCAAGAATCTATACCTTGAGGATCTTGATTTTGCTGAAGCATGGAAAGCTTGTAAAGCGCCTATTGCTATAGATGGAACCAAGTGGCTAGACTATTTGATTTAGGATGGTATGTTGTTCAAGGACAATCAATTGTGCATTCCAAGGAGTTCAATGAGGGAAAATCTGATTAAGAAGAAACATAGTGGAGGGATGGCAAGAAATTTTTGTTGAGATAATACCATTTCCATTCTCAAAGAACATTATTTTTGGCCTCAAATATCACAAGATGTGAAGAAGTTTGTACAGAATTGTCAGATTTGTCAAGTGGGCAAGGGATTTAGTCACAATACTAGACTTTATCAGCCATTTCCTATTCCATCAAAGCCATGGGAGGACATAAGTATGGATTTTGTTCTTGGATTACCGAGGACACAAAGGGGTAATGACTCAATATTTGTGGTGGTTGATAGGTTCTCCAAATTTGTACATTTCATTCGATGCCACAAAACTCATGATGTTGTTCATATTGCAAACTTGTTTTTTAGAGAGGTCGTAAGACTACATGGTCTCCCAAGGAGTATAGTTTTTGAAAGAGATGCTAAATTTGTGGGGTATTTGTGGAGAACATTGTGGAAGAAGTTGAGAACAGACTTAAAGTTCAGTTCTACACATCACTCGTAGACTGATGGACAAATTGAAGTGGTAAATAGAAGTCTAGGCAATTTACTTAGATGTTTAGTTGGGGATAAACCCAAGGGGTGGGATTTGATTCTACCACAAGTAGAGTTTGCTTATAATAAATCTATAAACAAGAGTACTAGTAGATCACCATTCCAAATTGTATATGCAAGTAGCCCAAGGACTGCACCAAAATTGAGGAAGATAGAGCAAGGAGAGAGGAAAAGTGCTGAAGTTGAAGAATTTGCTGAACATATCAAGCATCTACTTGAGGAGGTCTAGGCACACATTACCAAGATGAACCAACAGTATAAAGTAAGGGTTGATCAAAGTAGAAGACATAAGGAGTTCCAAGTAGGGGATGTAGTCATGGTACACTTAAGAAAAGAAAGATTTCCAGCCGGTACTTACAACAAGTTGAAGATGAAGAAATTTGGCCCGTGCAAAATTTTGATGAAACATGACTCAAAAAATGCATATGAAGTAGAGTTACTAGATGGAATTCACATTTATCCTATTTTCAACTTTGCAGACTTAATAGAGTATCATGATGATGGTGCAGATGAGGAGCGTTAGAGCCATGTCCAATTCCTACTTCTAAGAAGGAGGCAATAGAGGAGATTCTAGATAGTCATGTGGGTAGGAGTACCATAAATAGGCAGTATGAAGAGTATCTAGTCAAGTAGAAAGGATGGCTGATAGAGGACTTGACTTGGATATTAGTAGCCAAGGTTTTACATTTGGGATTTCCTCCACCATTCATAAAATGATAGGGTCACTTTTCAATCTACCCTAAGTGTTTGATGAAGGAGCATCCAGAGGTATAAGGGAAATCTTGTGTCATCCAAAAAAAATGTACTTAGACTTAGTTTTTGTTTCATGTGTTTTCATTTTTGGGTACCCATTTGGGTCAAATAAAGGTTCCAACTCTCACAGTTGCACTATTAGTGTTCTGGGTTAGAGTTTTTAATCACCTTGGGATACTTGTAAATGTCAAAAAAATAGAAGTATGTAATTGAGCCATCATTTTGGTGAACTAGAAGGGGTAAATTGGTTTTTATGTTTGTCATTATAATTTAGAGCATTCCAAAAAAGGAATCATGTCAAAAAGCCCCATGGTTTGAAAGTTATTGCAGTTTTTCAATTTCTGGAGACATCCTAAGAATGCTTCAAAGTCAGGTTTAGGGAATTAAATGACCTTGAATAGGGCCAAAAAATGGGGGACAAGAAAAGTTCATCCACAGGGCTATAGAGTGCTTCGAGAGGTTTCTAAAAATGTAAACAGTTTGTCAATCGGAGCTACGGTTCAAAAGTATAAGGGCAATCTTGTGTCACCCAAAAAAAATGTACTTAGACTTAGTTTTTGTTTCATGTGTTTTCATTTTTGGATACCCATTTGGGTCAAATAAAGGTTCCAACTCTCACAGTTGCACTATTAGTGTTCTGGGTTAGAGTTTTTAATCACCTTGGGATACTTGTAAATGTCAAAAAAATAGAAGTATGTAATTGAGCCATCATTTTGGTGAACTAGAAGGGGTAAATTGGTTTGATGTTTGTAATTACAATTTAGAGCATTCCAAAAAAAGAATCATGTCAAAAGGCCCCACGGTTTGAAAGTTATTGCAGTTTTTTGATTTCTGGAGACATCCTAAGAATGCTTCAAAGTCAGGTTTAGGGCATTAAATGACCTTGAATAGGGCCAAAAAATGGGGTACAAGAAAAGTTCATCCACAAGGCTATAGAGTGCTTTAAGAGGTTTCTAAAAATGTAAACAGTTTGTCAATCGGAGCTACGGTTCAAAAGTTATGCCTTCCAAAAGTTCGGCTACCATTTCTAGATTCTTCTAATTTTGCGCTGACTTCTACGTGACTTCTGGAGCCTTTTGTTTGGTCGGTGGATGCCAACTAGCACTTTCTAGAATGTATTCCTAATCCTTAACCCTTTGGGGTCTATTTAAGAACATTCTCACATTCTAAAAGGCAGTTCAAAGTGGAGTTTGAGAGAAGGTACTGGGAGAATAATTTATCTCCAGATTTATGCTATTGTAAGCCCATAGGGCATGTTTTGGAGTCTTTTTCTCTGCACTAAGTGTACTAGCATATTTTCATAGTTAATAAAATTTTTTCTTTCCTATTGTGTCCATTCTATACTTAGGTTGTGTCCCCGTCATAAAGAGAAATTGAAGAAGGAAGGAGCAAGAGCTTGAAGCAACAAAGAGAAATTATATTGCAACAATGTGAAAATGAAATTGTTGTACAAAAATTAAAAGGGAGAGATTGTTTATAAAGGCCTCTAGGAAGCTTGTAGAACAAGCTTAGAAAGTGCTAGGAGACAAGAATGACAACTGAGCATATGTCCACAAAAGGTGGGACATCCTCGATAAAGGTGAGAGGATAAGTATGACTTAGATAGGAACAAACTCCCATGTTGTCAACAACTCCTAGTGTACAACTAATAAATAAATGCATTAACCTAAGTAAACTTAAGTTAAAGAGTAAATAATAATAATTTACTCTAATACCAACCCCCCCCTCCCCCTCTTAAGTGCAACTTAGGGGAATGCACTTAAGCTCACAATAGCTATGATGAATAGTAGAATGGGTCCTAACAATAAGGCCATGTTAAGTACCCATGTACAATACAAAGAAATGCAACCTCTAAAAATGGGGAAAGAGGGAAAACCTCATGGAAAAAACCCTCCCTTGAAAAGAGGTAAGAAAAAACATGATGAAAAAAAATAAGGAAGGCCTCAACAAGACCCCCTAAGGACAACTACCACTGGAAATGGCTCAAGAGACTCTCTCAAAACCATAAGTACAACCAACCCCCCATGAGAAATAAAAAGGATGCCAAAGCCCCCTAAAATAATGAAGCCCCTAGAGAAAGAATTGAACTAATGAAATTCCAATGTGGAGCAAACAAGGGATCAAAAAAAGGGAACCCTTGAATGAGAGGGAAAACTAGAAGGCCTAGCTGATGCTCAAAGGAGAAAATATGAGGATCCTAAAAGGGAATCCCCAAGTTAGGTGTGATGACATTGTCATGAATGTACACTATAGAATCTGTAATAGGTGTACTTGGAGGCTAGATGAATGGAGCTGGAGGATCAAGAAGAGTAGAAGAAGAATCTTGATAAAGACAAAAGACCTCAACTAGATGTGGTGTGGTAATCAAAACAGGGATCTCAGGAACAATACAAAGGTTCAAGTATCCTGACTGCACCTTATGATGCTCCTGCAAAAGAGAAGTAGTGAGCTCTAGCAACAAAGATGGTGGACCAATGTGCAAGAAGGTGCAGAGATGAGTGGAAGCATCAACTACCCTTGTGGCAATAAGACATCCTATTACATGATCTCAAATGAAGATTGAATCAACAGTGAACTCAATTGTCTTTCTTAATCCACTGGGTGTAATTTAAGAAATCGAGAGAAGGCTTGCAGATAGAGATGGAACATACAATACATCATTAAATATACCATCTTGGATGCAAACTAAATCTTTACTATAGACTGGTAGGGTAGTGTTATTCCCCATGAGAATATGAGGAATGGGAGAACCCTCAATAGTGGAGAAGACACCTTGAGAAGACGTCATATGCTGAGAAGCACTTGAATCCAATATCTAAAGAACTTGTGAAGGAGATGCAATGGAAGCTTATAATGCATGAACCTTTCTAAGATCTAGTGTAGATGTCAAAGAGGTGGAAGAAGCCTGAAAAGAAGACCCTTGTGATGTAGAAGAGGATGGAGAGGAAATAGTGCTCTTCTAAAGGGGAGCTTGCAAATCGACAATCTATTTCTCATAGCCATTGAATCTCTTTTGAAAATAACATGACTCATCACGAGATTCTTTTGACAATAGGAATAGGTAGGAGTCTCAGTCTTCTTTTTCTCTTTCTTCGTAGAAGATGATGAACCAATAGAGTGCTAAGAAGAGGAATTAGATATCTATTTTGGCTTCTGCTCCTATGTATCCTTGGTAAGTAATGCCTATGACTGTGAACCTGTAAGTGTATTCATCTAAGTGATCTTGGACTATTCCCATGTTAACTGATCACAAAATGTCTCAAAAGAAGGCATTTGATGTCTATTACCCAAGGCATCCATAGTGCGATAGAAAGTGGAAGAGAAGATCTGATATTGTCCTTGCAACTTTGAGAGTATCAAAAAGATACACTCATCATCTATTTTATTTTTCCCACATCCTTGTAGAACTACACACAAAGATTTGAACTTCAAAAAGAAGTCTTCAATGGTGGGAAAACTATTTGGTGACAATGAAGTCAATTCTGCATCAAGCTAAAGTGCTTGGAACTCATTCACTGTGCAAAGTTTGAAATTTGGTCCAATAAGCTAGTGGAGTGGTCAAACCATCCAAATGAAATAATAGATTGTCTAAAATGTTTAGTGCAATCAATCCCATAGCCTCATCCATTTTGTTTTTGTGCTAAAGAACCTCAAAAGAGTGTTGTAGAATAGGTTGGTTCTCATCGTGACATGACCATAGACTTTGTGACATGAGAAGTCTAGTTATTTGTGCTTTCTAGGTGTGATAGTTGTGTGGCATGAGCTAGGTCATAAAAGGATCCAACATTTAGAGAATAAGATGGAAGTAGAAGGGTTTTATTCTAAATTAAATTAAAGAAAAGAAAACGTGCCCCCCTCCACCCACAACTGATAAAAATATCCCTAAAATACCAAAGAAAACAACTATAAAAAGCATACAAATTGAGAAAAGAACCTGCATTTTGGATGTGGAGAGGAAGGAAATAGAAGCCTCTACTTCAATGCCAAAAGTGGGAGCTCAAATGACCTCAAAATGAAATGAAACTAGTACCATTGTCTCCATCTTTGAACTAGCTTTTTGATACTTCTTTTGGATCAAAAAAATACCTCCGTATGCTAAAGTTATGGCCAAAAAACCTTTTTTTTTAAAACATTTGCCCCAAAAATATGCACTTTCTCCTGATTGAAGAAAAAAATCACAAATAAACTATGGTTTGTGTCTCCGAATCGCAGCTTCAAAAATATTTCAAACCAAGAAGCAGCAAGGAGGCTTTAATACCACATAGAAGTTGATGAAAGCCAACTTCATGGTATGCCAAGATCACCTGCATGCACATAACCTATTGAAGAGAAACCGAAGAAGGAAGGAGCAAGAGCTTGAGGCAATAAAGAGGAATTATATTGCAACAATGTGAAAATGAAATTATTGTACAAAAATGCAAAGGGAGAGCCTGTTTATAAAGGCCTCTAGGAAGCTTGTAGAACAAGCTTAGAAAGCGCTACAAATTTCTAGGAGATAAGAATAACAACTAAGCATATGTCCAAAAAAGGTTGGACATCCTTGAGCAAGTTGATAGGATAAGTATGACTTAGATAGGAACAAACTCTTGTGTTGTCAACAACTCCTAGTCTACAACTAATAAATAAATGCATTAACCTAAGCAAACTTCAGTAAAAGAGTATATAATAATTATTTACTCTACCAATTTTTTCTTCACCATCTTGGTATCAAGTAACTTTTTGCTTGGTAGTTTAAAATACTAACAAAATGGTGACTCTGCTAAGGAGTTGTTCAACATATGCTAATGTGTGAAAAGTATTGCAATTTTGATTCTATTTATATATGTGTTTTTTGATTTCTTTCTAGTAATTTCCTATGGTCATATTGTACTTTTCTAGTGACAAACCTTGAGAATTTAAGAAAGGAGAAGTTCTTCAATACCACAGGTGCAAATTGGCAAATATCAACCTTACAAAAGTGTCTTATCTATTAAGCAAGAGTGATAGTCCCATGTTCTTTTCTAATTGGTTTCTTTGTGTGCCAAATCTATCTTCTATTATCTCATGATATTTTCTGAGTCAAAAGCTATTTCATGTTATATTTTCCCTAGAATAGGGTGGTCACTTGGTCAAGGTTTTGAAGCTAGTGCTTACTGAAAAGTAATTTCTATAAATTGTAGACAAGAGAAAAAGTACATGAGCTTATATAAGAGCCAATCTAGAAGTACCATTGTATACTAATTTACCCCAAGGTGGTAGGAAGAACCAAAAAAATAAGGAAGTGGATTTAAATCCTACTTGGAAACTAAGGGGTAGTATGTTAGTAAACTCTCAATACCAGTCTATGGTAGGGAGAGAATCTTCTTCATTAAGTTCTAAATCAGAAACCACAAGACTCTTTTATTCTTAGGTTGCTATCAAAGTTTAGGTTTATTCTTCAATTTATGCTTAGGTTTTAGTTGAGGTTGATATGGAACTTGAGATTGAAGGTGAGGTGGAGATATAGATTGAACAATATGCTCCACTTGATTAAAAACATGATTAAGATCATCTATATTTGAATCATAGACAATATCCATAGAAGATGGTTGACCAAAGGTATTAGTATCATGTTGAGGTAAAGGATTCATATAGATTTGAAGGTATTATTAGGAGGTGAAATAGATTTTTTCTCACTACCATCAAGATTATCATCAAATAAGACATTAGAGTCAATTACATCTTGAACCTTATGCTTTAAAGAATAACATTTCTCAGTATCATGACCATTCTAATGATGATATTGGGAAAAAGCTTTAGGATCAAAATATTTAGATGCAATCATAGTAGGTAAAGTAATCATATTAGAAGTCAACAACCAATTCATAATGGAATGTAAAGATTTAGAAAGAGGAGTAAACATATGATTTATCGAAAACTAGTGGATGCAGAAGTAGTTTTGGGAGATCTCACAACAACTTGATCAACAATTGCATTTTCTTGTTTTTTTATGTTGACATTATTGTTGACTTTTAAAAATTTGTTAGGATTAGGAGCAACATCACTTTTATCAATAGGAATAGGAGCCATTGGAGTGTTGCTCTCAAATTGACTCACTTGTAATTGATAATGATGAAGGCTGCACAAAGTTGTTGAAAAGAGGTAAATTCAATAAGAAGAATCTTATCTCTAATATCATTTTGAAAATTTAAAATAAAAATACATTGAATATTAATATCAAGAACATGATAGGAAATCTACGTATGTAAATGCTTATATCTACCAATAAATTCAGTCAATTTTTCCTTAGCACTTTATTTACAATGCATCAAATCAATCAAGGACACTTGTGAGCCAATGCTATTTTGAAATTCTTGAATAAAAACATTGGCAAGTTGTGGAAATGAATCAATAGAATAAGGATACAAGGAAAAAAAACCATTGTAAGGCCTTGTCACGAAAGATTCTAGCAAATAGCTTGGCGAAAATCCTATGATCATGAGCATAATCACTAAAAAGGATTTGAAAATTTTTAACATGATGAATAGGGTTTCCCTTACCATTGTAATTCTCAAGAGGAGGCATATCGACTTGCTAAGGAATGTGTGTACAAATGATATCATAGGAAAAAGAACTTCTCATGTCACATGTAGGAATGCTAAACTAGTTTTGAGTCAAGGATGTAATTTGTTCTTGTAAAGATGATATAGTTTGAGCCAAATTGATAATTGTTTTATCATTAGAAGAGATAGGAGGAATAACATGTTAGAAATAATAGTCCACCAAGATAATTGAGAGTGGGGGGGGGGGGGGGGGGGGGTGAGGGGGTGAATCAATTATCCAATTAAAACATTTATCAACTTTAATTAATATTAACCATTCAATCAAAGTAAACAACAACCATAACATGATGCACATACATAGTTACACTAGATTTTTTAACTAGGGAAATCCTTCATCAGAGAGAAAACCCTAGTGGGAATGATTCCCACAAAGATAAACTAATATATATAATCCTTGTTATAGGATTGACCCTATTAAGACTCTATAAACACATTCAGTAAATAAGAGTCCCTATTAGGAGACTTTGAATCTCTATTAGGAGATTATGACCCTATTAGGGGTTATGCCAATGCTATTAGGAGTTGTAGAAGGTAGAAGGACCCATTGTCCAAATAGCTTTTGGGGAAAGACCACTAAACTTTATTGTTCAACTGATCTCTCAATTATTCCTTCTAGAATAATTTTTCATAGTATGCTTTAGCATCTTTCCTCTATCCTGTCAACCAAACCAATCACTATCAAACCTTTTAGATTAGGTCACAAACCTTTGATCCAAATGTCAAACCTCAAATCTTCAAATAAAACCTCAACAATAAAGTTTTCTCCAACTTCTCTCCACTCTTCTTATCCTCACACATCAACTTATTTTTCTTCTATTCCACTCTTCATGCTTCATGCAATCATTTAGGCATAGAAAAGGAAAATTTCCTTCCCTTATACCAAATCCATAAAATAATTCTTGAGTGGCTATTACACATTTTCAATTAATTATTATACAATCTCATTAAGAACACATTATACTTAGCGATAACATTAATTTGTTACCTTGTAAATTGAATAAATTTCTATATGTGTAATATTATGATGAGAAAACTTAGCCATGTCATCTCCAACATGTATTCTACATGCCTTTAACCTTGCTTCTTAGAATAATAGCTTTGCTAAGGGATATAAAAAATTTACCATAGCATGCATTTGTAAACACTAACTTAGAATAGTCTTCACCAAAACTTACATAACTTCCTCCAGACTTAATATCTTATGTAGTTGAGGTTATCTACGTATGATAAACACCTAGTAGTATCTCCCATCAACCTCTCTGGTGAAAATACTAATGATCTTTCCTTACCAACTTGATCTTTACCATTGTTCTTCTGTCAAATACCATAGAAAACTGCTATGTTGACATCAATGAGAAACATAGTCATGAATGTAACATATCATCAATATAATATTTCTATAATAATCCCCTATAGGAATATCATTAGAATTCATGATTTCAACATAGAAATATTAGAAACACTAGGTAAAGTGTATAAAGCTATAGGAATAGAAGACATAACTAGAGGAACACTTGGAACTATAGTTGGCAGAGGATTAGAATAAGTAAAAGGAACATTATGATAAGAAGGTTGTGATGTAGGAGGAACACTCATAGGAATAGAGGGAACTATCATAGTCATCAAAGAAGGAGTATAGGTAGGAATACTAGGTAAAGGAACAAAAGAAGGTTCTACAATAGTGATAGGAGGAATCAACACTAATTCTTGAAATAAAGGTTTAACATTTGAATGCACAAGGTGAGTACTACCAAGCAAGAGGTTAACACCTTGATTACTATCATGAAGAACTTTCTTAAGAGCCTTTATAGCTTGAATAGAATCTTGATTATGGTTTTATTGAATGACCCAATTACCCATTTTATCAACTTTGATTGAAAGCTTTTGGACTTGTTCAGGAGGAACTCTTAAAGCATCATCTGTTAGAATAAAACCATAGATAGAAATAATAATTACATAAAAATATAAAAAATAATAGAAAATAATAGATCACACAAAAGATAACACAAGACACCAAGATATAATGTGGTTCACCCAATCCCTAGGGTACATCCACCAAACAACACGTCCAATATTATTATTATCTAGTGATTACAATTTGATTACAGTTTGTAATCCCTTATAGCTCAATACCACAATAAGAAACAATTTTTACATCACCCACAATAAAAAAATCCCTAACCCTAAGCCCTTTTATACAATTATTTTTTCTACTTTATGGTTAAAACTAGCTACAATATGTTAGCCATAAAATAATAATGAAATAACCGAGGAATGATGGAGTATGTACAATACTTCCCTGATCAGTCACCACAATCTAACAATCTTCCACTTGGAGATTGATCAAGCTCCACACTAAACAAAAATCTCCCACTTAGAGATTGATCCTATAGCCATGTTGCTACTCCATGAGGCTCCCACTAGATCAAACCACCCTAGAATTAGTTGTTCTTTTATTCTTGTTCAGTGTAGAAGACCAACTAAAGTTGAAGAGGAGTTCAACTTCTCCCTTGTTACTACATTTGTAAACATATCTGTTGGACTATCATATGTATGTATCTTGTCTAGATTTAATTATCCATCATCCAAAATTAACCAAATGAAATGGTACCATGATTGAATGTGTTTTGTCTTTGAATGTAGAGCTAAATTTTTGCAAGATGAATGCCACTCTAACTATCTATAAACAAAAAATTATTCCTCTGAGGGTGTCCCAATTCTTCCAAGAAGAACTAAAGCCATATCATCTCCTTAGCTACCTTTGTAGCAATAACATACTTTTCCTCTGTAGTGGATAAAGCATTCACCTTCTGTAATCTTGAAACCTAGCTCATGACTGCCACACCAATAGTAAATACATAACTTATAGTACTCTATTTGGTATCAATATCCCCTACCAAATCTAAGTCAACATATCCCAGTAAATAAATAGTATAGACCCCAAAGTGTAAAAACTTATTGGATGTTCCTCTCAAATATTTAAGAATCCATTTGACTACATTCCAATGCTCAAGCCCTAGATGAATCATATACCTGCTAACGACTCCCACTACATGCATAATATCTAGCCTTGTACATTCCATAGCATACATTATGCTTCCTACTATTGAAACATAAGATATATTAGACATCTTATCCTCCTCTTCTTATGTCTTGGGACACATCTCCTTAGTCAACTTCAAATGACTAGGTAACAGTGTGCTAATAGCTTTAGCATTCTACATAGAGAAATGTTACAACACCTTCACAATATAATGAACCTAAGATAATGTCAATTTCTCATTCTTCCTATCTCTACAAATATTTATACCAAGAATTTGTTTTTCTGCCCTAAAATCATTCATAGCAAATACATGTGCTAATTGGCATTTCATCCCCTTAACATGATCCATATTAGACCCAATTAGAAGCATATCATCAACATACAAACATAAAATAATGTATTTTCATCATCCAAGCTCTTAACGTAAGCACAATGACCTAAATGACAGCTATTATATCCATACTTATCCATAAAACTATCAAATTTTAGATACCATTCTCAAGGTGTTTGCTTCAAGCCATATTAACTTTTCTTCAATCTATACTCTAAGTTATCCTTACCTTTGACCTCAAATCCATATGGCTTAGCCATCTATATATCTTCATTCAAATCACCATGAAGGAAGGTTATTTTAACATCAATTTGCTCCAAATAAAAATCTTCTGTAGCTAGAATACTTAAAATGATGCGAATAGAAGTCATTTTAACAATAAGAAAAAATATCTCATCAAAATCAATGGCCTTTTTATGTAAAAATCTATTTACAACTAAGCTTACTTTAAATCTTTTCTTACCTCTATCCTCTTCTTTCAACCTATAAACACACTTGTTTTGTAAAGCCCTTTTACCTACAAGAAACTTGCATAAATCCTATGTATTATTTTTTTAGCAAAGAGTCCATTTCATCTTTCATTGTACACTCCTACTAAATATTAGTATTCACCTATATAGCTTCATCATAATATTTAGGTTCATCAACATGATTTAGTAAAATAGAATACAAAGAAGGAGAAAATATTTTTGGAGGTCTACTTAGCCTTGTTGGCCATCTAACATTCATTAGTGTGTGTGGTATTTATTCTTGAAATTGTTGCACATCATGAGAAATTGTTAGAACACCATCTTTTGGAGTATCATCCAATACTACATAATTATCTTCTTTCTTCTCATGTTTATGCAACAAATCTTTCTAAAATACTTTCTTATTAAATATGACATCCTTGCTTCTTATAATTTTATGATTTTCAAAATCCCAAAGCCTATAACCAAATTCATCAATGCCATATCCAAAAAATACACATTTCTTTAACTTAGCTTCCAGCTTAGTTCTATTTTCAAAATCTATATTGCAAATGCTTCACAACCAAAGGTTTTGAGAAAATATTAGCTCACCTTCTTACCAGTTCATGCTTCCTCTAGAATACCAAAACCCAAAAGAGTAGAGGAACCAATATTAATTAAATATATAGTAGTATTAATAGCCTCTACCTAGACGTTTATGGGTAACCCTACATGTAACCTCATGCTCCTTGCACACTCCATTATAGTCTTGTTCATGTGTTCACTCCATTTTCCTATGGAATCCTTGGAATAGTTTTCCATCTATGAATACTATTAGTGGAGCAATAATCTTCAAATTGATGACTACGATACTTACCACCATTATTAGATCTGAGATATTATAATTTCTTACTAGTCTCATTTTCAACCAAGTATTTCCTTTTTTTAAAAGTTTGAAATATATCAAATTTCTATATAAGAAAATAAACCCATACTTTTCTAGTTGCATTATCAATAAATGTAACATAATAATGAGATCCACCAAGGAAAGATACCTAAGCCAGTCCCCATATATTTGTATATACAAACTCTAATTTCTCACTTTTATTTTCTTTCCTAGTCTTCACAAAATTCATTTTATTTTGTTTTCCATACACACAACTTTTATAGAAATTCATATTAACATATTTTAGACCTAGTAAAACTTTCTTTGAATGAAGTAATTTCATATATTTTTCACTCATGTGCCACAATGTTGTATTAGAATCTACATCAACTATTTGTTCTTCCTTCTTAAATGCAACAACTATCCTTAAACACTCATTTTTTCTTTGAAACAATTAAAGTAGAAAAAACAATATGACCTGTACAAAGATATAAGGTGATTACTTTCACACCTTTTGTTACTACAAGGTAACCTTTTGAAACCTTCCAATTTCTATCATTAAAAGTAACTACACAACCCTCATCACCAAGTTGCCCTACTAAAATTAAATTCCTACTTAGCCTTGGAACATGTCTTACTTCGTGTAGTAGCCAATAATTCCCTTTCCAAAAATCTAATAGGGTTAATTATCCCTCGAATAAACAAGTCCAAAATCCCCTTGGACATAATCAATGAAATAAACTTTATGAGGTGTAACATTAATTGAAGCACCATAATCTAAAACCCATGAATCATCAACACTTTCTAAAGATAGAAGCAAAGCATCTTCATCAGATTTGTTACTTACTGCATTTGCCTCCTTGTCTCCATCTTGGTTTTCCCCTTCATTTTTCCTTCAAGTTTGGAAATCTTTCTTTTTATGCCTTGGTTTCCCCCAATACCAACATTGTTAGGTACTCTCAATTGAGACCTCTTCCCTTTTAACTTTCCTCTTGATTTTTTATGATTTCTAGAATTACTTCTTCTCTCAGTCATTCTACCTCAACTTTGTGCATTTAGAGCACTTCCAAATGTAGATCCACCTAAGGTTTTCCTATGAGTTTTCTCACTCAAAATAATACTGATCACATCATCATATTTTAGAGTATTAGATAAAAAAAAAGAATTACTCATAGCCATTACCAAACTATTCCAACATTTTGGCAAAGAATACAAAATCAAAAGATCCCTAATTTCTTCATAAAAATTAATGCCCATAGAAGATAACTGAATAGTAACAATATTAAACTCATTTAAATGATCTACAATAGATCCACCTTCTGGCATCTTCATATTAAATAAATGCTTCATGAGAAATCCATTGTTTGAAGCATAGGGCTTTTTATACAATTTTGCTAGGGTTTCCATCATCTTTGTGTTGGTATTTTCTTTTGTAATATTAAATGCCATTGATGGAGCTAGGCATAATCAAATGCTTCCAACTACCTTTCTATCTAAAAGATTCTAGTCATCATTTTTCATAGATCTCTGATTCTTGGTATTTCCTTCCAACGACTTTCATAAATCCTTCTAATAAAGACAGTCTTCCATTTGCATCTTCCATAACTAAGAGTTTTACCCATTAAACTTGTCAACCCTCAACTTACCCTCATTTTCCATCACTCCCATTGAATCGTGAAACTCCCATTCAAACTCGAGACTTTCCTCCAGCGGATAACTAAACAAAACCTTGCAGGGATACCACTTGTTAGGATAAAACTATGGACAAAAATAACAATTACGTGCAAATATTAAAAAAAAAAAAAAAAAAGATCACACAGAAGAGAACACAAGAGACCAAGATTTAACATGGTTCATCCAATCCCTACACTATGTCCACTAAATAGCAAGTCCAATATTATTATGATCCAATGATTTTAGCCTAATTAGAATTCATAATCCCTTACAGCTCAATACTACCATAAGAAGCAATTTTAATATCACCCATAATGAAAAAATCCCTAATCATTCACCACAATCTAACATCATCCTCATCATGAGACAAGTGAGAAGATTTTTGGTTCATAATATTAATGAAATCATGATTAATCAAATTATCATTCGATATACTAAGGAAAGAAGAGGAAGACTTGGGATAAAAAGTACCCACAAGTCTATTACTTCGTCTAACTAGAATATTAAAAGCAAGGCTAAAAGTAGTAAAGCTCATAAACCAATGCAATGCAAATGAACTAAACTAAGAAAACATAAAATATGGATTTTTCTTTATTTTGAAATAGATTTTGTAAATTTTTATATATTTTTTGTATATTTTTGAAATATAGATGTAGGAAATCCAATGAGCATGTAAGATTTAACATAAAAGACAAAGTTAATGCCAACAAGATAATATAAAAGGAATTCTAACACCATAAAACACAATAGGGCATCTGATTCCACAAAAGAAAAGAGGGTAAGTGTGTTAGGTGCACCAAAAGGAATAGGATTAAAAAAGGGGTAAATATATGTGTGGGTATGATATATGAGGGGGACTATAAGACCTATCCTTAACACAAATTCCCAAAAGGAAAGATCCAAATTGATTAATTACAAAGAAGTGATCAGTGCACAAATGGATTAAATGATAGAGAATATGAAGAAAGGAGGCAATCCTATTGTTAGAGTAAATAATTATTATTTATGCTTTTAATTAAGGTTGACTTAGGTTAATGCATTTATTTATTAGTTGTAGTCTAGGAGTTTTTGACATGAGAGTTTGTTCCTATCTAAGTCATACTTATGTTCTCACCTTGATCGAGGATATTCCACCTTTTTTGTATGCATGCTTAGTTGTCAACCTTATCTCCTAAAGCTTTCTAGCTTATTCTAGAAGCTTCCTAGAGGCCTTTATATTTGGGCTCTCCTATTATAATTTCATATCTTTTTAAGTCATATTGTATAGCAATACATTTTCATTGTTGCAATATCTTCTCTCTTAGTCTGTTTAGTTTTTCCAAGCTCCACCTCTTCCTTCTTTGGTTTTCCTTCAAAAGGTTATTTACATGTAGGTGATATTGGTGAGCTATGAAGTTTTCTTTCATCAACTTCTACACCTATAATCTATTATAGAAAGTATGTAATGGAAATATTGAATGAATAGAAGGCAAATACTAACCGCAAAGTAGAGAAAATCTAGAAAATGTTGATTTTTGATGTTTGTGCATAGTTTCAAGGAATTTTGCAACCTGCTCCAAATTGAAAGTGCCAAGATAGAGGAAACCTAGAAAAATTTTATCTTTTTGAGGGTAGGTCAACCTTGACCTAGATAGCGGGGCACAATCTTACACCTTTATTTTTGACCTTGACCTATATTGCTCTGATGGAAATTTTGTTCACAAATCTCAAGGGTTTTCCAAAAAAGTTATCGAATTTTAAATTTCAATTTGTTGTCCTATACCCATACCTATGAATTTATTTATTTATTTTTTGGATGAGATGTTTTCCTTAGTTAAAAGCCAGTTTGGAATCAAAATTGAAATGTAATTGAATTTGCAATATTTATAAACAAAGTAAATAGAACTACTCACCTTGCTTATGTTGAAATCCTTGTGGAGGATTCAAATCATTAAATCCACAAGTATTGATGTTCCAAATCAATGTAGAAATGAATGTCTCAAACAATGACAAATCAATGACGTTAGATCTTCAACACAAGTCTTGAATGGATCTTAGCATAGGAAGAGGCTTGAATCAAAGTGGAAGGAGAAATCTTCAACAAGAGGGCTCCATAGAGATTGGATCCTTCATTGGCTAACAATGGATCTCCTTGATGAATTTGATCTAGAGTACTTGAGTGCTTTAATTATCCTTCTTGCTTGCACTAGCTTTATTATGGAAATAATAAACTGTTTGATATCATAATTTATCTTCTGTTAGAGAAAATGAGAGGAGGATTCCTTATATAGTGATCTAGGTCACAAACTTCTAGAGAGGTTGATATTGGAGAATTAAATCCAAATTAACCTTAACCCTTAGGAATGGAGCTAGATTAAATGCAATTTAAGAGTTTACTATTTCAAAATCCAAAATGACCAATGTGGAAGCAACAAAATGAAACTTTCTAAAGCCCGATATCTCAAAACCTCTAGAATTTGAATCTTGGACATGGGGCTAGGATTGACGTCAACTATGTCCTAGGTCAAAGTCAAGGTCAAGCTTGACCCCGTCAGATCATTATTAACCCAAAAATTCAAAGTCTTTAGTTTCTTAAAGAAAGTTGTTAGAAAAAGGCTAGAAATAAGGAAAAAAAAGCAGAATAGGGAAAATGGAAAGATCCATACAAAGACCTATTCAAGACATTTGACATGACCCTAGAGCACTTACTTAGAGGGCTAAACATTCTTATCATGGAAGTTCTTCTAATTTAAGATGACACAATTAGTAAATATCTTCCCAAATTTGTATCAAAGATCCATGTAGATTTCATTTAGGATCTCAAGTCCATTAATAAATTTAAAAGGGAGCACTTGATGGGTAAATGTAGTTTGAGGAAAATAATAGGTAATTATAATATATTTTTTTTAGTTAATTAATTCTTATCCATCATCAATATAAGTTTTATTTGTTTTCTTTATAGTTGGTCATGAGTGGTATGCACTACATTTGTATATTACAAACAATCTTTGATTGGATGACGGTATGGATTCAATAGTCTCAAGAAAATGGTTGTTCATTAACATGGGATGATGTTGCATCATTTGTTAAAGAAGCTCATGATAATGAAGATCTCAATGTTATGCCAATGGTACTTGATCTAGCATATGACTTAACAGATATAGAGGTACGTATAAGATTACTAGTCATGACCCATCAATTTAATATCAACTCCTAGATCAACACAAATAATCTTGACATGTTTGAAGAATTGTAGATCAAACACCACAAATCTATGTACTACCATGGTCATAGATTTTGCATTAAAAAGTTAGAAGGAATGAATAAAACTTGTGATTTTAGAATAAGTGCAGTCTTTGAGGTTACCAATATTTCATCTAGAAATGACATACATCTTCAATAATCTAAAAATCAATACTATGAAATTTTGGATGATATACTTGAGTGTGACTTTAATTCATTCAAATTAGTTCTAATTTTCATCAGATGGTAAAGGCTTCGATTGAATCAAGATGACCTTGATAGGACTATTATTGAACATGATAGTGGTGTTGACATATCAATCAAGTTTGTTATTAGTGACACACACTTATTCAGATTGTAAATAGCTACTAAGCTTATTGTATAGTTAATAGTGTTTGCCAAGCATTTTAGTTGTTATTGAGTTTTATAGTTGCTATTGAAATTCCTTTGGACAAATCCCAATGGTTACTAAGTAGTTATAGTTATAGTAAAGTTTAGCAATATAAACCATGCATCTCAGTGTATGCCAAATTTACCAGTGCAAACCAAGCCATGCAGTGTTTAAGTTCATAGTTTATGTGATGTGAGTCCAGTGTTAACTAAGCTACTCAGTGTCAACCAAGTGACTTAGTTTATATTAAGACGAAGGTAAACACATGATTCAATTTATATGATGAGTTTTGCAATATTTATCAAGTCACCAGTATAAACCGAGTTCAAGATTACTTGGAAGTGATAAGTATGGATCAAACTTCTATGTCCACTGAGTGCATGATGATGTCAATCATTAATAGTGGATGCTGAGTATTAGAACCTCACCAAGTTAGTCTTTAGAACCTGAGTATCTTCATTTGGGCTGGTTTTGTAATATCTATGTAAACTTGTACTATGGCTGACTTTGTAATTGTATAATTGGATTAGCATATATATAATAAATTGTATCATATCCAATTGTGTGAATGTGAATGCAATGTAATTGAATATAATCAAAGAAGAGCAGAAAGAACAAATTAAAAGGGACATGAAAATATAAGGAGAAGTAAAGACATAACTATCACAACAAGGTGATTATTAGATAAAGGAATCTCATTCAGCAAACCAAGTTGTAGATCAAAGATCAAATACTACTTCATCCTAATAGGTGCTTCAATCAAATCCTTTAACAAGTAGACCTAATAGTCTTTTGTAAATCTGAACCTCACTGAGTTAGTCTTTAGAACTTGAGTGTCTTCATTTGGGCTAGCTTTGCAATATTTGTGTAAACTTGTACTATGGCTGACTTTGTAATTGTATAATTGGATTAGTATATATGTAATAAATTGTATCATATCCAAGTGTGTGAATGTGAATGCAATGTAATTGAATATAATCAAAGAAGAACAAAAAGAGAAAATTAAAAGGGATACAACAATATAAGGAGAAGCGAACACATATCTATCACAGCAAGGTGATTATTACATAAAGGAATCTCATTCAACAAATCAAGTTGCTGATCAAAGATCAGCTACTACTTCATCCTAATATGTGGACTAGTCAAATCCTTTAACAAGGTAGACCTAACAGTCTTTTGTAAATCTCTTTACCAAGTGCATACTTCATTGTATGTTTTTAAATCCTTTCACAAGATGGACCTAGTAGTCCTTATTGCTCCTAGTAGGGTAGATCATCAAAAGTGATCAATGTAAGCCTTAACAAGCCAACTTTATAATGCAATACTAAAGCTTGTAGGTATCATCCTCGCCCTAGTTTTACTTTCTATTTGGAAGGTTTTTGGGTCACCAAATCTTTGTGTCACAGAGTTATGAATGCTTTCATATTTTCAATTTCTTATGCATGCAATTAGATTAGATTATATGTGAAGGATTAAATGCTAATTGGTCTGTTGGATTAAGAGTTGAAATTGTAGAAGTTTTAGAAGTTACTAATTTACCCCTTCCCTCTCAGTAACTTAGCATAGTCTAGAATATTTCCAACAATTGGTATTAGATCTTTGTGGTTCTTAAAAGAAAGTTTAACAACTTGAGAAAAGATCAAGGCCATAGAGATATTCAAAATTGACAAAACTATTGACAATGAGAAGCTAGATTTGGAAATGGCTATAGCCCAACTCAAGAAAGCAAAGGAGCAACTCTCTCAATCCATGAAAAGAAGAAAAGAACTTGCAATTCAAATGAATGATCATCTCTACATTGAAGAAAGAATTGTAGACCTTCATTCAAGCAATTTAGATGAAGCCAATGAAGCAATCAAAGAACTCCTAGAAAAGAATGGTTCCTTGCAAGAAGAAGTAAGAAAAATGAGAAGAGAACAAGAAATTTAGTTAGTAAGGCTATGTGAAGTCATGAAGCAAAAAAAAAAGATAAAAGAAGAGATAGATGGAAGGAACAATGAAATTTAGAACCAATCCCTTTAGCAAGAAGACCTTATTGATCAGCTCTCCAATGTAAAGGAGGAAATCACAAGTCTAAGATTTGAAAATGAAAGATTATGAAATGATATAAACTCTGAAAGGAAAGTCAATGAAATCTTATGAAATGATCTAAACTCTAAAAGGAAAATCAATGAAATATTACGAAATGATCTAAACTCTAAAAGGAAAATCAATGAAAGAATGAAAAAATCCCAAGAAAACATGAATCAATTGAATGAGAAAAATCTCTATAGACAAAAAGGAAAAGCAAGAATTGGATGTATAGAAGAAGGAGAATCATCCAAGCAAGGAGCTCAAAAGAATCAAAGACCTACTTGCAATCACTATGGTAAGATAGGTCATACATCAAATAAATGTTGGAGCAATGGAAAAGCAAAATTCAATGGAAAGTGCTACAATTGAAATTAGCATGGTCATAAGGCTAATGAATGTAAAGAGAAACCAAGATTTGAAGGAAAATGTAACATATGCAAGAAGCATGGGAAAAAATCATCAAAATGCAAAACCAAGATGTTAAATCCAACAAAGAAAATTGTGAAAGCCATATTTGGTTAGGACTACAACACCTGGTGTAGATGTCATTATTGTGGAGAATTTGGATACATTGGAATAAATTGTGTAAAGCATCATTTGAGGAAAAAATATACTCCTAAAAGATTTTTCATTTGTATAGTATTTGGTCATCTTGCCAAGAACTACATGAATACTAGTAGAATTGAATATGAGAAGAAGGCAAAAGCTGATAACATCCAAAAACATATGAGATAGAAATGGGTTCCAAAGTCTACCAAGAATACAAGTCCAAGAAATGGTGATCAAACCACTCAAAAAATTGGGTGAATCCACCATTTCTGCTTAGGTTCTCAAAGGAGAAACTGGGACTATGCTACCAAAGAAAACATTCAAAATAGTTCCATTTTGAAAGAAATTTTTTATCCAAATTTGTATTCAAGATACAAAGGGATCACTGAGTAAAAGGGTACTAGTGTCTACCAAGTTACCTTCTCTACTGAGTGAGGTTGGGTCAAAAAATTTATCAAGCAACGTTAGGAGTAATGAAGATGCATATGGTTATTGAGTCACAAAGACTCCACTGAGTGTTCAAAGCATAGTGGATGATAGTTTTTCAACATGATGTCAATTGATCTACCTTACTTAACATTTATGGAAAGCTTTTAATAAAAGGAATGGAATCAAAGTCATTTTTACCATGAAAATTTCAAGAGCTATTGCAAAGTGTGATCTTTAGAGCATCCAAGCAATTTGAGCAAATTGTTAGCAAAAGATTTCAAATTCTCTCAAACCCTATAGAGTGAAGATGGTATCTAGTAGGAACAAGGCAAAGTGAGGTTTAGATATGTTGGTTCATGGAGTAGAATGGAAGACGCCAGACTTCAACCTCAATCCTACAATCACCAAATCCCTAGATCTAAGTGGAGCACGAGCTCAAATCCCTCCAAAGGTACTATTGATCAATGATATTCATGCTCACTTTAATTGTGTTATTCAAGAGATTGGCACTTTGGAAATGGATAATGCCCTAGATAAACAATGTGTGAATCACTAGTAAATTTGTACCCAAATTTTGACCCAAGTTCTTCACTATTTTTCTTATCAAAATTTTGACCAAATTGTAGGTTGGTCAAAATTTGGATGAATACATTCGTTAAAATGTTTTTGTTTTGGTTGAAAAAAAAAACATTTTGATGAATGTATTCATCAAAATTTTGACCAACCTATAATTTGGTTGAAATTTTGATGAGAAAAGTAGTGATGAACCCAGGTCAAAATTTTGATCAAAATTGGTCAAAAATTGGGTCCAAATTTACTAGTGAATGGAGTTTTGAAACCTAAGCACCAACACTTGGAAACTAAAGGGTTAACTCACATCCCTCACATGCCTCATGAGTTTCAAGTAAAATGGATTAGGTTTATCCTTAGTCGGGTGCATAGTGGCCAATTGTGGTTGGAGCAACCAATATTGATCACAAAGAAGATGATTCATCAAATCATTGATCTCCCAATGTTAGAAAATGCTAAGATGACCAAAACCTTAGGTTGAGATGAACTTGAAAATAGTAGAACAGGATGACAAAGGAATGAAGATTAGCAGTGTCTTAGACATGGAGTTGAAATTCAAAATCCATATTATTGCACACAAGATTTACAACTCAAGCAAGTTAAATAGCATGTCATGTGAAGCCGTTTACCTTGCATACAAGGTAGTAAAGGACAATTTATCTTTTGACCTTGCCAAGCTACTATTGAGATAGTTCAACAAGAATATGGAAAGAATTAGGACATAAAAGAATAATCCATGTAAGTTTGAACCCCTATTAACTTTTCTATTCTTTTATGTTCATAAATTCTTCCCTTCAAAAGACACTATTGTTTGGAGAAAAGACGTGCTTGTACTTTATTAGATAAATGAGTATATTGCTAAGATGGGTGAGAACTATAATAGTATTATGGACAACTATTTTGATGCATTCAAGGAGAAAATGAACAATAGATACCAAATCCCCAAGAAACTTGTTGAAGATTATAAGGATGATGTATGTTTCATGGTGGATAGTGACAAAGTATACATTTAGGAAATCAAGCCTAGAATTGCATGGGTGAAACCTTTGGGTATGAGGTTAATATTGATGAAACTAAAGAGATCATTAAGGCACTTGTTAATGAGCTAGTTGATCCTAAGGCTACATATTTTGGTACTTATGATGAAGCAAAAGCCAAGATAGAACTAGAAATAAAGCTCCCTCAGGAGGTTAACAAAGGGAAGAAAAGAATTAAAAAACTAAAAACAAGTTCTACCCTTTTGTTGACTAAGGGAAAAGTTGACGATGAGGAAGTAGAGGATGTGGAAGTAGAGGATGAGGAAGAATCTAAGGAGGAAGAAGCATTAAGGAAGAAGGGAAAAGTAATTATCACCAAGCCACCAAAACCATCCATTGTAGTATTTACAAGAAGATCCTCCAGGAAGAAATCTGACAAGGAAGGAGGAGACATTATAGTTAGAAAGCCTTCACCCACCTTCCAAGATGGATTGAAAGATCTGGAAGCTCGAGACAATATAATCAAATTTAAGTCATTAAAGTATGAAATTAGAACATCTGATGAGCAGAAGTAGATAAAAGATTTGGTGATGGACAAGATGAGTAAATGGAAATACTCACCACACTAGCTTGCTTCTTAGATTTCTAATGATTTGTTGAAGAAAATTAAGCCAAGATGGGAATTTTACATGCAAACTATCAAAGACATCTATGGGAAAAATTTGAGGCGGCTTATACTGAGCATATCAAATGTAGAGGTAAAAGAGTCACTAAGGAAAAATGAAGAAAATTTGAGTCTAAAATTCAACACTTATCTAATTTTGATGAAAGACATTGAGCATGTTGTAAGGAATGCAACTAACACTTGGAAAAATATCTATCTTTTACATAAACTGAGTGGTTTTCCTATTAATGTAAAAGATGAGCGTAAGTGCAAGTAGTTGGGTCTCAATTTTGGGCAAAAAGTGGAAGTGTTTTTCCTATTTTTGAAATTTTTTGTTACTTGATGTCAAAATTTGAGGCATTTAGAAATTAAATATAAAAAAACTTCTGCAATAAAAATTATAGTGTTTGGAATCTAGTTTTTGAATATGTAATTTATTTGTATACCCATATGGTAGATTTTGTTTTTGGTATGGATCTTTAAAAAACACTTTTTCAAAATGCCTATTTTAGGACCATAACACACTCATGTATAGACACCATAATTTGACACAAAGAAATGAATTTTTGTAAATCCTTTTAAAGAGAGTTACCTAATACACCTAATATTGATGAAAATATTTTTCCTTAATTTTTTATTGAATAATTTTTTTATTATTAATTTATAATTTGGCCATACAGGTAAATTTTAAAATGTCTCGTGTACAAACACCATAATTTGATCAAAATTTCACTTTTTTCAAAAATTCTTTTTTTGAACCTCAAAAGAATTGTATGTAGATTGATGATATATAAATTAATTTAAGAAAAATTAAAAAATTAAAAAGTTATTAAAGTTTTAGTGAACTTCACTATTTTACATTTAGGTACCACCTTTCATTAAAAAATAATGCAAAAAATAAAATCATAGCACTATAAAATTTATATTTCTAAAATTAGGACAATGAGAGCTCTAATGGGTTTTTGTTTCATAAAAAAATTTGATTGGGAAGACCCTCTAAAAATTATGGCAACGCATGAATTTGTCAGTTTAATGCCTTAGCCAAATCTTGAAAGGTCAAGGCATAGGCTTGGTCTCACCAAGCCTATACCTAACCAAAATCTAAGGCGGGAGAAAAAAATCCCACCCAATGTTGTAAGAAACAAGCACCTGTTATTTGAAATTCAAAAAATGGGTACCCATTTTGAAAATGTCAAATCGACATACAAAATCCCTCCAAAAAACAAAATTTTAAATTTTTAGAAATGGGTACCCATTTTTTACTTTTAAAAAATAGGTACCCATTTTTAAAAAATACAATTTTTTTATGCTTTCAAAAATGGGTACCCATTTTTTGAAAATAAAAAGTGAGTACCCAATTTTTTAAAAAAATGGGTGCCCATTTTTTAAATTTAGTATCAGGTGCCCGAGCCTAAAACGAGTACCCATTTCTAAAGGAGCAAGATCTCAATTCGTAGACTTCTGCGGGATTGAGACCCAACTCCTTACTTCTAGCCATGATGATGATAATGATAAAGAAAAAAAAGATAAAGAAGAAAATATTGAAGAAGCAACTCATTTTGATAACATTGATGATGAAGAGGAATAAGGGCAAGAGGCTATCAAGGAAGAAAAGCAAGATGATGAGGAAACTATTCAAGTTAAGTTAGCTACCAGAATCATTGCCTCACTTCCTCACTCGCCAAGAAAACTAATGACAACATCAAGCGCGAAGACAACCTCAACAAGATTAACCCAAATGTCCAATCACTCTTTGCTCCTATTCAGCTCAACACATCATTGACTAAAGTGACCTCCACTTCATCTATTGAGTTGCAGACTCTTCCCTCTTCAACCGAGTTGGCTACATCAGTTTAAAACACATCAATTTTGGATTCTTTAGGTATTTCTATTAATATTCCTTCAATAAGTGTAGTATCAATTATTACAGCCAGTCCTAGCATGTCTACTATTATTTCGATTCTGGGTACACAAGCAATAAGTGCAAGGATAGTTGAGACCAAGGCTAAACCAAGCACAAAATTTTTGGATAAAGGAAAAGAGATGGAGTAAGAAATAGACCTAGATGAGGAAATTGTAATCCCTAATTGGGACATCTCCAAGCTTACTCTAGACCAAATGCACTCATTTGGTGAACTCCTTTAGAAGAAAGCCAAATGACAAAGATTAAGAGAGGAAAGAGATAAGGAATTCAAAATTATTGAGGATGCAAAGAACAATTTGGCAAAGGCAATAGACATTGAGGTTGATTCTTCACAACCAATTTTGTATCTACTAGTAGAGGCAATTCAAAAGTTTAATGAAGATACTGATGGGCAGGATAAGCTAGTACAGAAGCCAGGATTTTTTTTTGATAATAAAGTGTTGGAGCACATTGCTCAACACATAGCTATCTATCAAGTAGAGCTTTCTACAATTTTGGGTTCTTTGGAAACATTTTGTACAAATGTATCATCACTTTTCAGTAAGCTATGTAATATTTCTAATTTTACCAAGGATATAAAGTACAAACTGTCAAAAATAGATGAAGATCTTAAGTCAAGCTATCATGCCCTAAATTTATTAGACAAACACACAACCAATGATTTTTTTTTTTGAAAGGTGAACTAGGAGTATTATGTATTGATCTTTACTTGTTTGAATGTTCTATCCAAACTGTGAAATATGTCATAGGAGTTAGGTAATGTTACCATGTCAAAATTCTCATCTTATGCTCCAAGTGAGACATTCCCTATGTGATTGTGAGACACAATTTGTACATTGGTGTGGTTATAATGGTTTGGTGGTTTTTTGGGTGAATTTTTTTACAAGGAGGTAATTTGAAATGGTCCTTAATTATACTTCCTCCACATTCCATATATGATGCCCTCTAACAATCAGTTTATAATTAATATTCCTATCTCATTTGACTATTATTATTTTATCATATTATTTTGTTTTATAATTTTCTTTATTTTATTTGGTTTTATTTTATATTTATTATTTATTTACTTATTTTTATTATGAATATTCTTCCAATTTACTAATCGCACCCTACAATTCCAATTCTGTTCACTAAAATCCAATAATCTATATTATGATTAAATACACCCAAATATCGACTTAATTATTCATGCAGAAGTGTAGAATATTACACCCTCAAAGCTGTTGGAAATGATTGAAAAGCTCATAAATGAAGAGTAATGTAACTGGCAAAGAATGTTTTCAATCATTGTTTTGTAATTGATGTCAAACTTACTACTTGCAAGAATGACAATTGCTTTAGTGATCCAAATACTATATGATGGTTGATTGACAAGGAGGTGGCAATCAATAAGATGTAACTAGAGTACCTAGAGAAAAGGTTGAAGTTATGATGTTGTAATGAAGTATAAGGATCAGCTAAGCCATTGATGAAACAGTGCATTGATGTTAGACACAGAGAATGGGCACACTAAAACAAATCAAAGATGTAAGGTCTAGCTAAGTCATTTGTAAAGCCTAACTAAGTTCATTAGAAAGAGCCGAGCAAGCTAGTTAGTGCCAAACATATTGTTAGTTGAAGCTTGAGCAAATCTCAACTTAGTGTGTGCCGAGTGATCTTCAGGTGCCGAGCAGTCTTCAGGTGCCAAGTGAAGATCAGGTGTCAAGTGATGATTTGGTGCCATGTAGCAGAAAAGATAATAGGTGTTGAGTAAGTTTTCAAGTGCTGAGCAGGATATAAGTGCCAAGTGATATTAAAGTGCCAAGTGAATTACAAGAGCCGAGTTTCACAAAATTTCTTTAGGTGCTGAGCATTAGTAAAATCAATAATGCCAATTTGCTACATTATTTTGAAAATTGAAGATTCACCAGATCTAAGCCAACATGGTAGTTATCTAGAATTCTATGAGTTAGATAGAAGATAAGAATGATGAGATGGTGGCATAGAACACTATGTAAAATGTTTTTGACAAATATAATTTGATTCTAGAAAAAGTTTCTAGATAAGAGCAAGATATGGGATAGATACATTGTATCTTACCTAATCTTTTGAAACCCTAAAGTTGGAGAGGGAGAGTCGAGCGGGAAAGGTATTCCAGATTTCTATTTAAGGAGTCATAAGGTCATGGAGAAAAAACAAGGTGGTCAAGCATGAAAACATGGATTGCTGAAGAAGGTGCTAAGGTGGAAGAGAGAATAGATACTCTGCTTTGATAGATGACCATAGATATGATTGCATTGGTATGACGAGTAAGAAGACTCAAGGTGATGAAGCTTGAGATGACAAGCTTACAGAGCTGTATTGATTAAAGCCAAGCAAAGGATTAAACTAAAGTGTGATCTGTAATCTACAAGATATGTTGTAAGTTGTATTAGATCAAAAGCCATTATTGTTCCTCTCTAGCAATTGTAATTGTTAAAATAAATCCTATGGACTTAGGTTGGTTTAATAGCCATGTTGTAAATCCTTTAATAGGGTGACATTCCAAGTGAATGTTCCAAAGTCCTTTAACTAGGCCCATTCCTAGCAGTATGGTGAAATCCTTTGATAAGGTCACATTTAACAATGTGTTGTAGCCTTTAACAGGGTAGGCTTTTAACAGGGCAGACCATTAGAGGTGGTTGATATCAAATTGTGTAGTTATTTTTTGGGTATCATCCCCACTATAATTTTACCTTCTTATTCTTGGAGGGTTTCTGGGTTATCAAATTCTTAGTATTACAGTGTGATGCATGTTTACTTTTCATAGTTCTTTAAATGTTCAATTGCATGTATGATAGTTTTAGTTATGCGCCATTAATGATTTGTAGAAAAAGTATTATTAGGGCATTTGGATCTTGGATAACTAATTCACCCCCCCCCCCCCCCACTCCTAGTTATTCTAAAGAATTATAAAAATTGGTATCAGAGCTTTGCTATTGACTTAGTTTAAAGGGACTAGAAGCAGAAAAGATCAAAATGCCTAAGAGAGAAGTTCCCAAGCTCAACAAAGACAACTTTTTTGCATGGAAAATCTTGATGAAGCTACATCTTGGATCCATAGGAGATTATGCCCAAAATTCAATTGTTACTGAACATGTTGATCCAACTGGTACTCTTACTATAGAAGATTTGAAAAACAAATAGGAACATAATCAAACAATGCCGGAAATTGCATCTGCACTCAACTATGTTGAATTCGATGATATCAAAGGATGTGTCACTGCATTCAAGATGTGGAAAGCCCTATCAGAAATTTATGGAGGAGATCAGAATGTCCAAAGAGCAAAAAGAGAAAGCCTTAGAGGAAATTTCGATGATATGAAAATGAAAGAAATTAAGAATGCTGCTCAGTATGTCTCTAGAATAAAGGAAGTGGTAAGTGCAATAAGATGTTTGAGTGGTCAATTAGATGATGATACTATTAATAGTAAGTTTTTAAGAACCCTGCTCCCTATCTATGCTATTAGAGTATCAACTATACAAGAGCTAAGATGTGTGCCAGGAAACAATCTAAGTTTTGAAGGTATAGTGGGTAGACTCATTGCATTTGAGTTATCTAACTTTGACAACTACAAACATGAGAATGTTGAATCTGCTTTTAAGGCCAAGCTATCATTAAAAGATGCTGAACAGTTGAAATCAAAGAAGGGAAGAAAGGTTAAATATGTATCCAGTGATAGTAGCACTGATGAGGAAGATGTGGAACAATTAGAAGCATTACTAGTTAGATGATTTCACAGAGGAAAAGGAAAATTCAAAGGAAATATGCCTATCATTTGTTTCAATTGCAATGGAGTAGGACATATTGCTACAAGGTGTACACGGAAGAAGGAATACAAGGAAGGCAACAATTACAAGCATAGAAGAGAAGATGATAAGAGAGATCACAAAGACAAAGGTAAGAAGTTCTATATTGTTGAAGAAGATTCTGATGATAATGATGATGAAGTTGTTTATGTGGCCATGAAGGACCAATTTGATGAAGAAGAGCCTACAACACTGGTAACATGTATGAACAAGAATGATAGATGGATCATAGATAACAGATGCTCACATCACATGACAGGAGACAAAAGTAAGTTTGTTAACTTTACTTAGGATGATGGAAATAGTGTTGGATTTGGTAATGATGCTCCATGTCAAATCAAAGGAAAAGGCTCCATTAAGCTTACAGAGCAAATTTCATGTGATAATGCATACTATGTTGAATGATTAAACTAAAATTTGCTAAGTGTCTCACAGTTAGGTAATGTAGGGTGCAAAGTAGAATTTGGAAATAAAACTACAAAATCTATGATACTAATGGTAAATTGATAGGAAAAGGAGATCAAACAAGAAGTAATCTATTTTATCTTGATATGGAAAATACTTCTTGTCTTGTTGCAAAATTTGATGATGTGTGGTTATGGCATAGAAGGCTATGTCATGTCAACTTTGATAATCTAATCAATATCAGTAAAATGAAGAAAGTTAGAGGTTTACCTAAAGTGAAGAAGCCTAACAATATCATGTGCAAACAATGTCAGCTAGGAAAGATGACCAAGTCAAGTTTCAAGAGTAAAAACTATACATCTAAAGAAGTACTTGAGTTAGTCCATACTGACTTATGTGGTCCAATATAAGTATAGAGCTACAAAGTAGATAAATATATAATGTTGTTTGTTGATGACTATTCTAGGATGATGACTATTATGTTCTTAAAGAAAAAATCTGATGCTTTTCAAATGTTTAAATGGTATGTGGCTAGAGTTGAAAAAGAAATAGGAAAGAGTTTGAAATGCCCGAGATTAGACAGAGGTGGTGAATTCAAATCAAATGAATTTGAGATATTTTGCAATGAAAAAGGAATCAAGAGACAAACATTAGCTCCTAGAACTCTCCCACAAAATGGAATTGCTGAGAGAAGAAATATATCTGTGACTAAATGTGCCAGAATATTAATGATGGAAAAGACTATTGCTCTAAAATATTGGATAGAAGTTGTAAGCGTGGCTGTTCATACACTGAACCAAGTACAAGTCAAGAACGGTACTAATGCAACATCTTTTGAAATATGGTATGGTCACTCACCTAATGTAAACCATTTCAAAGTATTTGGTTGCAAATTATTTAACCTTAAAGATGCTAGAAATGGAAAATTTGATGCAAAAAGTGATGAAGGCATATTCCTTGGTTGCTCCACTAGAAGTAAAGCATATAAGTGTTTAAATACTAACACTGACAAAATTGTGGAAAGTGCCAATCTAAACTTTGATGAGCATGCAGATGTCCAGGTTGAAAAACCAAAGAGAATGGATGAATACAAAACCTTTGTGTATTATTATGAAGGAATGCCTATTGACAAGGATAATACCAATCAAATTGAGATTCAATAGCAAGTTTTAGTCTCAATCGAGTCACAACCAATGAATGCCAAGTTGCATTCAGAAGTCGAGCTGCAAAATGAAGGAAATGCTCATTTTGACTTTGAAGTCAGTACACATAATAGAGATGTAGAACTACCCAACAACGAAGTGCATAGTGATCCTGAATCTGAAAGATCAAACATGGAAACAAGAACATAACCAAGATTGTCCAAATATGTGAAGAGGCATTACCCTGCTGAACAGATAATTGGTGACAAAGATGCAAGACCAATGACAAGGAATAGACTAAGAAATGAATCATTTCTATTAAGCAAATTTGAACCTAAGACAGTGTATGATTCATTACAAGATGGTGACTAATATAAAGCTATGGAAGAAGAGATTCATCAAATAAAGAAGAACAAAACTTGGAGTTTGGTTTCCAGACCGGTTGACAAGAATGTGATTGGCACCAAGTGGGTATTCAGAAACAAGCTAGATGAGAATGGTGAGATTACTAGAAATAAAGCCAAACTAGTATGTAAAGGTTATGCTCAAGAAGAAGGATTAGACTATGGGGAAACATTTGCCCCTATTGCAAGAATGGAAGGAGTAAGAAATTTACTTGCATATGCTACATATAAAGGTTTAAAGTCTATCAAATGGATGTAAAGTCTTCTTTTCTAAATGGTATATTGGAAGAGGAAGTCTATATTGAACAACTAGAGGGATTTGTTGATGAGAACAATAGGGATATGGTTTGTAAACTATATAAAGCACTCTATGGTCTGAAACAAGAACCTAGAGCATGGTATGAAAGACTTCACAAGTATCTAGTGCAAATAGGATTTGAAAGAACTAATGATAACAAAAACATGTACATCAAATTAGAAGAAGGTAAGGATACTATTGTATCTAAAATATTTGTGGATGACATAGTGTTTGGAGGAAAGGAACTATTTTGCAAAAGTTTTGCTGAAAAAATGAAACATGAGTTTGAGATGTCTATGTTTGGAGAGATCAAATTTTTTTTTGGATTGCAAGTACATCAACTAAAACATGGTATATTTATGACACAATCAAAGTACATCAAAGAGATACTTAAAACATTTGGATTGGAAGACTCCAAACCAGTTAGCACACCAATGGCAATAGGACATAAATTAACCAAAAATGATGTATCAGCTGAAGTTAATCAAAAAATGTACAAATACATGATTGGAAAACTACAATATGTTATACATAGCAGACCAAACATAGCACTAGCAGTTGGAATAGTGGCTAGATTCTCTGCTAATCCTAAAGAAAATCATCTCATAGTAGTAAAAAGAATAATGAGGTATCTCAAAGGAACTAATGATTTTGGCTTATATTATAAAAAGAATGAAAAGTTTGAGCTCAATCCAGAGGCAATATTGATGACAAGAAAAGCACAAGTGGAGGAGCATTATTTTTAGGTAAAAGACTAGTTACTTGGACTAGCAAGAAGTAAACATGCACATCTCAGTCCACTGTAGAATAAGAATATGTGGTAGCAATAGTTAATTGCATAAACATTGTGTGGCTCACAATTTATTGAAAATAATGAAAGAAAAGGTAACCAAACTCGTGATATTGTATTGTGATAATAAAAGTGCTATAAACATATCCAAGAATCTAGTAATGCATGCAAAAATCAAGCATATTGCAATCAAGTATCACTATGTGAGAGAATTGGTAGAAGACAAACAAGTGAAGATGGAGTACATTCACACAAAGGAACAAACTGTAGATATCTTCACCAAACCATTGACCAAGGATGATTTTGAATATCTTAGAGGCAAGCTAGGGGTAATGCCCCTAACTCAAGCAGTTTAAAGAAATAAAGAAGCTACCCTACATCAACAAGAACAAATCATTGAAATATTAGAAGAATGATGCAGAGGATGACATTAGGAGTAGAAACTCCAAATTAGTCACAAGCATGGTGATAGAGGGAGGAAAAATGAGATGAAAAGCTTATATTTTGCATGTTAAAGATGCTACATCTTTGGCATTTATGTCAAAGAGGGAGGTATATGCAGAAAACTGATCAATACAAAGTAAGATGGAGATATATATGAAAGAGGGAGATTTATGAGAAACTGAAAGGAAAAGATATGGAGACATATGAGATTACTGGTAAAGGATGCAATAGTCAAGAAGGAAGCAGAATGTAGCAAAAAATGTATATAATTTTGGTGGTAACTATGTTGATCAAGTGATCAATTTGGTTTGCCATCAATGCCAAAGAGGGAGATTGTTGGAAATGATTGAAAAGCTCATAAATGAAGAGTAATGGAACTAGTAAAGAATGTTTTCAATCATTTTTTTTTCATTGATGTCAATCTTGCTACTTGTAGGAATGATAATTACTTTAGTGATCCAAATACTACAAGATGGTTGATTGACAAGGAGGTGGAAATCAATAATATGTAACTAGAGTACCTAGAGAAAGGTTGAAGTTATGATGTTGTAATGAAGTATAAGGATTAGCTAAGCCATTGATGAAATAGTGCATTGATGTCAGACATGGAGAATGGGCACACTAAAACACATCAAATATGTAAGGTCTAGCCGAGTCATTTGTAAAGCCTAACTAAGTTCATTAGAAAGAGCTGAGCAAGCTAGTTAGTGCCAAACATATTGTTAGTTGAAGCTAAGAAAATTTCAACTTAGTGTGTGCCGAGTGATCTTTAGGTGCTGAGTAGTCTTCAAGTGCCAAGTGAAGATCAGGTGCTAAGTAGCAGAAAAGATAATAGGTGTTGAGTAAGTTTTCAAGTGCTGAGCAAGATATAAGTGCCAAGTGATATTAAAGTGCCGAGTGAATTACAAGAGCTGAGTTTCACAGAATTTCTTCAGGTGCCGAGCATTAGTAAAATCAATAATGTCGAGTTGCTACATTATTTTGGAAATCGAAGATTTGCCAGATCTAAGATGACATGGTAGTTATCTAGAATTCTATGAATTAGATAGAAGATAAGAATGATGAGATGGTGGCATAGAACACTATGTAAAATGTTTTTGACAAATATAATTGGATTCTAGAAAAAGTTTCTAGATAAGAGTAAGATATGGGATAGATACATTATATCTTACCTAATCTATTGAAACCCTAAAGTTGGAGAGGGAGAATCAAGCGGGAAAGGTATTCCAGATTTCTATTTAAGGAGTCATAAGGTCATGAAGCAAAAACAAGGTGGTCAAGCATGAAAGCATGCACTACTGAAGAAGGTGCTAAGGTGGAAGAGAGAACAGATACTCTGCTTCAATAGATGACCATAGATATGATTGCATTGGTATGTTGAGTAAGAAGACTCAAGGTGACGAAGCTTGAGATGACAAGATTATAGAGCTGTAGTGATTAAAGCCAAGCAAAGGATTGAGCTAAAGTGTGATCTACAATTTGCAAGATATGTTGTAAGTTGTACCAGATCAAAAGCCATTATTGTTACTCTCTAGCAATTGTAACAGTTAAAATAAATCCTATGGACATAGGTTGGTTTAATAGCCATGTTGTAAATCCTTTAACATGGTGACATTCCAAGTGAATGTTCCAAAGTCATTTAACTTGGCCCATTCCTAATAGTATGGTGAAATCCTCTAACAAGGTCACATTTAACAATGTGTTGTAGCCTTTAACAGGGAAAACCATCAGAAGTGGTTGAAATCAAATTGTGTAGTTATTTTGTGGGTATCATCCCCACTGTAGTTTTACCTTCTTATTCCTGGAGGGTTTTTGGGTTATGAAATTCTTAGTATTATGGTGTGATGCATGTTTACTTTTCATAGTTGTTTAAATGTTCAATTGCATGCATGATAGTTTTAGTTATGCGCCATTAAGGATTTGTAGAAAAAGTATTATTAGGGAATTTGGACCTTGGATAATTGATTCACCCCCCCTCTTAGTTATTCTAAAGAATTATAACAAAAGCAATTTTACAATTCTTTTGATAAGACCTTTCCATAGATATTCTAATAATAACAATTTATAAAATTCATTTCCACTTATCCTAATAATTCCACTTAACTACATATATTAATAATGTAATTTTTTTGACTTAATGTAACAAGACACTGAAGGCATGAAAATTAATGCCTATCATTAGTAACTTTTATAATTTGTTTTTCATTTAATTTAGATCATATTTATTTTTATTAATTTATTGCTCTATATTTTTAGGGAGGATTTATTTCCTTCCTCCATACATTTACTGGAAAGGAAATGTGTACCTTCAACAAGTCTACTCATGGATTTTGTTCTAGGTGTTTTCTTTGTCAAGCTATATATTTTTTTCTTTGTTTGTCCTACAATGGAATTTTAGTGATCATGTTGATGATAGGATGGTGTTATCTACTAGGATTTGTTTGAACTTGGAATCCAAAGAAAGTAATAAGCATGTATAAACAATGAGCTATCAAACATAACAATTTTCTTCCATTTTATTGAGTGCATATAAATCTGCAATGCAAACATCTATGTTTTGAATTTACCAACTATACCCATAATATTCTTCCACATATCATTTATGAAATATGTCTACCAATTATTTTACAATCAACATGAGAAGAAAAAAACTCATACATAACTTCCTCCTAATACATCAAATCTTACAATGAACATTTCTTACAAGTAAAATTATATACAACTTCTCAATAATATCCTTACTCCTTTTTAGCAATATACAAAAATATGGAAATTTTTTACTTTACATCACATTGAAAGACAAAAAAATGGAGATTAATTTTGCAACACTTTTTGTGATAACATGGAAAGGTTAGTCTCTCTACACACTTGAGCTTTCACATTGTCAAGGGTGTAACCCTAACCTCTTCAAGGAATCCATCTTCACAAAGCCTGCACATAATACAAACTAGGAACCATAGAGGCTTACCTCCCAACCTAGGCTTAGCCACCCACTGAGTAGGAAAAACAAGATACAAATGGGTTACACACATATATCACTTGCAATTGCAAGAGCACAACACGTAACACAAAAAAAATCCCTCCCATGGCTTGCACATTGATTCATCATTAGAATCATTTTGCATTGGGTGAAGGTGGGCTCTTCAAAGAGGAGATGCCATAACCAAGATAATCATCATAGTGCAATTGCATTTTCCTCTCAAGGACATCATAAGAATCTCCTCCTTCATAAACACAAAACCCCTTGTATCTCCCAAAATAATAAAGGTATATGGCTTCAATATAGCCCATACTCCATGAAAGAAAAACAAATCCTCATCATGAGATAAATATTTTCAACTACAATGTTGAGCCCAACTAATCCCTTCACCTAAGGCTTCTCTTCCCTCCCAAGGGTGAGTAAAGCCTTCACACCCATGATCACATTCAACATTCAAACCCAAACATGATAATCAAGAAGGAAAAGCAAGAAATCTTCAAGAACAAAATACACATTCATATTTTCCACAATATAATACCAAAATCCACAATGCAAAGATTCACCATATAATGCATGCTCCATTGAAAAATTCTCCATACTTGCAAATTTATTTTGCAATACTAAAAGAAAGAAAATGAAACATGGTTTGAGACACCAACCTTGGTCCAAGCTAAAGGCAATGATAGTTCTAGTAAACTCCCTTAATCTCCCTCCAAAACCTAACTATCTCTAAACTTAGAGAGTGGGTGGACAACCCACCAATTTGACCAAGGCTCTCTAATAAGGCCTTCCCACTAACTATTTTAGCAAAAACACCAAGCCACTTCATCTTACAAACTTGTCCCCCTCTAAATTTACTATAAATGATTTAGTGAGAACATGGGAGAAAACACATGTGACAACTCCAAATTCGAATTGATGGTAGAATGCATGGGTAAAGGCCCCCCTAGGCTATCTAGCCACTTACATGGTCAAAATTAGGTCCCTAACTTGATATACTATCATATGGATAACTTATTTTATCATAAAAGACACCTTGGGACTACCTAATGACCCCTCAAAATCCTAGCCAAGTCCAAATCGAATTTCCTTGATTGTGACCCATCCTACCCCTTGTCAAGTGGGTTTACTTACTCATTAACAAGGTAATTAGTTTTAGGGTAAATTACCACCATGATCAAAACCCTAAATGACATGCCAATTACACACAAAGTCCACAAGTGTCAAGTGACACATAAAAACACATTCCACATTACCATGACATGCTCCTAATGCATCTTTATGATTAACATTTCCACAAGTAAGAAAACTTACATTTATGAAGAAAAACACTTTCACAATGAAGCTTTTGAATCTTCTAAAGATTCACCTTGGTTAAACTATGCTCACAAGGTTTGGAATTTGTTTCCCCCAAGAATTTCCATGGTTTCACTTCCTACACACTAAACTTGAGCATCAATAATCCAAGGAGGTCATATAAAATACATATCCTAAATGCATTTGAATTTAAATGTTAAGTAATCCATATTAACATAATTCAATGAAATTCCTATACTTAATCATTTCAAATAAGACATTTCAAAACATTAGGATATCAAAATCTGCACATCACACTTAATCATAAATCATCATAATCAATTTTAACATACTTAATTGTCATGATCAACTTTTATTTGTCGATCATTTTCATATAAAGTTTTTGAAATGTTAAAATGTCATAATCTGCATATCAACATTAATTTTCTAATCAAATGATCCAACTAACATTTTGAACTACATCCTAATCCATTTCCTATCCAAATTATGAAATGTTGGGTCTATATTGCTTAATTAACCAACATGAAAATTAGTTCTAATTACATACCTTAGGTCGAAACCACCAAAATGTAATCATCACTACTTAGTATACTTGATTCAATTAAATATAGTTTGATCACTAACACTATCTTGTCATCATTATGAGATATTACAAGATAAGGCTTATGTCTCAAAAATCACTAATGTTTGGGAATTAGGATGTTTTCATAATCATGTATGTATAGGTTCAAAATCAGTAATATAAATTGTGCATCTCAGTGTATGCCAAGTTTAGCAGTGCAAACCAAGCTGTGTAGTGTTTATGGACTTCACAGTTTATATGATGCAAGTCCAATGTTAACTGAGCTACTCAGTGTTAACCAAGTGATTCAGTTTATATCATACTTGAGGTGATAGTATTTATTGAGTTATGGAATGGAAAACAAGTGATTTAGTTTATATGGTGAGTTTCATAGTATCTACTAAGTCACTAGTGCAGACTGAGTTCAAGACTACTTGGAAGTGATCCAAAGATTGAACTTCTATGTCTATTGAGTACATGATGATGTCGAGCATTGACAATGGATGCCAAGTATCAGAACCTCACCGAGTTAGTCTTCAAAATCTGAGTGTCTTCATTTGGGCTAACTTTGTAATCTTTGTGTAAACTTGTATTGTGTTTGACTTTGTAATTGTATAATTGGATTACTATATATGTAATAAATTATATCATATCCCATTGTGTGAATGTGAATGAAATGTAATCAAATTTAATCAAAGAAGAGCATAAAGAGAAAATTAAAGGGGCTATAGTAGTATAAGGAGCAACAAAGACATATCTATCATAGAAAGGTGTTTAGTACATAAAAGAATCTCATTCATCAAATCAAGTTGCAAATTAGAGATCACCTACTGCTACCTCCTAATAGGTGGATCAATCAAATCCTTTAGCAAGGTAGACCTAACAATAATTTTTAAATCTCTTTACTGAGTGCATACTTCATTATATATTTGTAAATCCTTTCAAGGTGGACCTAGCAGTCCTTATTGCTCCTAACAGGGTAGATCATTAGAAGTAATCAATGTAAGCCTTACCAGGCCAACTTTATACTACAGTACTAAAGCTTGTGGGTATCATCCCCACCCCAGTTTTACTTTTTATTTAGAAGGATTCTAGGTCACCAAATATTTGTGTCATAGTGTTATGAATGCTTTCATATTTTTATTTTCTTATGCATGTAAGTTTAGATTATATATAAAGGATTAAATGCTAATTGGTCTATTGGATTAAGAGTTGAAATTGTAGAAGTTTTAGAAGTTACTAATTCACCCCTCCCCTCTTAGTAACGTAGCATAGTCTAGAATATTTTCAACAAGTGGATTTACAATGACTAATACAAGGTCATTTGAGCCAATTGGAGATGATCCCTGCTCTGTATTCTTCCAAGTCAATGTATGCAAGTATTTTACTTTGGCGTTTCACATAAATTAGGTTGGTCATTTTTTGTTACACATGATCCAAGAGGATAGTTAGTAAAGTATAATATGATGAAAGACGATGTTGAAGAATCAAAAGATGAAGTAAATGGTGATCATGAATGATTGTTACACCATGATGATGATGATGATGAAGATGATGATTCTAATTATGCGGACAATAATGGTGATGATGATCAAAGTGATGATGGTCATGATGATGATGGTCATGATAATAATGATGAATATGATGATAGTGGTGATGAAGATGGTGGTAGTGATGATGATGATCAAAGTGACAAGTATGTTGATAGTGATGATGATGATGACATGGATGAAGATGATGAACAATGATAGGATCAATGAAATGTACGTCGATGTATGATCAATGTCAAGTATGATGGGGTGATTTATTTATAGAAATTTTTTTGACTTGTATGTTTTTATATTTGAGTTATTATATGTTGAACTCTACTCTCATGGAGTATATATAATGATATTGCATAGCTACCACACATAATCTATACTTATGAAATTAAAAAATAGACAATGATTTTGATGAATGCATCATGTAATTTTTGTCTTCTATGTAATTTGTAGCATATATGGCATGTAATTTTTAGCATATATATCAAAGTAAAAGGCTCACTATGTATATTGAAGGAAGGCTAAAAGAAATAGGAAATATTGCAAGATTTATAAATATTTCCCAACCTATGTCAACCAATAAGTGGTTGAATTGTATATTTGAGGCACACAAGAGAAATCATGTTTTTGTATGTGTGATGAAATAAATAAGTGTAGGGGAAGATCTTCTAATATATTAAAATTTGAATCATGTAGATATAAGATAATTCCTTATCATGGGACTGGTAAGTATAACATTTAAACCAATTGCCTCCAATTAATATTAACTCCAATATAATTTTTTTTATTAATATTTTTTTTGGTAAGTCTATTACTTTCATATTGCTATTAATTGCTAAGAATTATTAAACTTTCTCATAGGGCGACAAGGATACACCAAAAGGCATAGGTGGGGATGTACCTCACACACCTACCTCAGCAAAGATAAACCTTAATTAGTGTAATTGTACAAATTATATAGAAATAAATTTTCTATTACTATATTTTTTTCTTTATGGCTTTGGATCTATTTTTATGGAATTTTACTGATATTGATTTCATAACTTGATACTTATTGATAGGGAAAAGAAAAAATGATAACATATCAAATGCAATTTGAACTTAGGTGACATTTGTAGATGACATCGTGTGTAGTGCTGACCCCATCTTCATGACCTATAAGATTATAAATAAATATAGTGATCAAATTCTTAACCTTTTCCTTGACCAAAACATAACTGAGGAGAAAAAGGGACCGAAAGAAGAATTGATCTTAAGCAATAATAAAAGTTCAATAGATATTTGGATTTTATAGTATCTTATGGATCATCATCTAAAATATTATGTGTTATTATAGGATTTTGTGAGACTTGTGAGACTACATAGTCAAAATATGGTGAGGTTTGTACAACAAAACCTTCATGTAAGTAATCTTTAAAATTTTAACCATTCATTTAACCTTTCAGATGCTTCTAGCTAGCATCCAATTCAATCTTTATCAATTGCAAATGCATTTGATAATTATGTATTCTTCATCTCATGATAAAGTGTGGATGAATCCTTTAGTCACCGCTCTCATATTGTAGATTGGATTTTTGACAACAAGGAGCTTGCATACATCTTTGACTATACCAAGTACAAGTGGTAAAAACTTGTTTTGTTATATTTTGTTGGGTGGATTTTATACTCATGGACTTATTTTGTGCACTAATAGATACACTTACAATTGATAGAACAATAGAGACAACTACTAGTGAAGCTAAACCATTTCCTAGAGCAGCCCATGTGATTAGTATTGGTTCATTTGTGACAAGAAAACTATATTTTTGTTAAAATTACAAAAGCTTCCAAGTGCTTTAAAATTGTTATTATTTATAGTGTTATTGTAGTTTACTTATACATAACTCATTTTGGATTGATAATCCCATGATTTTTTTGTAGGAAATGAATTTTCTGTGATCATCTTTTTGAAATGATATTGAAGCTAATTGGACTCGCCGTACGTCAAAGGTACATAGTTTTATATCATTGCTACAATATTTTTATTTTCTTCCATTTATTGTACTATATTAAAGTTATTGTTTTAACAATTTTTTTAATTTTTTGAAAGGTGGATTGAATAGGGTCTCAAATTAAAAAATCAGCTCATTACATCTTTTGAGGACCTCTTTGGAAAAAAAAAAACATTATTGAGAGTGCCCTACTTCTCAAAAGAGCATCCAAACATATAAAGATTGTGAGGGTCCAATATAGAAGGGGTCTAAAGGATAACCCAAAGTACAAGTGTCCTCATATAATTTCACCAATGTAGTGGAATGAAATAATAGAAGATGCAAAAGAGAAAAGGCTACAAGTAATTGAACCAAAAAAGGGCAAAAGAAGGTATGTCATGATAGTATTAAGTAGAATGCGACCATGCACTAATTAGTGATATTTGTAAATATATAATATAACATGTTTCAAATGTTTCATAGACTACAGGACACATTAAAAGCTATAGAAGTGAGACTACAAAAGTTTGGCGAACACAAACTTGGCTCTAATAGCTCTATGAATCTTCACTCTTGACTTGTAAGTTGTAGCAACAAAATCTTATATAATTTTATTTTTATATAATGTTGCAAATAATTTGTTTTAATCAAATCGTACATGCAAAAATGATGATATGAAGCAAAAAATATAGGGCACAAAATTCAATGTAGAGCCCATGGATGAAGATAAAAAATTTCCTTGAAAGAAGGCTATAAAGTCGTGGTTGCATGCCTATGCCAAGAATCTAAAAGCCATACCCAAGAATCTAGTGCATCAAATGAGACACATGCAAATTGGTCAAATGAAAAGTAAATCAAATTGAATAGTTGAGAAATTTCTTTTTTGGTGTTAGTTTCCAACATAAATTGACTGGATAATAATGCACATAACATTTCACTACAACCTTCAAATCCAGTTACAAAACTTGCACGTGATAAAGGCCATGATGTGCATCATAGTGGTAGAGGTATTCATTTGCTATTGTAAATTAATTACATACTTATGAATAAAATTTAACATCTTCAATTACAATTTGACGTGTAATCTCTTTTTGAATATTTTTGAGCATGTTGAACATCATAGTGAATAAGTGGAGAATGTTCAAAGTGTTCAACATATTGAGGTGGCGATGGATCAAAATGTTATTGTACATGACGTGGCATTATTAGGAAAGAAAAATACATGTTATATTCTACTGGTCAATGAAATACTTGTAACAATAGAAAAAGAAAAAAGAATATCCCAATTTAATCCATTTACTTATTATTGCAATAGAGCCCCCTTTAGTGCACCAACTTCATACTCCTCAAAATAGGAGGAGGCATCATAATTTAACATTACATGTGCCACAAGAGGAGGAGAATGAGGAAGATATTGATGCTCTGATCAACCTTTACCTTAAGAAAGCTAACAAAAACCAAAAAAGAAATTATTTTTAAAAAAATGCTCTTTGATAAACCTTGTTTGATAAACTTTGTCGGATAATGAAAGAACATTATTTTAAGTAATTATCCATGAATATTGCATATTAATATTATTTTTTATTTCATGTTAATGAATATTGTTATCTATTAATTAAGTCTTGATTAGTATTGTGTATTAATGAATTTTATATCATATTAATGAATGTTTTATGATTGTATTTATTGAATGTTATAGTTCATAAATGGATGAATAAATGAATGAATGAAGTATGCAATTAGATGTTAATGAGGAATTTTTATTGATGTTAGCTGGAGGGGGGGTGAGGCCAAATGAGCTTCCACCTTCCATGTTTAGCCTTGTTACATAGAGAATATTAAAATATTCTCAAAACCAAGTGAAGCTCAAATGAACATACCTTCATTAATAAATCAATTTCATTCATTGTAGGTCTAGAATGATGGGATGATACTCCATGGTATAGGTATGAATCTCTAGAGAAAGATTAGATACTTGATCTTCCAACTTCAACATCTTTACCACTTGCCTCATTTTGGCTCTTGCAACTAGATCTAGATGGGAGCACCCCAACCCTATCCCTGCCAATTATTCTATTTTATCCTTCTCAAACTCCACATTTAACTTTATATTTGCAGTATCCAAAACTTATTCCTTGGCCATAGGTCTACTACTCTCTTTCCAAATGCTTAAGTAGATCATAATTCTATCTATAGCTTCCTAGATTTCCTTCTTTAAGATAGTACAAGTAGTTTCCAAAAAAAACTAGAACCCGCAATGAAACCTATTCTATTGATCCCATATTTACCTCTTACAAATTTTGAAATGAAGCTTTGCTAAATATGGAAAACCAGTGAATTATACAATATAACGTACTTAGATTTTTGTTTTATTGCCCTCCTTATCTTTGATTTTTGAAGAGACCCACTACTTGTTTAAATTGGCTCATCCTAAAAAGTCCCCCTCACCCTTTAGATATTTCACTTCACCTTATGATAGATTATTTATCTTTTAGGATGAGTTTGCTGCAATTTTTGGAGGAGAATGTTGCCTTAGATGAAGAGAAATTGTTGCTAACAAGAGAAGTCATTGCTAAATAGTAGAGTTAAATTTTTATTTTTTTTAATGTTAAAATGAAAGGATTATATAGGTTGCCATCTGAGATTGATCAATGCCACAGGAAAGGAACTAAAATGAAAAGACAAGGTAATAGAAAATCTTTGCATTAAATTGGTTTAGAGATTGAAGTTTAGTATATGGTCTATTGTTTTACCAAATTCAAATATTTCACATGAAATAATGATATATATTACTAAATTTATTTTAATATCTTAATTTTCATAATAGTATTTTGTATTAACAATAAATGTTTTTTTTTTTTTAAATTTTTTTTTAGGTATAATCTTGATATCTTTGCTAATTTATTTTTTTGTTATTGATTGTTTGTTATGTACTGACAACATTGTAAAATTTTGGGAGTCTTTTGGAAAACTCCCTAGACCTAATTAAAAAATAATAAATTATAATTTCAATCCTATTTGAAGAAAGATCTCTAGAAGTTACTTTTTTTGTTGTACACCATTTTCTTTTTAGGTGCATGACAAATATAGTGTCTACTAGATGTTTGAGGCAATTATGATAAGGACTCTTAGCCTGGCTCTGCACAAAATAGTATCCTAGTCTATTTTCATCAGCAATACAATCGTCATCAGGAATTGCATCTCTAATCACCTAGAATACAATTCTACATTTTTTTCCTTGTAGTTTGTGTGGTTGTTGTCCCTATGAGTCACATGGATGAAATCATATTCTGTATCATCCTATTTTGATTCCCCTATGATAAATGTTTCAAATTTGTGTAGTGGAATAGCTACGTGCAACTCTATTACCACATCTTTGTCAGACTGAAATGGAGTCCATTGAATTTCATCCATTAAAAAGGCTTCATTCCATAACCTCCATCTTGCACTTCAAGTTTGACAAGAAGTTACCACTTACAATCTCTCCCCATCATAGGAGACTGCAATTGGAAAGGGGAAGTATAAAATATGGAAAGCCACATAAAAACACACCCAAACATATAGAACTTCATGATTGCTACCTTCCTACCAAGATTGGCTACAACTAAGTATGCTAATTTTTGTTACAATTATTTTTATAGTTTTTTTCATAGTAATAGTAATTTTATAATCATTCTCTGAAACTCATTGTTAATGTATTATATGCATCTCATGTCAACTCTCAAAAGGTTTTGTTACCATAACCATTGCCTTATACTCCTCTCATAAATTGCTGAAGCTATAGAGAGAAATCTTGATGAATAGATATATACTACAGTGATGAAATCATGTTCATAAGAAAACTTGGGTGTTATATTGCTATGCGAGGAAAGCATACAATTGGCATAGCAAAGAGCAATAAGGAAGATATATTACTATAACATCTAACGATTATCGGCAAGTGAAAATGAAATATAGCCATATTGGCAATGAGTGATAATGATATTATATCTCTATATGTCTTAGTAATAAGTGTTTTTGGTGATAAAAAAGAGAAGGATTGTGTTGTGGTGATCAATGATAGAAAATACATGATTCAGCATCGTATTTGGAGTAAACATGACATAGCGATAAGTGATGAAGACATGTATATTGCTATGTGTTATGATGACAAAGAGATATAGGTTGCTATATATTATAGCCATAGTTCAAAAGGATCACACGTTGCATTTAGTGTAAACATGACATAGCAATAAGCAATGAAGAGATGTGTATCACCATGTCTTATGATGACAAAGCATTATGGCTATAAGAAGGATCACTATAGATTATTGGATAAGGAAATTTTATCAATAAGGAAGGTATATCACTATGCAAAAAAACCATAAAAATAATATAGTGGTGAGTGATAAAGGAGGCTTATTGCTATAATATATAACAATTATTGACAAATGGAAAACAAATACAATCATTACAGAAATGAGTGATAGAGATGTCGTATGGCTATAAGTAATGGCAATGAGTATTTTTGGTGATAAAAAAGGAGGAGATATCACTATAGAATATAGAAAACTCTTCTATTTCTATATGGAGAAGGCCTAATCTTGACATAGCAATGTGAAATGAGGAAAGTATATTGCTATGAAATATAGCATTCCCTTTTATCACTATGTGAAGAAACTACAAAAATAATATAGTGATGAGTGATAAAGGAGGTGTATGATTATAAAATATAGCGATCATCGACAAACAAAAAACAAATATAATCATTATATTGATGAGTGATAGAGATGTTGTATCATTATAAGTCATAGAGAATGAGTGTTTTTGGTGATGGAAAAGGAGGAGATATTGCTATAGAATATAGAAAACTCTTCTATTGAAAAGGAGGAGATATCTATATAAGTAATGGCGATGAGTGTTTTTGGTGATTGAAAAGGAAGAGAGATCACGACAAGTCATAGGGATGAGTGTTTTTAGTGATTGAAAAGGAGGAGATATAGCTATAGAATGTAATGAACTCTTCTATCAAAAAGGAGGAGATATTACTATAAGTCATGGTGATGAGTGTTTTTGATGATAAAAAAGGAGGAGTGATCACTATATCATATAGCAAACTCTTCTATCAAAAAGGAGGAGATTTTACTATAAGTCATAGTGTTGAGTGTTTTTGGTCATCGAAAAGGAGGAGATATCATTATACATATATAAATCATCGGTAATTTGGTCAAAATTTTGACCAAAGTAGAAATTGGTCAAAATTTTGATGAAAAAAATAGTGACAAAATAGTTTGTCAAAAATTTAACCAAAATGAGTCAAAAATCAGCCAATTTTAATCAAAAAAATGGGTCAAAATATATTAGTGGAATGGTTATGTCACCATTATACAATACCAAAGGTGTCATGATTAGTAAAAGAGGAGTAGGATTAGATTAGATATCTAGGCACAAATGGTCCTATTCTAATTGTAGGCAGAGAGTTCATTCTTTGTAGCATAGGATTGTGGGTTTATCCCACATGCATTATATGGGATCATTAAAATGTCTTTTTAATGTGAAACAAGCAGTATGTTTGTGTCTTGAGAAAGATGCTAAAGGAGATTGCATAGGTGGTGTAGAGGGCCAGTTTGACACCAAGATAATTTTGCACAAACCTTGTAGCAATTACTTGGACTATGATGTGGTGACTAGACAATTAACCAAACAAAGACACATGGTAGCATGACATATGGCATATATCCTGAGGTGGGCCTAGTGGTCATGCAATCACACATCTGGTTGGGGGTCCCAATGTCACAAAGTGGTTAGGGTAGTGGTTAATGTGTGATCAGTGGTTAGTAGGTGGTGGTCCCAATATCACAAAGTAATTAGAGTGGTTGTTAAGATGTGGTTGGTGATTAGTGGTGCTATTAGCATAAAATGGTTACAAAACCAGGAAATGGTAAATTTGGCAATATTTGCATGGTCACCATGATTTGAATACAATTAGTGTTAAGAGTTGCGAAGTTACAAAATGATGACATGTGACATTGGGCCTTGCAAGTAGATGGGGTGGTAGCTCATAGGAAAATGAGGTGGTGACACATGGTGATGACATGGAAAAGGTACCTATGAGGATGACTAAGAATAAATCAACCAATTAGGTAGCACCATGTGTTAATTGAGTGGTTGACTAGGTTTGACCTAAATTTGGAAAGGATGGAAAATTCAAGAATTTAGAAAATTTAATATTTTATTTATTTCTCTTATATCAATGTGTAGATATTTTTAAATAAATTTGGGTTATGTTATAAATTTTTAACTTTATAATAAAGATAAATATTTGTAAAGTTTCAATAGGATTTTTCATCCATTCAACTTGCAAATTCTTTTAGATTCTCTAGACATGTCTTTGAGGCCAATGTAGGATTATTATATATCATTAGAAATCTCTTGATGTCTACTTTCTAGATATTCAATCAATTTTTGCATAGGTGTCATTGGGAATTAGTTATGATTAGATTTGTATAAGGCACTCAAATTTCAATTGCATTCTAATATCGGTAGTTCAAATTCAATTTGTGGCTAAATGGTTGGATGGGTATGTGAAAAACTTGGAGTAGTTTTTTTTAGTAGTATTATTTTTTTTTAAAATTAGTTTGATAGGGTTTTTAGAAAATTTTGAAATGAAATCAAATTTTTTTTTGAAAGGGGATTTTCTCATCATTCTTGGCAGTATTTTTAGATTTTGTTATGGAAATGATATTAAAAACAATAGTCCACCAAGATAACTAGGGGATGAGGGGTGAATTAGTTATCTAACAATTGAAACATTCATCTTCTTTAAGAAAAATTAACCCTTCAACCAAAGTAAATAGCAACCATAATAAGATGCACATAGAGAATTACACCAAATATGTTAACTAGGGAAAACCTTGATTAGAGGGAAAACCCTAGTGGGAATGATGCCCATAAGATGATGTACTAATATAAATTTTCCTTGTGAGAGGATGGACCTAGGTAGGAGTCTATTGCAATATTTAGTACATAGAGTCCCTATTAGGATTTGTAGTACAATGGATGCAAGAAGAGCCCACTACCCAACCATGCAATTTCAACTACAAGAAGAGTTCACTTCTCAAACATGTAGTTTACTATTATTTTCTTCTTTCCTTTATTCTATCAACCAAACCAATCACTATTAGGCCTTGTAGACTAGGTCAAAAACCTTAGATCCAAATATCAAGCTTTGGATCATTCAACAAAACCTTTGCAATGAAGTCTCCTTCACTTCCACACTACTTTTCTCAACTTCACATCTCTCTCTCTCTCTCTCTCTCTCTCTCTCTCTCTCTCTCTCTCTCTCTCTCTCTTCATGTGTGTCTTTGTGCTTACAATCTCTTTTCATCAATGCAATTAATGTCATAATTGATAAAGGAAAATGTCCTTCCTTTATACTGAGTCAAAACAATTCCTTGAGTTAGCTGTTAGACCTTCTCAATTAATTATTATAGGACCACATTAAGAACACACTACATTTAGTGATAACATTAACCTTCCAGCTTGCAACTTGAATAAATTTTTGTACATACAATATTATGATGAGAAAATTTCACCATGTCATCATCAATATGTCTTCTTCACATCCTCAACCTTGATTCTCAGAATGTCAACTTTTCTAAGAGATATAACAAGTTTACTGGAGCATACCTCAATAAGCTCTATCTTTCAATAGACATCACCAAAACTTACATAAACTCTTCTAGATTTATCATTTCTTCTTCAACATTAACTACATATACTAGATACTTAGAAATATCTCCCATAACTTTGGATAGTTATAATACTCAACTAGCCAGCCATACCAACTTTATCTTTTTGTTGTTCTTCTGTCAGATACCACAAAAAACTGCTATGTTGACATCAATGAAAAATTCAATCATGAATGTAACATATCTACAATACTCCCCCATAGGAATATCTTTAGCATTCATGCTTATAACAAGATTCCCCTTTGACATTGATGGCAACATAGATGAAAAGCATCTAGTTCCAAGAATACCAACATGTTAGTACCCAATGTGGACATGGTTTTAAAACTTTTAGTTTCAGGTTTTGAACCTCTCTGAAGTACTTCGAACTCAGTTCAAAGAAGCTCAAAGTGGTTCGATAGTTCAAAGTGGTTCGAGATGTAGATTTGTTAGTTCAAAAGGGTTCAAAATCCTTTCTCAGTCCATACTTCAATTCCAAATTTTGTTAGTTTAATGATTCCAAGAAAGTGAAAAATGGTTCATTCAGAAAAGTTCATAATCAGATATCATCAGTTCAAAGTAGTTCAAAATAGTTCGATGGTTCAAATGAGTCATCCTACAGGTTCAACATAAATAACATCTAGAATGGTTCTATGGGTTTAGAAGGTTTGATGGTTCATCCTAATCTATCTTAGCTCAATGATTTTAGCATTGCCATACTTTAGGGTTTGGGGTTTAAATTGGTTCAAAGCAGTTCAATAGTTTAGAGTTCAAAATTCAAGTTTGAAATTTGACATGGTTTGAAATGGTTTAGATAACCCATCCTATAGTTTCAATACAAGAAAAGTTCATACTCTAGGTTCGAAAATGCAAATTTGTCAATTCAAGAAAGTTTAAAATCCAGCCTCAGTTCATAATTTAGTGGTCTAAAATTATAAGGATTGAAATGTGTGAATGAAGTTTAGAATCTTGATTCAATAGTTAAGGGTGATCTACAAGTTGGAAGACTCGAAGACTAGAGTTCACAATGTTTGAGGGTGCTAACTTAAATAGTTAGATCCAAGTCCAAATGAAAAATTGACCAAGGCCACAAGGATTAACTTGATAAGTTTTCATAATGGTGACAGCTTGCAGCCTATGCAAAACATTGATGAGCTCCATCCATTGAAGTGCATGTAACTTTCTTACTAGAGAAATGGAATCATATAGAATTGCATTCCTATACTGAGAGTAGCCTAGTGATCTAATAAAGATTCCTTTATCAATTAGCAAGACGTCTTGATTTGAAAGGAGAGAAATAGGAGCATGTCATCATAACTCCTCGTTGTGATTGGAAGAGCAATGTAAACTATAGGATTGGATCCCTTTCCTGATATCGAGTTGGTGAGTCCAATCATTCCATAAAGTGATAAGACAGATGCTACTGCTATCAAAATTAAGCACATTCATTTTTATTTTTGTTATGGTATTGAAACCCATAGTGGGTTCTCTTTTGAGGATGTCCTTGAGCTATTTGATATTATGCCTAAGGTGTAGTATGGGTGGAATTTCAAGCATGAAAACCAACTTATTATGTAAAATGTAGTAGCATTCAAAGGAAAAGAGTCATTAGGGTCTCATGGCAAAAAGAATGGAGCATGGGGAACGTGTCCTAGATTTAAAGAAGTCACCCTACTATGTATTCACATTTTTGTTGATACATATAGAGGAGATATTCCTTCTTACGTGGTCGATTGTTAAACCCTTGTGGAAATGGTTATCAAATCCAATGCTTTTGATAGTGGCACCTAGGTTCCATATAGTGTTCTCTTTGCAATTTAAAGAGCTCGAGTTGCTTGCCTCTAGTCATACCTGTGCACCCAACAATTATAAGTATATATTACCATCAAGCTCTAGCTTTTGCCTATGATGAATAACTAAATCACAGAGTAATGAAATAGAACGCTAATGCTGCAATTATATCTCATGATTTTGAAGTTTGTGCAAGTCATATAATAGCTATGAAAGGCACTTAGAGCATAATCAGTGAAAACATATTGAAGTTGGCCCGAGCCTCACCTAGTGTTGACAAGAAGTTGAAAGGGATAAAAATAGCCCATGATTAAACATAGAAACCTAGGGTGTTCACAAATGTCTGAGAACTATTTGATAGGATGTTGTTACACTCGTGGTGAACACAACATTCCAAACATGAAAGCGAAAAGCCAACAATATATGAACATGCAAAGTTGTCATCGTCAATTATTAAGGCTTCATAACAAAAGATGCACAAGGATTGGAGGATGCCTTGTAGTTCCTGTAGATTGAGGAATAACATGGGAAATGAAGCAAGGAAATGGTTTAGATGCGAAGGCATAGTGAATGTGAAAAATTGAGAAAATGCAGACACATGGAAATATGAATTGATTGGCGGACATTATAGCCCATGATGTGTCATCAACTCTTGTTGTTGCTCCTATAGAAAGCTTAGTCAATTATGAATTCTTTATAGAATTGGCATAAATAATGACTTCGCATCTACTTATGGACTCTTAGCCTAATTTTGTGGTAGTCAAATACATCCCAATCGCTGGCATCTTCTCTTCTATTAAGTTTGTGTTGTCCAAATAGAGAGATTGCCAAGGTGCCAAGAAATGATAGATGGTAAAAAATTCTAGAATACTCTTGGGAAATTTGAAAGGTTCATTAAGAATATGAGTCACCTTTTAGATCTATACTGATCCCAATTTAGTTATGTGGCTCTCAACATAAATATTATTTCTCTAAATTAAAAGGAGATGTTAGACATCAAAATATTGGGTTCACGAGAGAATAGAAAGATTTGAAGGTTAAAAGAATATGATAAAGATTTTCAAGATTCAGTTAAAGAAACTAAAAGGTCCTCATGGAGCACGAAGAGATAAATATGTGAAATAGAGGGGAAACAAAAGTTCCACTTTTTCTTTCGGTAGTTGCAGATTGTGTGTTGTCAACAGGGGGAGAGTTTCATTCTGGCTTCTTCCAGGCTATAGAATTTGTGCTTCAGGTAGGGATGAGGTCTTGCAAAATTATTCCATTTTTCTTGAGAGGTTGTGAGAGGCAGAGCATGGGCATTTCTTTTTCTTTTTTAGAACTGTGTGCCTAAGATAGAGATAGGATTTTGATAGTTGATGTAATATTGTGAAAGGAGTTTCTGTCTTTCTTGAAATAGTAGTTTGGTTGTAATGTGCACAAGATACTTTGTGATCTTTTGCAGTCAGGGTAGGGAGACTGAGGGTTAAGTATATCAGAACTTTGATGATGGTGTATTTTCCTTCCACTGATTATGAACTTTGTGTCATTTTCAATTTTCTCTGAATTACATTTCAATATTATTGTTTTCTTGTACATTATCAGTTCAGATATCTTTAAAGGCTTTGATTTTTAATTCTGTTAAGAGAACAGAAGACATATTTTCATTTTCGTTATGTAATGCAGTGTTCAGCAAATGAACTTTGTGTCACCTGTTGTTCTTTGCTATCTTTCTATGCAATAGTATAGGTTTTTGCATCTACTCTGTGTTTATAGATAGATTCTTGGCATCCTTTCATACTTTCTGGTTAAAAGTGCCTATAATTAATTCATTGTATATTTTATATGGGGAGCTGTACCCGATAAAATTTAGAGGAAGGTTATCAACCCATTGATAACCTATCCAACTGTTGGTGCTGATTTGTCCTCTTGCTCAAGCATTCATGGTCAGATTTGTACACATTTCCTTGAAGGACAATCTGTTCACTAACACAACAAAAGATTGTTCATCTTTTCAAATCCTCTTCATCAATCATTCTCCCCCATTGATATACCTTTCCATGATGTACTTCTTCTAAACATACTATACTTATGCCAAACATTTTCAACTATTATGCATATTGTTTTTCCATGCTATTTTTCATGCTAAACATCTCTCCCATTGAAATCAATGTCAAATGTTTTAGCAACCAACTCTACTACATCAAACTCTACAAAAACTAATTCTTACTTATCTCAAGTGCCAAAAGACACTATTCAAAACAACATTCAACAAGAGTCCTAGATGACTCTATCCATCATAGATATTCCCCCATACATGAAGCATCAACATTCAATCTAGACAATAGTTGTGCTCTATTACACTAGACTAATGCACTCTTTCATCTACTAATCTGATGTACGAAGGGGTATAACCCCAAGAATACCTCACAAATACTCAACATTTTCTTTGGGAAGATGCTTAGTGAATATATTAGCAATCTTCTCTTTAATGCTCACATACTCCAATCTAATTTCCTTTTCTATAATTTTCTCTCTCAAAATCCGATACTTAATAGAAATGTGCTTAGTCTTAGAATGCAACACTAGATTCTTAGACATATTTACTATACTTGTGTTGATACAGTGTATGACAACAAGTTCATTGATTTCTATCCTTATATTCTTTAGCATCTACTTCATCCAAATGACTTTATTTTAATTGTTTATTGTTGGAATATACTCTACTTCCACTATACTTTATGGTGTACAATCCTACTTCTTTCTTAACCAAGCAACTAATCTTCCCCCAAGAAAGAAGGCTCCACCATTGGTGTTCTTTCTGTCATCCATATTACCTGACCAATCAACACTAGTATAAGCACTTAGAGTGAAGTCACTATATCTATCATACCACAATCTGAACTCAGATGTTCCTTTTAGATATCTAAATATCCTTTTGACTACTACATAATGTGCTTCTCTAGAATTGTATTGGAATCTTGAAATAATTCCAACTACATTTCTTATATCTGGCCTTGTGTCAGTTAGATACTACAATCTTCTAATCATGGATTTGTATTTTTTTTGCTCAATAGTAGACATCTCATCCCTTATATATAACTTGTGTCAAATAATCATAGGTGTTCCAATGGGTTTTCATGTTTCCAACCAAACCCTTTTAGTAAATCCTTCAAGTAATTAATCCAAGAAATAAAGATTCCTTCTTTATTCTACACAATCTACAATCTTAGGAAATATTTCATTTCTCCTATCATACTCATTTCAAATTCTTTCTTCATCTCCTTAGCAAAATTCTCACTTTCTTCATTATTTCCTCCAAATATGATGTCATCAAAAATATTACCAAAATCATCAAACCATCATCAGTTTCTTTCCAATACAAATTATTGTCTACCATAACTTTTCTATATCCAAGCTTTGTCAAATGTTTGTCCAACCTTGCATACCAGGTTATCGATGCTTGCTTCAAGACATACAATGCTTTCCACAATCTACATACTATGTCCTTCTCATCTATCAAAGGATATTATTTAGGCTGCTCAATGTACACTTCTTCAAATTCTCCATTCAAAAATGCTAACTTGACATCCATCTGATACACCTTGAATTTCTTCTATGTTCCATAAGCTAAGAATAATCTTATTGCTTCTATTCTATCCACTAGAGCATAAGTCTCCTCATAATCTATCCTTTCTTGTGAGTAACCTTTACATACCAATCTCACTTTTTTTTTTTATAACTTCACCTTGTTCATTCATTTTGTTTCTAAGTGCCCATTTAATTCCTATCACATTTTTGTCTATTGTTTTGGGGACCAATTCCAATTTTTCATTCTTTACTATCTAATACAATTCCTCTTTCATGTCTTGTTTCCAATAATCATCATTACATGCTCCATCTACATTTTTAGGCTCAACTTGAGATATCAAGCATAGTTCTTCATTGACTCTATTTCTTTTCATCACACCTTTGTCTTTGCTTCTGATGATTTTCCTAGATGGGTGATTATTTACCATATTCTTTCCTAATGTGGGAATTGTGATCTCAACTCTTAGCTCTACTGAAGGTTTCAAGTTTTGTTCCTACCTTTTCTCTTCTTCATTTGTAGATGAGTGAGAAAATCATAGTTCATAAGGGGTCTTGTTTGTGTCTTTCCTAACTTGCACTCTATTTATAGTGTAGACTATTGTATTTACAACTTCTCTTCAAAACATCTTGGATACATCATTCTTTGCTAACATAGCTCTTGCAACTTTTTTAATTGACTTCTTCCTTATCTCTACAATGCCATTTTTCTCTAGGTTCTTGGAGCTGATAACTATCTTTTAATTCCATTTTCTTCAAAAAATATGTTAAACTCATTTGAAGTATATTCTTGTCCTCTATCTAATCTTAAACATTTAATCTTCATACCAGATTTGTTCTTGAATATCTTAAGCTTATCAAATGCCTCAAATTTCTCTTTAAGAAATGCAACCCACATTATTATAGAAAAGTTATCAACTAGAATCATAAAATACCTTTCACCATAGAATCCTTTAGTCTTTGTAGGACCACTAAGATCTATGTGTACAATCTCGAACTTTGTTGTAGTGGTAAACTTCTTGCTCGAAAAAGAAGTTTTGTTATGCTTTGGTAAAATGCACTCCTTGCAAATTGTGTGAGCAGGCATTATGATTTTTGGAAAATCTCTAACTACAAACATTCTACCAATCTTCACAATACTATCAAAGTTGATATGACAAAATCTCTTATGCCATTACCAACTATCATCTACCTTTGCAAACATACATGTCATGTCAATAGGATTCAACTAAAATACATTATCTCTAGATCTAGTTCATGTTCTAATTACCTTTCCATCTTTATCTTTGATCATGCATGTCTTCTCTGTGAATTGTAAGTAATAACCTTTTTCCACTAGTTGTCCAACACTCAAAAGATTATGCTTTAAACCATCAACAAAGTATACATCCTTAGTGTTAGTTTTACCATCAAGAGTTATAGATCCAATACCTTTAACTTGGCATGTTGCATTGTCTCCAACTCTAACAATGCCTCCATCCTATCTTTTGATGTTAACAAACTTGTTCATATCATGAGTCATATGATGTGAACAAGCACTATCAATTATCCAATTAGATTTCTTCTCAACTTGTAACACCAAAGCTACTCTCTCTCAACTTTCTTCTTTAATTGCCAAAAATCCAATTTCATCATCACTAGCACTTACTTCTTGTTCATCAAAATCATTGTCTTCATTTGCATACAAACACTATCTATATTTTCTATATTTGTAATTTCCCTTATACTTTTTCTCTCTTTTAGGGCACTTAGATGCAAGTCCAACACTTAAAGATTTTCTTACCTCCTTTTTCTCTTTTACTGGAAGTGCTACTCCTTAAATATTTTTTTCCTTCTAAGATTTGTTGCTACTAGAAAAATCTCCTCTAGCACTTGTGCTCCTTGATATACTAGGTCAAATATTCAGGGCACCGAATTTTTTTTTTATTCTAATCAATTCTCTACACTATCTAAGATAATTCTCAATTACTTCAAGTCTTCCAAATAATGATTCTATTATGAAATCTTTGGTATAAGATATCAACATTTGCATCATCTAAACTACTCACTTAAATGGTTCTATTAGAGTCTTCAATATCTTCCATAAAACCTCACCATCTTCTTTGGTTCTTCCTTGAGATTTGATACCTATAGTAATTTTTGATATCCTACCTATAAATGTTCTTATAGATTCATCTTCCATCTTTTTAGCATCTTGAAATGCAAAAATCTAACTCTGTAGCCTCAACTTCTTAGAATGTACATCACCTTCAAAACTATTTTCCAAAGCTTTCTAAATCAAATGTGAAGTAGTAAATGATTTTACCTAATTGTACTCAATTTCAAGAAATGCAATCAATAGTGCTTTTCTAGCTCTCATGTCACACATAAAAAGATCTCTTTTTGCCTTGATACAAGTTTCCAAATCCTTTTCAACAATGATTGTCTTTGTTGATTTAGTCAAGATCCAATATCCTAGACCCATACACAACAAATGTGTCTTCATCTTTTCCTTCTAGCTATCATAATTTTTTCCATAAAACTTCAAATTATCTTTCTTGAGCATGTTCAACATGGATCTCCCAAAGTTTTAAAACTTTATCTTCAAAGACCTAATGCCCTGATACAAATTGTTAGAAATAATAGTCCACCAAGGTAACTGAGAGGGCGGGGGGGTGAATAAGTTATCTAACAATTAAAACATTCATCTTAGAAAACTTAACCATCCAACCAAAGTAAACATCAACCAGAATAAGACACACATAGACAATTACCCTAGATATGTTAATTATGGAAATGCTTGATCAGAGGGAAAACCCCCGTGGAAGTGATGCCCACAAGATGATGTACTAATATAAATATTCCTTGTTAGAGGATGGACTCTATTTGGAGTCTATTACAATATTTAGTATAGAGAGTTCCTTTTAGGAGACTTTGAATCCCTATTAGGAGATTCCAACCCTATTAGGATTTGTAGTAAAATGTATGCAAGAAGAGCCCACTACCCAATCATGTGATTTCAACTACAGAAAGATCTCACTACTCAAACATGCAATTTACTATTATTTTCCTCTTTCTTTTATTTTTTCAACTAAACCAATCACTATCAAACCTTGTAGACTAGGTCATAGACCTCAAATCTAAATACCAGACCTTGGATCACTCAGCAAAACCTTGGCAATGAAGTTTCCTTCACTTCCACACTACAACTTGAATAACTTTCTATACACACAATATTATCAAAAATGAACTTATCCACATCATCATCAACATGTATTCTTCATATCATCAACCTTGATTCACAGAATGTTAACTCTACTAAGAGATATAATAAGTTTACTAGAATGTACCTTTGTAAACTCTATCTCAGGATAGACATCACCAAAAGTTACATAACTTCTATACTTATCATTTCTTCTTTTAATGTTAATTGCATATAATAGATACTCAAAAGTATCTCCCATAACCTTTGGTACTTATAACACTCAACTATCCATACTAAATTAATATTTTCACTATTCTTCTATTATATACACCACAAAATTGCTACGTTAAAATCAATAATAAACTTAGTCATGAGTGCAACATATCATCATAGTAACATATCTACAATAATGCCCCATAGGAATATCATCAAAATTCATGCTTGTAACAAATGATGGGATTTAATCTAATTTTTAGTTGAGTAGAGAAGAGAAAGGTTTGGATTTACAAAATGGAAGAATGGACAAATGGCATCATCAGATTAGATCTAGGATTCCTTCCTTCTCCTATATCTTTCTTTCTTCTCTCATTGTATAGTGTTGGTTTCCAAAGTTTTGAGAAATTTCTCAACTAAGTTTCCATCATTTTTTCAACATTTCTCTCTTGTATGAACAAAAATAATGAAGTATAGAGTATAGTTCTGATCTATTTGATGTTGTATGAGTCTTTCATGTTTCTTGAATCTACTTGTTTCAAAGGAATGAATACAAAGAACAAAAAATTACTTACTTTCATTTTGAGTCTTGTCTCCTATCTCTACTGTTTGTAACCTTTTGTGGTTTGTGATCAAATATTATATATCCTATTGCAGTTCCATTTGGGTTGTATGTTTTTGTGTGTTTTTCCTTTGGTTCAAAGAATCATGTAAATTCTTGATACATTTTGGTAGGGTTGTGAATTTCATGAGAAGGATTTGATGAGTATAAGGTTCAGTTTCACTATTGATGTTTGATTCACAAAGTGAGAAGATAGATCATTAATACCAAATATATGTTGTGATTTGTGGGATACCCAATGAATAAGGCACTGATCAACTACATGATCAATTTAGTTTGTTGTTGCATATGTGGGTTATGGTGATTCAAAATTAGGACCTAATAGGATATCTTCACCCAACTTGCAGATTTGATAGGATTTGTAGCTTGCTATTGCATGCCTTTTTTATTGCACATGTACAGGAAAAATAAGGGTTTAAAACTCTTTTTATAGATTTAAATGTATGCTTTGAATTGGTACCATATGAATGAATCTAAAGGTCTACCTGCCTAGGTTTTGTAGAGCTTGAAGTAGAAAGAGTTCAACCTTATAATCAGCCTAGGGTCTTGAAAAATTATATTCATCATAGGAGATAGATACCCTTAGATGCAATACTATCTTGGCTAACTAGTAGTTGAAATCAATGTTAAAGTTAGAGCTAATAGATCTTATGTAGAAAGTGGCAGATCTAAAAATATTGTTCAAGATAAGGGAAAATTTGAGAGAAAAAGTGGTGATAAAAGAAAGACTAAGTGGAAGGGTGGTAGTTCTTACCAAGGAGGTACTAGTTCTCACCAAAGAAGATGCAATTCTAATTTTAGAGGAGGTTTTTGTGGTAATTATTTTAAATGTGGCAAAGAGGGGCATAGATCCTTTAAGTGTAGGCACTCCAACGAAAATGAACAAGGTAGTAGAAATGTTGTAATTCAAGAAGATCTTGAGGGTTAATTGGAGAAAATTTGTGATGAAGGGCCACACCACCCTTATAGATTCATAACCAAGAATACAACAATATGGAGACAAAGAGAAGATAAAATGCATTATAGGACATGCTTTTATTATACTTGAAAATCCTTACAATATTCTCCATATGAGAGAACTCCAAACTTTTACAATATAAGGGAACTTCCACTCTAAGAGCTTCTACAAGAAGAGATCACACCTTTAGAGATTCACTATAAGAGCTTACAATTGAAGATCTTATCCTTGAAGAGCTTGATTACAAATGATCATAAGCCTTGCTTAAATAGGCAGTTGCCATCGAAGATGTTACAAACACCACCCATGTGGCCCAAATACAACTAAGCACCACAGTGTTTCCCAATTATAAAATTACATTTCTTTTGTGGATCACAAAAAATATTAAATACATAATTTAAGGAACTTTCCACAAACTTCTAAAATGCCACCTACACACCCTGACAAATGAAATGACAACTACTTTCTTATTTTTCTATTTACACCACCTATGCACCTTCAAAATAGAAATTTATTTTTTTCTCACTTTTTCTATTTTTGATTTTTAAATTATTTTTCCTCTAATTTTCATCACTTTCTCTCTCCTCCAAAATTTTGATCACACCTCCTTTTTCATGATGCAAGATGCTCCTGCATTATACACCTGTGGTAGGAAAAATTTTGTGGATATGAATTCACAAAATGAAGAAACTGACAATGACATTTTTTCTTTTCTTCCAACATCACACTTGAACAAGTATCTACTATCAATATATTTTCTTCTTTCTTCTTTTCCAACACCTAGTTGGAACAAGTGTTTGCTGCTGAAAATACTCCTCCACAATGAACTTTATCCAAGTATAACTCTCATCCTCCTCCAATATTATAGCATTTAATACACCTGTAACAAAGTCAAGAACACCGTACCAATATTCCTTTCCATACCACACATCACTAAAAAGATCCTCATCCAAACCATCATCATCTTTCAAATTCATCTCAAAGGAAAAATCCTATAATTCATAGAAATTTACCTATTTCACATCTTCATCTTTGATTTCTTCTTCCATATCTTCAACAAGGTAAGTAACCACTTGACTTGTTTTCCAACCAAGGAATTGTGTGCATCCTCTACTATTGTAGTCTTCAAATCATATTCATCTTCTTCGAGCTCACAAATCTTGTCATCTTAATGCTCCTCCTCCTCTCTTTCATCTTCTTTTATATCACATGTGTGATACTCCATTGGATCTTTCTTTTCCACATATAAAGAATTGTCAACATCTATTTTCTAGTGATGTACTCTCCTCTTCTGCAACTCAACTTCTAATTCATTCACTCAAATAATGCAAATCACAATGCCTCTTGATTTATTTCTCTAATTTTCTCAAGTCTAAGAATCTTTAGAATCTATCCAATCACAAAAGTCATCTTCTTCTTTCTATTCTCCATAATCAATTCTACATAAGAATCAACACAAGAACCTCATGCAAACTACCTCACAATTAGTGATCTGTCTACATAATCAAGAACTTCTTCTTGATAAACCTCACCCAACCCAAGGTCCTAGTGCAAACTACCTGACATTCAACAATCTGTCCACATGCTCAGGAACTCTAGCTCTGATACCATTTGACAAAGGACCACACCACCCTTATAGATTCATAACTAAGAACACAATAATATGAAGACAAAGAGAAGATAAAATGCTTCAGAAAGCATACATTTATTATACTTGAAAATCGTTATAATATTCTCCAAATGAAAGAATTCCAAACTATTACAATATAAGGGAGCTTCCACACTAAGAGCTTCCAGCTAGCTTGCACACCAAGAGCTTTCACAAGAAGAGATCACACCTTTAGAGCTTCACTACAAGAGCTTACACTTGAAGAGCTTATCCTTGAAGATCTTGATTGCAAATGATCATAAGCCTTGCTTAAATAGGCACTTACCATCAAAGATGTTACAAACACAACCAATGTGGGATAAAAAGATAAATAGAACTACCATAAAACAAATATTAAATTCCCACCCAAATACAACTAAGCACCACTATTTGGCCCAATTAGAAAATTATATTTCCTTTGTGGATTACAACAAATATCAAATTCATGATTTAAGGAACTTTCTATTTATGTCTAAGATGCCACATATACACCTCAATAAATGGAATGACAACTATTTTCTTAATTTTCTATTTATGCCACCTATGCACCTTGAAAATAGAAATTCCTCTTTTCTAATTTTTTTCTATTTTTTATTTTTTTATTTTTCCTCTAATTTTCATCACTTTCTCTCTCCTCCACAATTTTTTTTTATTAATTTATAATTTTGATCACACCTCCTTTTTGTGATGCAATATGCTCCTACATCAATCTGATGGTAAGGAGAACTTTGTGTAATAAGAAAGTGGATGAGGAACTTGTCCTATAGAGAAGTCTTTTCAATACTAGATATAAGATGGCAAGAAAATATTTCAAAGTAATTATTGATAGTGGAAGTTTAGTAAATTTTGCATTAGAGGAGTTGGTTACAAAGTTACAATTTCAAAGGTTAAGACACCTTAAACTCTATCATGGGTCAAGGATGACCATAATTTATTGGTAAGTAAAAAATGTTTTCCAAAATACAGGATTGCAAACTATTTTGATGAAGTTTTGTGTGATATTATGCATATGGATTATTGTCATATTCTATTGGGTAGACCTTGGTAGTATGATAGACATGTTGTGCATGATGGTAGATTAAATCAATGTACACTTTGGATAAATGGAGAATTGAAAATATTGTTGCCTTTGATTAAAGCTCCTGATGAAGTAAATAGTACTATTGTTAGAATTTGCATGGTTAATGGAATTTTTTTGAGAAGGATAAGAAAATGAATCAACTTAATTTTTTTATAAGTCCTAGAAGGCCAAATTTTGGAAGTAACGACCAATTGGTAGAGTCTAGTAATAACTGAGCAAAAGATAGAGGTTAGAAAATAGAAGATAGTAGAGGCCAAGTGATAACAAAAAGTGATAGTGTAATCAAAGTGCCAATAGAAATAGAAAGCTTGTTGAATGAGTAGAAGGAGATTGTTGTAGAGGATATTTTTGATGGTTTACCACTAGTAATAAGAAATATTCATTATAAGGATCTGATTCCTAGAACTAGTTTACTGAATAAAGAACCATATAGGTCAACACCTATAGAGAATAAAGAACTTAATAGACAAACGTAGGAGTTGTTGTAGAAAGGTTTGTTCATAGAAAGCTTGAGTCCATGTGTTGTACCTATTGAATTGGCATCTAAGAAGAATGAAGAATGGAGAATGTGAATAGCTTCTAGAGTTATTAACAATATCATAGTAAAATATAGGTTTTCTATGCCAAGGACATATGAAATAACGGACTTCTTTAGTGGAGAAAAATTATTTTACCAAAATTGATTTGAAGAGTGGTTATCATCATATCAAAATTAGAGAAGGTAATGAGTAGAAGACTTCTTTCAAGACAAAAGATGGTTTGTATAAATGGTTGGTAATGCCTTTTGGTTTGACTAATGCACCAAGTACTTTCATGAGGTTGGTGGATGAATTTCTCAAGAGATTTTTGGGCAAGTTTATAATTGTTTATCTAGATGATATTATGATATTCATTAAGACTAAGGAAGCACATCTTGAGCATGTTAGGTATGTATTATAGAGATTGAAAGAAGAGAAATTGCTGATTAATTTGAAAAATTGTTCCTTTATGCAAGAGGAGAATGTGTACTTTTGATTTTTCATTTCAATTGATGGTTTGAGAATGGATCCTGAGAAGGTTAAAATAATTTTGGGATGGCCTACACTTGAGAAATGTGGGTGAAGTAAGATCATTTCCTGGTTTGGCTAGTTTTTATAGAAGGTTTATAAAGAATTTCAATTCTATTTATAAAGATATGGCTGAGAAAATGAGAGGAGATAAAAAATAATTTCAAGTAGACACATGGAGCTCAAAAGATTTTTGATCCTTTGAATAAAAGGTTGTTGAGTAACCTATATTGGCTTTACCTAATTTCAATAATGTATTTCAAGTTGAATGTGATGTAAGTGGTAGTGAAAAAGATTTGTGTTGAGTTGAGATGGTAAACCTATTGCTTTCTTTAGTGAGAAGTTGAATGATGCTAAAGGAAATTATTTTGTTTATGGTCAAGAGTTTTATGCTATTGTTCAAGCCTTGAATAAGTGGAAACATTAATTGATTTCTAAGGATTTTGTTTTGTACACTAATCATAAAACTTCGTAGTATTTGGAAAGCCAACATAAGTTGAATTAGAGACATATGATGTGGGTTGAATATTTTTAGAGTTTCACATTTATGATCAAGCATAAAAGTGGAGTTGCTAACTAATTTGTTGATGCATTAAGAAGATAACATTTTTTGTTGACTAAGATGAAGGAGTTGTATTATACTGACCTTGATTTTTCTATGGAGTGGAGAGAGTGTAGAGCACCAAATATATAAATTCAAATGAGTAAGTATGATGAATATTTCATTCATGAAGTTATGTTGTTCAAAGGAATTCAGTTGTGTATACAAAGAATTTCCATGAGTTTTAATTTGATTAAGGAAAAGTATTCTGGTGGATTGCCTAGACATCTTGGTATTGATAAGATATTGAGTTTACTTAGGGGAAAGTACTATTGGCCGTAGATGTATAAGGATGTTCAGAAGTGTTTTAAGGAGTTGTGGAATTCATCAAATTTCCAAAGGAGTAAGTGAGAATACTGGATTGTATACACCTATTTCTATTTCCAAGAAACCTTGGAGTGACATTAATATGGATTTTATTCATGAATTACCTAAGACAAAAAAAAGGTATGATTCCATATTTGTTATTGTGGATAGATTTTCTAAGATGGTACATTTCATATGATGTAAGAAGACATCATATGTTGTACATGTTGCTAAAATTTTCTTCAAAGAAATTGAACATAGATTGCATGGATTATGAAGAAGTATTATTTCTAATAGAGATAGTAGGTTTGCTGGTTATTTTTAAGAAGACTTTTTGGAAGAATATGGATGCTAAGTTGAATTTTAGTTTTTCATTCTATCCATAGATAGGTGGACAGATAGAGGTTGTGAATAGGAGCTTGGGCAATTTTTTGAGATAAGTCAAGTAATTAGGATATGATACTAGCACAAGCTGAGTTTGCATATCATAATTTTGAGAATAGTAGTATTTGGAAAATAAATTTTGAGATTATTACTAGAATGTAACCTAGAAGTACATTAGATTTTAAGGATGTTTTTGGTGAAGAGAAGAGGTGTGTTAAAGGGGAAGTATTTTTTTATTTTATGAAGTCTTCACACAAGGAAGTGAAGTTGAGGTTAGAGCACAATAATCATAAATATAAGGAGAATGTTGTTAAGTATAGAAGGCTATTAACAATTGGCTAATGAAGATATGTAATTGTTGTCATTTATGGAAACACTTGATGTACATACAATGTATTGTTTTGTATGTAACTTATTACCAACATCATATTATGACTAGAAAAGTTAGATGGAGATAGTATACATGTTGATGATGATGTCTATAACCTCAAAAGTCAATATAGAATTTTAAAAAAAAAGGATATTCATGTTTTACCAATGTAACAAGATAGCAGCATTAAAGGAAAAGAATTATTTTGTTTACAAAATAATTACTTGATCAATTAGGGCTGATATCCTAGATGGTTACTCTAATTTGGAAAAGTGTATTATGGCCTTAGCTAACCTAGTAAAAATTTGTGAAAAGGCATGGTATTTATACAAAGGACATCTTACGAGTTAAAAGTGTGAAGTGTAAGTTATGCAAGTATTGTGATATACAAACTTACTATGAGAGTGATATATGCAAAGTTTTGTAAAAGCTATTTTGTGATCTGAGACCAAGCTAAAGATTAGAGATTAGTTAGGAAAGAAGTTACAATACCTATATTTTAGAAGTTTGATTACTTTTTGGGTAGTGAGCTCTTCTTGTAACTAGAAGTGCATGTTTGGGTAGTGGGGTCATCTTGCATCTACTGTACTACAACTCCTAACAGCATTGGAATCTCCTAATAGGGATTCAAAGTCTCCTAATAGGGACTCTCTATACTAAAATTTCCCATTGACTCCTAACAAGTTGCATCCTCTAACAAGAAACTTATATATCAATATATTATCTAGTGGATATCATCCCCATGTAGGTTTTCCCTTGGCCAAGGTTTTCCTAGTTAACACAATATGGTGTTATGAGTTATCTTTATGCATGGTTACTATTATTGTTTAGCATTACTTTATGACTTTGTTATGTATGGTTTAAAGTAACAAATACTATCCAGTTGGTGACTAAAGTTAGTAGATTACAAATTCTTCCCCCCCACCCTCAGTAAATCTTATTTCTAACAATTGGTTTAAAGCTCAATTACTCAAAAGAGGCTTAATAGATTGAGTATGATCCCTATGGATATGGAATAGATGATGAAGAACCTTGAAGAGGCACTTGAATAAATTGATGTCCTTGCTGAAGAAAGAGATATGTTGAAGGACAGATATGAAGACTCCAAAGTATATATTGGACAATTAAAGGAAAATATTGAACATCTCAAATCCAAGTGAGAATCTATTGAATTAGAGACTAGTGATGATGATTATTCAAAATTGACGACATAGTACAAGATCTTGAAGCATGAATTGAAGACTAAAAATATAAAGTTAACTTTGAGGAGTGATCCTAGCAAAGTTGAAACTAATTTGAAGACTAAGAATGCAGATCTTAAAGAAAGTCTAGCAAAGAAGACATCTAAGTTTAAAAAATTGAAAGAAGATCATGAAGAACTTCATAAGTAAAACACTACTATGAAAGGTGAATTAACTCAATGCAAGCAACAAGTTGAGAAGTTTTATTCTATCAAACAAAAGTTTGATGATTCAATGTCAATACATAGACCTACTTATGATAAGATTGGTCTTGGTTATCTATTTAACATGTTTGCAAAGAAACCTAAGATTAGATCATATCCAAAAGAGAAAGATAAATTTAATGATAAGATTGAATCTATCCAATCCTATAACAAACCTAAAGAATTTGGACAAGACAAGAAAGTTGAGATTTTAGATAAACCAAAGAAAATGGAATCTCCTCAGGAAACTAGGTATGAATTTAGAGTTAAGTATTTGTCATGTAATGAAATAGGTCATATGAAAAGAGATTGTAAAAATAAGTCATTTAATCATGTTACATAATTTTATTCTCATAGTTTTCATGGTATGGGTCATAGAGAAAATGATTGTAGAAAACCTAAATATGATAATGATAAATACTAACCCTGCATATAGAAGAAGAGAAGGACCAAATTGAATATAGATTTGGAACTTGTGATGGGATTACCCAATCAACTCATTAGGAATCCTTGGAGAAGGCATCTCACAAGAAGATAAAAACAATAATGAAAAAAACATTAACAGAAGTTGGTATGACTGAGAGTGAGTCACAAGTAATCAGGTAGACTATGAAACAAGGTATATTGAATGTGCAACCTTTTTCAGTGTCTATTGCAGAGACATCTTTGGAATAAAGCATTCATTATGCAATAGTATTAGATATACAACCAAGTGAGAAAAAGAGGAAATGAAAGAGATTAGTGGAAGCTATGTCTGCAAAGACAAGAAGAGTCAAGCGACAATCCACTAGACCAGGAAAGAGACAAAAGACATTGTTGACAATTGTTGAGTCTAGTGAAGAACAAGAACAAGAACAACAAGATAAATAGGTAGAGAAGATAACCACTTCTAAGAAATCAGTAGGAAAAGATTAGCAACCCTAGAAGCCAAAGATAGAGAAGATAAATTCATCCATTTCTAACAAAGGAAACATTGTGCAGATGAATAAATTTGATTATTTGTATAATAATTTTGAGAAAGATCAAATTGATATCTCTACTATGAGATACATCATAACTAATAATCTTAAACTTAAGGATATTGAAGGAATAATAAACTAGAAAGTCTATGATAGTCTCATTGAAAAGAGGGCACCAGCTCAAGAAGAGGAAATAGAACTTTGGAAGTCTATGTTAAGAACAATATGCAATATTGATGATGAAGAAGAAGTCAAGAGATTGTTGAAAAATCTAGCACCTTAATTGAGAAACAAAATAAGACCATTTCTATTTATGGTGAGTGAGAAAGATAAGATAAGAAGTGAAACTACAGTAGCTATAATTCAGATGATGATAGAGTCCAAGGTAGCAGATAGATCAAACCAATGTTACCATTAAGATTGATGATACTAACCCATTTGAAAGTTTTGAATAGACTATCGATGATATTGAAGAATTATTAAGATAAATTGAAGAGGAAAATAGGCTATTAGAGGAAGAGAAAAGAAGAATAGAAGAGGCCAAGAAGAAATTGCTTGAAGATGAGATGAAAAGAAAAGTAGAAGAAAAAAAGAAAAGATTAGTTGAAGAGGAAATGAAGAGAAAAAAATAAGAAGAGGTTAGAAGAGGAAGAAAAGAGAGAAAATGAAAGAAAGGAATGAGAAGAGAAAGAGGAAGAAGAAAGAAGATTTAGAGAGGCAACTAAAAAGAAGCAAAGGGAAGATGACATTAAATCTTCTAGTTCATCTACTTTGATTTTTCTTGCTAACCTAGTAGCTGATGATGATGATCAAACTAACCTAATATCATCTTTGTCAAAACTTATTGAGAAGAATAGGACAATGAAAATCCTACAAAGATCCTTGATTTAGGTTACTGATAGATTACATAGTACTCTGGCAATGCAGAACACAAAAGCAGATCTTGAATAGAGGCCACAAGTAGTGCCAAAATCTTTTGATTAAGAATTCACAAATTGGTTGAATGTTGCAGAATCTAAGGTACATATTTCTCATGATGCTAACTTGTTTAGCACTATTTTCCAAAATGTCAAAAATGATTTTATAAGTCTTGATACTTGTATTAAGGAACTTTAGAATTGTTGAGAGGATGGAAAAGTATTGTACATTGTACCTTATCTCACAAGAGGACTAAGAATATTGATAGTTAGATTGGGGGTAAGATAAGCAAAATAGAAGCTATTTCTAGTCAAATACAACATCCTTCTAGTAAAATTGATGAATTTGAAGGAAAAATGGACAGTATTCATAGTGATATCAGAAAACTAGAACTTCAGAAGGAACAATTTTCAAAGAGTGTATCAAATTTTAGAGGGTCTATTGCTTTGAAAATATCTATTGCTGAGAAAAAGTTGGAGGAATATGTCAAGGCCAAGGACACTTATTCTAACTTTTTTATACTCTAACCTTAATGCAGTTGAGATTGCATCATATGTTTTATGTGGAATTCTCACCTCTACTAAATCAATTAAGGTACATAGAAAAAAGGTATGAATAATCTTAAGGAAAGTTTTAATGATTTCATGAACATACTATCAGTTTAAGGTAGATGTTTATAGAGATTTTGATAGAAAATGGACAATTGTTGACATTTTAACCTTCATCATTGATGTCAAAGAGGGAGAAGTACATAAGAAAATTATAAATCAAGTAAAGAAGAGAAAATAATATTGTAAAATATGCAAGCATATTGCAAAGGGAAGCATATGTAAGATGGAAAAGTTGTTAGAGATGATTAATGTAGTGTTTCTTTATTGTTTTTGACAATTTTTTGATGCTTAGCCAATTTTTCCTATTTTGTTGCCATCAATGCCAAAGGGTGAGATTGTTAAAAATTGGCTAATAATTATATGCAATTTTTGTCATTTACGGAAACACATGATGTACATGCTTACAAGAAACCTCAAAAATAAAGATAATTAGCTTTTGGTACTTAGAAATTGTCTAAGTATGAATTTGTCATACATCAGTGTATTGTTTTGTATGTAACTTGTTACTAGCAACATACTATGACTAGTGAAGTTACATGGAGATAGTATACATGTTGGTGATAAATTTTATAACCTCAAAAGTTAGTATGGACTATATAGAAAGGAGAAATTCATGATTTACTAATGTAATAGGACAACAAAATTAAAGGAAAGGAATTATTTTATTTACAAAATAATTACTTGACCAATTAGGGCTGACATCCTAGATGGTTACTTTAAGTTGGAAAAGTTTATTAAGGTCTTAGTAGATCTAGTAGAAATTTGTGAAAGGACATGGTATTTATGCAAAGGACATCTTGCAAAGTAATGATATAGAATCTTCTATAAGCCATTTTGGAAAGCATAAATTGGGTGCTTAGGTTTAGGTTAGGTAAAGACTTAGAGAATTCAGAGTAGATATTTTAGAGGAGGAAGTTTAGAGTTGGATCATGGATCTTGACATTGTATTTTGTATTGGTCATAATCGGAAATTCCTTATAGTTGGACATGTATGTTGATAAATTAATGAATCAATATAGTGAATTCTATTTCTTCTCTCCTTGGTGTTGTTCTATTTATTGTTTACTTCCATTGTGTTCACTCATTAAGGTGGTTGGAGAGTTCAATGTACCTCTAGCCCTAGCTTTTCAATCCCTCCTTGCATCAATACTAGTTATGTTGATTAAGAAAGAAGAAACATAGTATTACCTAAGCTACTAAAGTATTGATCAAGCACCTGACAATGTAAAGAGTAGTTCTAGTACTAATCAATTGATTGTAGTGTAAATTAGGCATAGTGTTACCTGATTGAAGTTGTAATTTTCACTTAGTATGAACTATAAGAACAAGTTAAGAAAGATGAGATCTAAGATTGAGTTATGATGAAATTAAAGAATGTTCCAGAAGATCAAAGGATATTAAGTTCAAATTTTGTTACAAGATCTACAACTAGAAAAATATAATGAAGATGTGATGAATGAGATTTAAGAAAGATGAAGATGAGCATAAAATTCAATGAAGTTCTATTTTCCAAGTGTCTAAATAAAATGAATCTAAGATCTATTATCGTGATTAGGTAGTAATACATGGAAGGGTATGGAAGGCTAAAGATAACTATTTAAGGAGATGATTCAGAATATTTTTAGTTATTGGTTGAATATCAATTAAGTACAAAAGATTGTTGAAGTTCAAGGAGAAAGAAGAACAAGGTGAACCAAGCATAACATAGGAAGGAAGGTCAAGGAAAGCAAGTGTAAGGTGAAAGAGAAAGAGTGTAAGATAGAGATCAAAAGGAAGAATATTAGAGATTTGATTAAGAAAAGGTAGGGTTAAACCTAAATAGATCATTTGAATATTACTTTTTTTTTTATTGTAACAAAGAAAATCTCTTAACTAGGTGTACCTAACAAGTCTACAAAATTTTGAATGGTAATATTAATTACTGGTGTTTGTAGGTCCTTTAAAGGAGGCCAATCTTTACAAATGTCAATGAGTGATAAGGTCTAAATGATCTTTGGTTAAAATCCTCTAACCAAGTTAAACTAAAAATGTTCATGTAAACCTTTTATAAGGTTGGCTGCTAACATAACTCATTGTAGAAGAGTGAATTATTTGAGTTGTTGGTCCCAGCTGGTTTTCCTTTTTATAGAGTATTCATGTTAAATTTTTTGTTCAATTGTGTGATTTCTTGTGGATTGTAAAGTTTATTTTTGTGTTATATGTGTCATGTTGCAACTTGGTATAAGAAAAATAGTTTCCTAATGATTGGTACATAAATAGTGAATTAATAGTTTGAAGTAAAATGTTCATAAGTTTGAATTAAGATGTTGAATGTGGTTACTAGGTTAGTGTTGTGAAGTTTATATAATTTGGTGCTAAATTTTTCTTAAGGCATGTGGGAAAACTAGATATAACTGATTCACTACCCCACCCCTCCCCCCATCTCAATTATCTAACAATTGATATCAAAGTCAAGAGTACTTGAAGGAAAGGAATTTAAAAGGACTTGAGCTAAAGATTTCAAGATGTCATAAAGAAAGAGGTATCTAAGGTGAACGTGAAATTCACCTCATGGAAAAACAAAATGAGGCTACACTTATTTGGAGTTAGAGATCATGCTCTAAACTAGATAGATAATGCATATGTTGCTCCTACTTTTCCTATGGTTGTGGAATAAATGAATTAGAAAATAGAACACACCACCTAATGATCGAAGTTGCATCTTCCCTAAATGATCTAGAGTTTAATGATATCAAGAAGTGCACAAGTGCTAAAGAGATGTGGAACAAATTAGAAATTGTACATGGTTGAGATGAGAGTGTAATGAGAGTTAAGTCAAAAAAATTAAGAGGAATTATAATGACATAAGAATGGAGGAATGTGAGAATGTTGTATAGTATATTAGTTGAACCTAGAAAGTTGCAAGTGCAATTAGAGCTACTAGAGGAGTTATGAATGATGGTGAAATTATAAGTAAAGTTCTAAGAGAACTCTTACCTATCTATGCTACATAAGTTTTTGTGATTTAGGAAGTTACATCTATGTCTAGTGATGCTATTACACTTGATGGTTTAATTGGTTAGTTGATTGTACTTGAATTAAAAAATTATGATAATAGTATGCCTACACTTATGAATTCTTTCAAGTCTTCACTAATCATTAATAGTTCAAAGAAAGACAAGAGTAGTAAATATGAAAGTGATTCAAAATAAGAATATGTTATAGCTAAGATTGAAGCATTTCTTGGAAGGAGATTATCTAGAGGCAAAGGTAATTTCAAAGGTAAATTAACACTAATATTTTTCAAATATAATGAAGGTGGACATTTTCCATCTAGATAGCCTAAAAAATACAAAGATGACATGAAAGATAGAAATGATAGGAATAATCAAAAGTATAGGAAGACTGAAGACTAGAAAGACAAAGGGAAGAAATGATGCTACATTGATGAGGAAGAGAAAATCGAGTCAGGTACTCAAGATGATAAATATGGAGTAGAAGTAGTGTATGATGTAGTTAAAGAATACCCTAATGAGGGATGGTATGAAGAATGTAAAGCACTAATTTCACATGTTAGTTACAATAATACTTAGAAAATTTATAGTGGATGCTCACATCATATGACTAGTGATCTTAGTACATTTGACAAATGTGAAGAATGTGATGGTGGAACTATTAAGTTAGGGAATGATATCCCTTGTCTAGTCAAATGTAGAGGATCATTAATGCTTAGTGATGAAATACAATGCGACGATGCATATAATTAGGGACAATTTTAAGAAACCCACCTTTAAAAAAATACATAAAATTGTGGTGAATCAAACATTAATTTAAAGACAAAAAATAAATTTGCATTGGCAATTTTTTTTCAAAATAGGAAAAAAATTAAGTTTTATTGGTAAATTTTTTAGTTGTATGAAAATTTTGTAAAACCATGGTGAATGTTTAATTATTTTAGAAAGTAACAAACAAAAGTAAAAATATCTATAAATTATAAATTTGTATCATCAAAGATACAATAACCTTTTTTAATGATCATTAGCTAATCCTAAATCAACGGTATAAATCATATTCCGAGCTAAAAAGTTAAAGTGTGCCAAGTTTTAGATAAAGTTTTTAAAATAATGACACTTGTCCATAGCATAATCTATTTAGAGAAAAATATTAGAAGGATAAAAAGCTCCTTATAAAGTCTCTAGAATAGAGATTCTTGTCAAATCTATTTACTTTACATATAATTCAACTTAAAGTTTTACCATAGATTGGTGAATGTGACCATCTATTAAGACATGCCCTAGAAATTGTGGGTGAAAATATTTAATTTACCTTGTGGAAAGATTAGATTCTATTGGCGAAGTCATCGTCAAAATAAAAATGATTATGTATCATTATTGGCAATTGGTCTGAGCATGGGGCCTAGATTTCATAAATTGCGTGTGACATTGCCACCTTGAAAGTGCAAAAAAAATTCCAAATTTAGGGTCCCCAATGAGTGAGATTTACAATTTGTTGAATATTCACCACTAGAATAAACCCTATGCATATTGGGTGCAAGGACTAAGATATGATCTATTGAGTGTTTCTCAGTTGAATAATACATCTCATAAGCTTGAATTTTAGAATAGGAAAATGAAAATTTTTGACGATGATGGAAATATAGTTAGTATTGGTAAACAAACTAAAGGTAATTTGTTCTACCTTGATCCTATTGACACTTTCTTTTTTGCAAAATTTGAAGATGTATGTTGTGGTACAAAAGGTCATGTCATGTTAACATTGAGAACATAGTTAAAGTCAATAGAAAGAAAAGAGTTAAAGGCTTACCAAATCTACAAAAATATGAGAATACTATATGCAAAGAATGTCAACTCGATAAGATGACAAAGTCAAATTTTTCAAATGACATACTTCTAATGTTGTCTTCGAACTTGTGCATAGTGATCTATGTGGATCAATGAGAGTGTAATGTTTTCTTTGGTAAAAAATATTTCATACTATTTGTTGATGACTATTCTAGGATGATGACTATCATGTTCATGAAATTTAAATCAAATGTTTTTGATATGTTCAAATGGTACAAAGATAGAGTTGAAAATGGGATTGGTAAAAAATTGAAATGTTTAAGATCTAATAGAGGTGATGAGTTTATGTCTATTAATTCTACTAACTTTTGTGTTGAGAATAGAATAAAGAGGCAACTATCATTCCTGAGGACATTTTTGTGGCTTCACAACACACACCCCATTTTCAAGTCAAAAATAGGGACCCCCAATTTCTTTCTTTAGGGAAATCGATTCCATTCTCTTGAATAGGGCTTCTAGTTGGGTGCGTCAATGAGTAGGTCCCCTTTTGGGTGTAGGTCAATGTAGGATGTTTAGTCAGTCAATGTCAAACAAAGTTGGGGAACCAAAAAATATAATTTTGTCAAGTTATAAGAAGATGCACACGTGCACACCTATCAAGGGTGTGTTATGTGAGCTCAAACATAAACTCCTTAAGAGGCATAGATATGCACATGTGCACTTGTGCTAAGTATGCACCTCAGCACCCTGGACACCTATTGATACCCCCTATGCATATGTTCATTCTTCCTCTTGGAGATCATCACCAGCCACACCTTTGCATCTATCAATCGGTGCTTCTTCCAAGCTCTCGGGGTGTACATGGGCACATGCACACCTATATAAGGGCTAAATAAATTAAGCTTGTTGGTCACCCTTCAAAATAATGAATGGACCTATGCACATGCACTGTTGCACATGTGCACACATAAAAACTCTATAGGATCATGGTGTGTACCTTACACACCATGCATACATGTATATGTGTACCTATTGCACAAAGTGTACATGTGCACTTTTAAGGCCTTGTGATAGCTTTGTCATTTTTCATTAGTTTTCCCTAGTTTGGTCATATTAAGTAGTGTATTTTCAATCTTTTGACATGTATATACTAACATGAGTCTCTTTTGTAGGTTAATATGGCATCTTAATTATCCTCTATGGAAGAAAAGATCACATCAAAACCAATCACTTTCAAGTTTCATGGTGCCACAAAGAAATTATGGTTTGGGTACCAAGAATTTAGAGGTTTGAGACACATAAATGGGATATATTGATTGGAACATGATCCTGGTCTTGTGGAAAAAATTGAGGGAGATATCATAGATGATATTTGCACTAATCCTAAGTGGGTTGGTGAGTATAGATTCCCACACAATATCTATATAATCCTTAGAACTGATCATGATAGTAGCCCATCATTACATACTAGAAGAGATGGTTGTGAGAAGCATCACTAGGGAAATGGTCTTGGACACATTCCCTAACAAAAATGAGAAGGTTTTTAACCTACCACCTATAGAACAATTTTGAAAGATAACCTATGACATATCATATAGGTAGTACAAGGATCATGAATAAGAGGTGAAAGTCATAGTCAAAGAGAAGTACCTTCTTGCCTAACCCCTTTCCACTAGAAGATCTAGGAAAGTTGACATGACCTAGGGATATATGATATATGATATTCACTACAACATAGTTCTTTTGACAAGAGTCATAGGACTCCCTATGACAAGTCACCTAGAAACGTGGATGGTTTAGTTCATTGAAACCATCAAGCGAATAGGACTATCAATAGATTGGGCCACCATCATCAACAACATCTTGAATGAACAATTCATTTGAGTGAAGTTTGACCCTTGTTTCTATATGAATTCCTATGATATTTACCTAGTATCTAAGCCAATAGATTATCCAAGATTGGTAAAGAGAGGAAGCATGTAGGATGCCAACACTTGGCCATACATAGTCTACCCTTAGTTGGTATAGAATAAGCTCCTATTTAAGAGTCCAAAATATATGTTGGTGAAAGATAGTTCATTTTTTTTCATAATTCACTTCATCAAAGGGGATTATGCAAAGAGATTATCTATAAAAGCTACTACCCAAGTAGCACAAGTGGGTGATTATTTCATCCAATTAAACATATTCTCACACACACACACACACACCTACCTACATACCTACCTATATATATATATATGATTTTTAGGGACCCTTATGTATCCAAAGAATATTCCTTGCTATCCGTCAAATAGGTTTATATTACTGGAAATAGCTAGGTAGTTGGCCTCTACCTATAACAGGGTGAGAAAGGAACACAAGAAGACATGGGTGTGGCCTATTACCATTGGATATTTTGAGGTCAAGTAGAAGTAGGATATAGCTGCATATGAGATTGAATGGGATCAGTATCTCTTAGATGACTATCTTGTTGGACCAACTGCCAACAATCCCTTTCAAGATTGATGACATGGCTTAACTACCTCCTATGTTCTACAAGTCTAGTGGTTATATAAGGCATTGATAGGTCGATCTTTTGGTGAAATGATAACTCTAGCTTGTAACAAGTGGTATTAGAGCTTGTTCATAGGTTTGAAACTCCATAGGTAAGACTAAGGTGGGGATTGTTGGACTAACCAGCAATGTTCCCCTTTGATATTTGTGACATGGCTTAACTACCTCCTATGTTCTATAAGTCTAGTGGTTGTATCGGTCATTGATAGGTTGATATTTTGGTGCAATGGAAACTCTATATTGTAACATATCTTGTGCCATAGACCTACTTTAACAACATAGGGATGGTCCAACATCATATGGGGAAGTAGTTCATACCTAATGTTGGTATTGAAGATCACTAGATGAACTATGTAGATGACTATGATGTCTGAATTAGGAACTACTATTGAATGATTCTACAACTTGCAAAAATAGCCCTCAACCTAAATATACCTATGAAGATATGGACCAAGTGAAGCAAAGATTTGTTGGACCCACTATATAAAAGGGACATAATATTTGATGCCCATAATGAATGTCAAGATTGTTCAGGAAGAGAATGATGACATACAATATTGGGCCATGTATGTCATTCAATTGAATAGGGATTGGGTAAGGAATCCCCTCCACGTGGAGCTAGTTCCTAATATGCCAAAATTGCAATATACAACAAGGCCCAAGAAAGATTAAGGTACAAAGTCACCGTTCTAACTTACCAAGAGAAGTCCCCAGTGTGACTAGAGACTATATACAAGCATAAGTTGGAAATGACATACTTTTCTAGTGATAAGGTCAAGGGGAAGAAAAAGAAGAAGGTCATATAGGAGGAAGAAGCTCAGCTAGAAGACGGTCAGAGTGGAGAAACATGAGTTTAGGGAGAGGAATCTCAAGATCCAATTGGAGAAGCTCCAACTCAAACTAAATTCTCTCCACTAGTACCTCAAAGAGCTAGAACCAAAATATTAGTGATAAGATAAAAGAGGAGGAAGTTGAAGAAGAAGAAGAGCACTCCATCTCCTTAAATTCTAGAGACTATACCTGAAGGGGAAGAAGAAGGGCAAGGAGAAGAGATTGAATGTCTCACATTCAATAGGAGAACTTGATCAACTAGGATAACAGAAGAGGAAAAATAGAAAAGTGCAACCTAGATACCTCCTTTGTTCTAAAATAGTCCATTTAGCTGAAATAATATACAAATCAAGAAAAGGAGAGATGGACAAAATCTATAGAAGAAGATGACTCTTTTTTATTTTACCTCTCATATTTTTATTTTAAGACAACTATGACTGATTTATAGGGCAAAGAGATAAGGGACACTCCATGAAGAGAATCATTGGGTGAGGATTGGAATCAATTACCTCCACTTCTATAAGGACAAGTGGGAATACCACCTCCACCACAAGGAAAACCACCATCACCTCCTCATACTCCCTCATGATAGTAGGAAACCACTGTTCTACAACCATCAATCATTAGATTAGACATCTAGATAGTTGGTGGTGATAATTTCCAATAACTCCACACTAATGAGATTTTAGAGGAAGGAAAAATCACTGGAAAGAGGGAATAAACACCCATGGTACAAGGATGAGAGACCTCTCCTCCAAGGATAATAAAAATGACACAATTAGTTGAACCATCAAGAATGAAGAAGACCCTAGAGAGGAGTGATCAAGGCAAAAGACTAGTTTTAGATATGATCTCATCATTAAGCCAGTAAATGTATGCCATAGACACTACTCTGACATAGTTAAAGTGAGAGATATTGAATCAACAACAAAGATATGTAGAATATATGGAGGTAAAAGGATTAGAGGTGTTGATGAAGGGAGTAAAGACATTGATGCCCATTTAGGGTGATCCTAAGCAATTGGCCTTCATCATGAGGAATCCAAGTAAAAAATTTAATATCCTGTATAACTATTCCTCCTCACCACATAGATCTTAAAGACATTTCTCCTAAACACTATCAGATAAAGGAAGTAGTTTTGAGGAAGGCTACCTAGGACATGGCCAAAATTTTGACCATCATGGGTCTTAGACAAGTGTTCTAGCACTTAGATGGAGATAAGGCTAAGATTTTGGAGTTAAGAAAGAAGAATGATCTACTAATGAAATGTGTCAAGGAGGTATTCAGTCCATTAGACACTAAGATTACCCTTGTGGCTTCCCTCAATAAATGAGCTCTAGCCCCTACACCCACAAGCTCATTTCTAGATGCATGTCAAAGATGGTACCATAGTTTTGAGGAAAAAGGAGTACAATAATTGAAGGTAATTTGAACCTACTAGAGAGTATTCAAAAGAATTGTATTAGTTCGGTTACAATAGTGGACCAAGATTTTGGGTTAATGGATGAGGTGGCTACTTGGACCCATGATTTGGAAGCATTAAAGATCATCAAGGGTTAAAGATATCACATGTTACCAGATGTATATTAGGTGGAAGAATTAGATAAGATAGATGATTGGATTGAGAAGATAGTGAATGGAAATAAGGTTATGATTGCACTTGACATTCAAGAATGAGGAAAAGGATTTGGAATAGTTTTCAGAGGCAAAAAAAAACTATAGTGCTACTAGCTTGGAGATTTTTGGTAATGCATCAAGGACTTGAGATTTAGAGGGAGGCAAAATTTTTAGGCAACCTTGGAAGAGATGGAGACAATACAGGATATGATTCAATCAACCTTTAGCGATCTTGATCATATTGATCTAAAGGGGATAAACCATGTTGAGATGAATATTTTAGTGATCAATAAATTGTAGTAGACAAGAGTACTCTTATTCATGAATATATATGCTTAGTTGAAATGGTTGTGCAATAATTTTGAGCATTGTTTGAAATAACTTCTTTCGAGGATGATGTTAGACATATATTCAAGAGTGAGGAGGCACTGAAAGAGTTGTACTCCAAGCTGGAAGATTTTATAGAAACACATAGGAAATCAACAATTATCATTGAGAAGTATGCACTTAGTATGAGTCCTTGGAATTCTCAAGTACTGAGGAAATCACCTATGTGATTCAAAAGTCAGTGTGTCACATCTAGATATCATTTTGTTGGAAGGGTCACAAAACCTAGATACTAAAAATTAAAGTTTTGAGACTTAGAGTATGGCGTTGACAATTTTGATCAATTATGGTGGCACCAATAGTTAACTCTTAGTTCCATTTTTTTGAACATTTCATGCACAAAAGATGCATTTGGGTGACATTTTGAGATACATAGTGGAGCCTAATTTTGGATCTAAATAAGTACTAGAGACTTGCAAATCAGCTACAAAATTTTATCTTCTTATCTTTTTCTTCTTTTGTAGTTTTTGAGTAATGCAAAGGCCCATGCAAAAGTAATTAATAAAATAAAGAGTACATGCCTATTTAGCACCTAGTTAGGAGTCTATTGGTTTGATTTTTCATAGAATAAATTTCCTTAAAATCATGGTAAAATAATTAGATTTGAGTCCTTGGTTAAAATCAAGGTTTTTGAGCTTTTGTTTCGCAAGTTAAAAAAAGAAGAGTATAACACAGAAGATTTTCTTAGTTCCACCTTGTGCAAACAAAGATTTTGAGTTTTTTCTGAGCAAAAATAGTTACTAAGAAGATTGTATTGATTTTGGCAAGTGTGTGAAGTAGTTTATTCGAGAAGAAGTTGCAAAATTATAGAAAGGAATAAGAAATACTTTCAAGTAAGTAACTATACTATAATTCCTATTGTGCTCTAGTCCTACAAGATATAGTCAAAAAATTCCTCCAATGGACTCATTAAATCCTAGGTTGTGGATAGAAGAGGGATTGCTTAATGAAGGTAATTGGGTCCAGGATGCTAATACCCCACAAACTGGTTTAAATTTGTTCAAAAGATGGTTTGTAGAGAGGAAATTGTTTGCCCCACATGCTAGTATATGGAATTTTGACCAAGGAAAACTAGTAATCCCAATTTTTTTTATTGATTATGATCTCCTTAAGACTGTGGCAAAGAGGTGTGATCAAGCCACTAAGGTAGTGAGAAGAGAAATAGGTGAACTTGGCAAAATTAGAACCCTACTAGCAATAAAATCATTCTCTAAAGAATTTTTCAAGAAAGCATACTTCAATGCTAGGGCAATAGAGATATATAGGACCCTGTGTAGAGTTTTTGGAGAGGGTGAAGAAGATTTTATACCCATGAGTTTCATCTGTATAGTTACTCTTACTTTTTGTCAATGGTCATCTTTCTTTTTAAGGGGGTGACATATTTTGGTAAAAGAATGGTTTTGAATGCAGATATGATTAGGGAAGCAGAAAATTACCATTTTGTTATATTTGACAGCTGCATTACCTCCAAGCTCAGATGCTTCACATTAAGTGATAATCCCATAACCTTAGGATGCTCATATAGCCAAGGAAGAGTGAAATGTGAAAGTGACTCTTACAGTACAATATAACGATGGTGAAACCCATGGTTGAGGTTAGTTTGTAATCATTATAATAGATTTCATCATTGGTGGGCTTAGCAGTTGTATACATAGAGGAATTAGAGTAGTAGCCGAATCAACATAAAGAGATGTAACAAAAAGGGACCTTCCAACATAAAGAGATGTAACAGAAAGAGACCTGCAACAAAATATTTGATCTACATGTCTTTACATTGTCTACATTTTTGTCATTTTGTGATAGGTGTATGAGAATATCTCTTATCAAGACACTTGTCAATTCTCTTAGCCTAAAGCTTGTTGCATCTCACATTATATAAGTGAAATTCTAGGGCTAGAGAATGGTCTAATTTCTAATTCTTTTTAGTCATATACTTAGTTTTTTTTTTGTCCAGTAATTTTGACCAAGTCTTATGATGTATTTTCTCTACAAGTTTTTTGAGAATACATGAATATAGAATGATCTCTATGTTTCTTTCCAAGGTCATTCTGAGTTAACTGCATATGTATACAATTTTAAAGGAAAATGAATACAAATCATGAGCTATCCCCATATCAGTTCTTTTTGAATTCTATCTCATTTTGATTACTTAGTTATCTTGATGGTGTGTGAGTAAAAGCTTGCGTAATTGAATGCAAAACATTTAGGTTGTATATCTTTTCATCACTACTATTAATTCAATGAATTAATTAAGAGCTTTGATGAATTTGATAAGGTTGTTGTAGTAATGGGAAAGATGTTTTGAATGATGGATTCTAGTAAGAATTGCTGATAATATTTGTTGTAAGGGAACAAATTAGATCCATGGAATTACAGTAGACTTTGAACCTCAATGAATTAGGCACTGCTCAAATTAATTCAGCTGGAAGTGAAATAGATCATAGATGAAATGCAAAGTTATAATCAATTTCACTTTTATTTTTTGAAGATCTTCAAATTTGGTCAATACTTGTTTGCAAGAAATATTCTAGCCTTAGTTAGCCACTATTGCAGAGAATACTTGTAGATCTACAGAAGAATTTATGACAAAATCTGTTATATGGGATGTATTCTATTTAAAGTGTCACAATTAGCTATGTGCTTATGGATTGAGGATGAGAATTAGAATGGAACTAAAATAGTTCTCATACAATAGAAGTCAAATTGAGTCATCCCTTAGGTATACCCAGCTTGATTTTGCAGAGCCTAAAGAGAAGGAAACCATTCTTGGTTTATTTAATGTTGGATCCAAATGGTTTGCATGTTGGAAATGATTGAAAAGATCATGAATGAAGAATGATGGAAATGGTAAATAATGTTTTCAATCATTATTTTGTCATTGATGTCAAACTTGCTACTTGCAGGAATGACAATTGCTTAAGTGATCTAAGTACTATCAATTGTTTGATTGACAAGGAGGAGGCAATCAATAAGATGTAACTAAAGCACCTAGAGAAAGGTTGAAGTTATGATGTTGTAATGAAGTATAAGGATCAACTAAGCCATTAATGAAATAGTGTATTGATGACATACTCTGAGAGGATAGATACACTAAGACACATCAAAGATGTAAGGATTAACTAAGTCATTTGTAAAGCCAAACTAAGTTCATTTGAGAGAGCCGAACAAATTCTTAGTTGAAGCCAAGAAAATTCTTAGTTGAAGCCGAGCAATCCTTTAGGTGCTGAGTAACATAGGATTGTTCAAGTGCCAAGTAATTGTTCAAGTGCTGAGTAACTCAGGAAAAGACTTCAGGTTCTGACAATCAGTAAATATAGTAGAAGCTAAGTAACACAGAAGGTGTCGAGCATCAGTAAACCAATGATGTCGAGTTGTTGCATTATTTGTTAAGTCAAAAGATTCGCCAGATCAGTAACAATAAGTTTGTTACATTGAATTTTGTGAATTAGTTGGATGCTAAGGATGATGAGTAGATGTCACAGAATCTTATGTAAACCATGCAAACCAATTCAAGGCAAATGCTGGTGGACTTATCATGAAGTTTCTAGAAGAAGCAATTTGAAGGGAAAATAATATCATTTTCTTGGATCAAATCAAGATTTGAATAGGAAATGAAGAACATAACTTCTTTATAAGGAGTTACAGGTTAGAGATCAAGTGTGCATGTGAGAGGGAGTTGGTCATAAGAGTGGTTGTGTGAAGAAGCAAAGAGAAGGCTAGTGTGAAGTGTCAAGAAGAGGACATAATGAGGAGTAAGCATAGAGCATCAAGAATCTGAGTTGATCAAGTGACCATAGATTGTATTGGAATAATGAGTGGAAGAACTTAAGGAGATAGATCTTGAAGGGTGAACAAGCTATCAGCACTGCAAGGAAGAAAAGCCTTGCAAAGAAAAGAACTAAGGAGTGATTTGAAATCTGCAAGGTTAGGATTGCAATCTTTATCAGGTCAAAATCTTTCTAATGATTTCTTACCATTGTATTAGATATTGAAATCCTATATTTCTAGGTTAGCTTAATAGCCAGGTGGATAAGCCTTAGAAAAAGGATAGAAGATCCCTAGGAGAAGGATAAGAGATCCTTAGAGACGGATAAAAGATTCTTTTGAGAAGGTGACTGTAAATCCCATGGACTTGGGTGGGCCTAATAGCTCTACATAAATCCTTTAATAGGGTAGAATTCTAAGTTGAATGTTCTTAAGTCCTCTAACAGGGCACACTCCTAACAGGGTGTAGAAATCTTTTAATAGGATCACATTTAATAGTGTGTAAAGCCTTTAACAGGGCAAACCATCAGAAGTGGTTGAAATCAATTGCACAGTTATTTTGTGGGTATCATCCCCACCCCATTTTTACCTTCTTATTCCTGGAGGGTTTTTAGGTCATCAAAATCTTTTGCATTATATGGTGATGCTTGTTTACTTTTCATGATTGTTTAATGTTTAATTGCATGCATGATAAGAAAGTAAAAAGGATAATACTTCTGATTCACCTCTATTTTATTAGAAAGTTTGGATTGTACATTATTGGACCTTGAATAATTGATTCACCCCCCTCTCAGTTATTCTAAAGAATTCTAACAATTGTTAGTAGAGTGCATTGCTGATTTGTTTCAAGGTACTAGCTATAGGAAGATCAAGATGTCCAAGAGAGAAGTTCCCAAGCTAAACAAAGTCAAATTTTTTGCATGGCAAATTTTGATGAAGCTACACCTTGGATCAATAAGTGAATATGCATAGACCTCAATCATAGTTGATCATGTAGACCCTGTAGGAACCCTCATTGTAGATGACATGAGCAAGAAGAAGGAGCACAATCAAGCGATGTTAGATATTGCTATAGCACTAAGCTATGCTGATTATGATGACATCAAAGAATATGGTACTGGACATCAAATGTGGGAAACAGAATATATGGAGGAGATGATAATTTCAAGAGAGCCAAAAGAGAGAGCCTAAGAGGAAACTTTGATGACATGAAAATGGAAGAAGGAGAAAATGCTGCTCAATATGGTGCAAGGATGAAGGAAGTGGTAAGTGCCATAAGAAGCCTAGGAGGATAGTTAGTAGAAGAAAAAGTATGTAGAAAATACCTAAGAACTTTTCTTCCTATCTATGCTATAAGAGTATCAGCCATCCAAGAGCTAAGATGTGTACTAGGCAACACATTATCATTTGAAGGAATAATTGGAAGAATCACTGCCTTTGAGCTATCCAACTTTGACAACTAAAAGCCAGAAAACTTTGAATCTACATTCAAAGCCAAGATGACAATAAAAGACATCGAGGAGGTGTAAATAAAGAAAAAGAGTGGAAAAGGAAAGTATGTATCTAGTGATAGCAACACCGTTGAAGATGATGTAGATCAATTGGAGGCATTACTAGCAAGAAGATTTCATAGAGGAAGAGGCAAATTCAAAGCTAAGCTGACAACCATTTGTTTCAATTGTAATGAAGTTGGTCACATTGCAGCCAGATGCACACAAAAGAAAAATTACAAGGATGGAGGAAACTTCAAGAATAAGAAAGAGGACAACAAGGACTACAGAGGTAAAGAAAAAAGATGCTACATTGTTGAAGAAGACTCTGACAAGAATGATGATGAAGTAGTCTATGTGGCTATGAAAGATGAATCAGATGAAGATGAAGCAACTACCCTAGTAATTTGCATGAACAAGGATAACAAATGGATCATAGATGGTAGATGCTCTCATCACATGACTGGAGATAAAAGCAAGTTCATTTCCTTTACTTAATATGAAGGAAATAGTGTTAGATTTGGTAACAATGCGCCATGTCAGATCAAAGGGAAAGGTAGTATCAAGCTTACTAAAAAGATATCATGTGATAATGCACACTATGTTCAAGGCCTGAATTATAACTTGTTAAGTGTCTCACAGTTAGGCAACATAGGTTGTAAGGTTGAATTTGAAAATAGATTTGCCAAGATCTATAATTCTCAAGGAAGTCTAATAGGAAAATGTGACCAGACTAGGAGTAATTTGTTCTACCTAGACATGGAAGATGCCTCTTGTCTCATTGTTCAAACTGATGATGTTATGGCACAAGATGCTATGTCATGTAAATTTTGACAATCTGATAAGCATCAACAAACTGAAGAAAGTTAGAGGTGTACCAAAGTTGAAGAAGCCTGATAACACCATGTGCAAACAATGCCAACTAGGGAAGATGACCAAGTCAACTTTCAAACGCAAGGCTTATACTTCTAATGAAGTATTAGAGCTAGTTCATACTGACTTGTGTGGTCCTATTGAAGTTTAAAGCTACAAAGGTGATAGATATATAATACTATTTGTAGATGATTATTCAATGATGATGACAATCATGTTCCTAAAAAAAAAATTAGATGCATTCCAAATGTTCAAATGGTACTTGGCCAGAGTTGAGAAAGAGACTGGGAAGAGCCCAAAATGTCTCAAATCTTATAGAGGAGGTGAATTCACATCAAGAGAATTTGAAGAATTCTGCAATGAAAGAGGAATCAAAAGGTAGACATCAGTACCTAGGACTCCACCTCAAAATGGTATAGCAAAAAGAAGGAATAGATCAATTATTGACTATGCCAAGAACTTAATGATGGAAAAAAATGTTGCACTCAAGTACTGGACAGAAGCTATTGTATATGAGCAATGTTAGTATGCTAATAGAAACCAAATTTAAATAAAGCTTCTACAAACTAAACAAAATTCATAAACTTCAAGATAGACTAAGATGAGCTCTCAATTGAGAATATGAGCCATTAATGGACTCTCTCAATAAGAAGCTCTCTTGTTGAGTAGCTTTGTCTAAATGGATAGGATGTATGCTCAATATGCTTCCAAAGGCTTCAATGGATGATTGTGGATTTTTGGTGTGGATAGATGGCTTTAGTATGGATTTGGCTCTCAAAATAGCATTATAACTTTACTTCATGGATTGTGTTAAAATGGATTGGGAGAGGATTCCTTAAATAGGCAAAGGGCTTGAGGGATTGAGGGCTAAGATGCAAGGATGAGAAAAAGCTTATGGAGGGCTCAGATTGCATGAGAGGAGAGCACGTGGATTGTGCTTCCTTATAGCCAATCAAGGAGTGACACATGTCACATGGTGAGAGGATGGAGGAAAGGGGAAGGATGAGTCAACAAAGGAGGCTCAAGGGATAAAATCTTCATAAAGACCCTCATAATGACTTGTAAGAGCAATAAAAGGGCTTGTAAGAGTCATTTATGACCTAGTGGACTTCATAAAGTTTTATGGTTGAGATATTTTGAGGGTGATGAGAGAAAATTCGACTTGGACTTGATTAGGAAGGTTTTAAGCTTGCTTAGGCTTGTGCAAATGATTAGAGGATGGATTAGGATGGTTTAGGATTAGCTTAGGGATAGGCAAGTGGATGGCATTTAATGAGGGTGGGTGAAGGAGGAGATATTTGTTAACTTTGGCTTGGGTTAGTAAGTCTTAACCCATGTTTAGGGAATGTGACAAGGTTAGGAGGGGATTAGGATTAGGTTTAAAGACATCTTCTAGAAGAGTCTAGACTTTGGATGAGGATAAAGACTTTCTAGAATAGTCTAGAATTTCCTAGGATGAGGATGAAGACTTTCTAGAAGAGTCTAGAACTTTTTAGGATGAGGATAAATTAGATTTTTAGGAAATAAATAAAGTTTTATTTATTTCAAGGGTTTGGGTTGAGGAGATATTTATTAAAACTTTTTTAATAAACATGAGGATTAATATTTAACCTTAATTAAGTATTTTGAGTTGGGATTAGGGGTAGGAAATGATGGGATTAGCCTTTAATCAAAATTAAAGAAGGATTAGAAGATTTTGGAAGAGGTTATTGGTCATAAGGAAATTGGCCAACTTTTGGGAAAAAAATAAATTTTTTATTTATTTTAGGATTTTTGGTCAATTTATTAATTAAATAATTAATAAATAAGGAAATAATGTTTAAATAAGATTTAAACATTTTTGGGAGGGATTCCTTAATTAAATATTTTTAATTAAGATAAAGGGATTTAATGGCATAAAAATTAATTAATTAATTAAATAATTAATTAATTAATAAATGATGATGTCATCAAGACTTTTTCAAAAAATAAAAATACTTTATTTTCTAATGGTTTTTAGGTGTCTACATTTTGCCCCTCTTTGATGTGATGCCGCAAGTGGCATGGCATCAAAGATAAGAAAATAAGATGCCCAAGGCTAGAGCAGAAGAGGAGAGAATGGACTGTGAGATGCCCCCTCAAGAAGGTAGCGAGGAGAGAAAGTGAGGCTCGATGGCTTCTTGAAAAGTACAAGAATCCGAGATGAGCAAGGAGACTCAGATTGGCGAAGAGAAGGGGCTGAATTAGCTCAAACTCTCACTATGGGAGAATGATAAAGGAGAATCAGATGCACAAGAGGAAGCAAGCTTAAGACTTTAGGGAAGGTGGAGGATGAAGGAGCAGAGCGCTATAGACAGGAATCCAGGATAGGGAGATGGATGAGGGGATTATAAAGCTGATGCAACAGGATTTCAAAGAGTTAGATTGGCGGAAGATGGGTTTCGGAGATCCCTAGGACTAGGATTGTAGATCTCGAAAGATGAGGCTTGGTGGGTTGATTTGGATTGGTGGATCCCTAAGACTAGGATTGTGGATCCCTAAAGCTAAGAGTGATGAGTGATTCAAAGAGATATTGATGCATCAGCTGGGGTAGGAGAGACGGATGCTGGATATGGATGGGGGATAATGGAGATGAAGGAAACCCATTGAAGCTTTTTGAGCGGGGGGATACTTCAAAGAGAAGTACCACCATGTAGTTGAGCACTAGATTTGCTATAGGACTGTTGGTTAATTGCCAAGGTTACCAAGAACATCAAGGCCTTTTCACCAACCGTCCAAAGGATTGACAAACTAACTCAAAACAAACACGCAAGGATTGCCCCAACATCACACATGAATCCCAGAGGAAGTAGCGTGGAAACGACATTGGAGAACCCACAAGCAGAAAAGAAAAACAAACGAAAGACCTGATCAAGACCTTACGCTCTAATTGCCCCATTCGCAGCATACCATGATATGGAAGATCGTGGCAACCTTGAGGAGGGAACAAGGAGATTGCTTGGAAAAGATACTTCAAGACCCAAAAGGGAAGATCCCAAATCAAAAAAAAGTGAAAATCCAAAAGAGAACCATTTGCCAACAAGATGGGTAGGACGAGGTACTAATGGACCAAGATCAGACATGAGGAAAGCTATATCCTGCAAGGACCTATCAGAGAGCACCTAAGCTGGTGGATTTGGATGAGTGATGCATCTGGAAAGATGAACTAAGAAAGATAACACTTTGGTGATAGGAAATCTAGCTAAAGGATGCATTGGAATATCTAACCAAAGTGTGCGATGTGTGCAAGATGTTGACCAAGGACGAACTGACACGAACGCTGGATAGATACAATGGTACTAAGCTAAAGAGGATGTACAAGCTGATGGACCAAGATATGTTACAAATGTAAAAGTTTTTTTATGTTTTGGTTTTTGTGAGATGGAAATGTTTGTGAAGGATGGGATGTCTATAATAGGTGATAGGTGGATAGGTAGATGGTTTGCAAAAAGATTAAGTAAAAATGGGGTTTTGTGTGTGCACGTGATAGTATACAAGCTAGGATACAAGATTATTTATAAGCTGGAATATGGTACAAACCTTGGACAAGATTCGGATAGACAAGGTATGGTACAAGATTTACAAGCTGTACAGGAGGTATTTACAAGCTTCATCAGATTTTGGATATTTGGTTGGAACACCAAGGGAACAAGCAAGTGTGTCTTATGGGATGGTGGGTAAATGGATGAGGGATAGGATAGTGATAGATAATGGATTAGTCTTTAGTACACAAGGTGCCTGAATTACCAGGTTTTCACCAAGGTACCTATCCAAGGTGCTTGAATTGCCAAGTTTTCACCATTGGACGCTTATTTCTCTTTACTATTTTTTTTTTTTTGTATTTTTCAAAAGCTGGGTATACCAAGGATCTTCAAGCATAGAACTTCTTGAGATGAATGATGTTAGTAGGATCATTCAAGAGTTCTCCTTCTGGTGTAGATAGCTGATAAGCTCCGGAGCCAAAGGAAGCAGTGACAACAACTCTTTAAAGGCTTGGGTGATTTTGGATTGGGTTGCTAGCTGGCTAGGGGGATGATTTGGATGGACTTTGGATTTGGGATTTTTCTAAGGCAAAGAACTAGATAGATTCGGTTGCAGCGGGGGAGCTTGGATAATTTTTCTGATAAGGCAGTGACTACACTAAGTATGCCTTGAGCTGGGAGATTTTTTCTTCTTTGGGATTTTGACCAAAGTTGGCAAACATTCATTCAAAAGCTATGAACAAATAAGCAGACAAAAGTTTTGAGCAAGCATGTCAAACACACCAACATCCTAGGAAGCTTTCTACAAGGATGAAATTTGTTATAGCTAGGGAGTCCTTGATATACACAAGGTACATGAGGCCCAAATCCCTAGATGAAACCAAAAAGATGTCACACAGCCGAGAGGAGCAGAACCCACTTCTCCTCTTTCACTTCTCAAGGGTATAAAGTTCCTTGAGGCTTAGCTTGAGTGACAAAATTTTGATCCCAAGAGAGGTGTCTTTGGATTCACCTCCCGATCTTTATACTCCGCCAAAATGCTGGAGTTGAGGTCATCCCAAGGGGTGATGAAATCCCCAAGCAGGGCTCCTAAAAAGTGTAAAACAAGACCACATACATGATCTTGGGCTTTAAAAGACACGCGTTTATTCCAATTGATGATTTAGATTTTGTAAGCTATGATTGAAGACACTTGTGATTATGGCATACAATGTTCATTCCAATTTGACAGCATCATTAGCATAATGAAAGTTGAGAGATCGTCAACATAAGAAATGCGAGCGCCATTGAAAATGCATCAAAACCATGCGATGTTCATTGATTTTTAGGCATTCAAGATTGAGTGTGAGTTTATTTTAAGCCCAAAACAAAGGTGTGTGAGATTTGGTTTCAAGCGCGCACCCGGAGGCCCTCCACGTCAAGATTTGTCCAATTTTTATGCCCAAATGAAGTGTGAGCGAGATTAATGCGCATTCAAAAAATTTTCTAACTTAGAAAAACCACTAAAAACCCAAGTGAGTGGAGTTTGATTTGTGTGGAGCGCTTAACACCCTCTTAGGTGGACCCATCCCCATAGATGGCACTGAGATTGCAACCAATGGTTAAATTGATGGGTGATTAAAGAGGGTGAGTCCAACGACAAACTCACTCAAAGCATTTTTATTTGTTTTTATAACTTAAAAGATTACAAAAATGTAGATTCTTTTTATGCTCGAAAAGATGATTATTTGATCTATGGAATTCAAGATTGGATTTGTTATTTTAATCATGCATTCATAAAAAAACAAACTTTGATTTTAATCCATGGCACTCAAGAGTGATTTTAGCAACATGCATTCAAAGACAAGTGATTAAACATTCAAGTTTTTTCCTTTGAGCATTCAAGATTGAGATTTTGTGTGTTGTTTTAGGAAATTTGAAGTGCTTTGTTTTAACCTTAGATAATTCAATATTGTTTTTGGACTCAAAAGTGAAAATGACTCTTTGGACTTTGCTTTTCATTCAAGATTTTGTGTTCTAGTTTGCATGTTTTAAGCCCAAAAATTATATTCCTAGATTGTTTTGATGCATAAAAAACCTAAGAAACATTCAAGATTTTGCAACAAGACATTTGTTTGGAAAAAATAACAAATCTTTTAGGACAATTTTTGGCAACCATTTAGGACTCTTAGTTTTCATGAGATTTTTTAAAAGAACTTTAGTGTGCACTTAGTGTTGATTTTGAACCTTTTGAAATGGAAACTTGAAGTTCTTTTTAAATTCCCAAAAATGAAGTGTTCCTAATTTTGCATGAATGCATCTAAAATCTTGATGTTGCAAGGATGCAAATGATTAGATTGGTTTAGTTTCACTTGTTAAAAGATTTTTTCTTTTTTGCAAATTTTTAATTTTTCAATGGATTTAAGTATGATTTGGGGGTTCATTTTAAGCACTAAAAAGAAGTGTGTATGATTTTTCTTCCTTAAAAAAAAATGGCCAAGATTTCCCACAAGAAGAAGAAGAAGAAGTAGATGGAATAAGAAGAATATAGACAAGAAGAGGAAGAAGAATTTCAAGTTCTTTGTCCACCTATAAGCTTGAAAAATCTGCAAACACTATGAGATAGATTATGAGTTCCTTTGTCTTCTTCATGCTCATGTGGACCTACAAAACCAATTTATACAATCCTACCAATCACAAAAACAAGCAAAATTAGCCAAAATCAGCAAATGACATACAAAACTTGACTAAAAAAGCTAATGAAGATGACCCATGCGGGGTCCCACCGGGCGTGCCAAAATGTATATGAGCAATGTTAGTATGCTAATAGAAACCAAATTTAAATAAAGCTTCTACAAACTAAACAAAATTCATAAACTTCAAGATAGACTAAGATGAGCTCTCAATTGAGAATATGAGCCATTAATGGACTCTCTCAATAAGAAGCTCTCTTGTTGAGTAGCTTTGTCTAAATGGATAGGATGTATGCTCAATATGCTTCCAAAGGCTTCAATGGATGATTGTGGATTTTTGGTGTGGATAGATGGCTTTAGTATGGATTTGGCTCTCAAAATAGCATTATAACTTTACTTCATGAATTGTGTTAAAATGGATTGGGAGAGGATTCCTTAAATAGGCAAAGGGCTTGAGGGATTGAGGGCTAAGATGCAAGGATGGGAAAAAGCTTATGGAGGGCTCAGATTGCATGAGAGGAGAGCACGTGGATTGTGCTTCCTTATAGCCAATCAAGGAGTGACACATGTCACATGGTGAGAGGATGGAGGAAAGGGGAAGGATGAGTCAACAAAGGAGGCTCAAGGGATAAAATCTTCATAAAGACCCTCATAATGACTTGTAAGAGCAATAAAAGGGCTTGTAAGAGTCATTTATGACCTAGTGGACTTCATAAAGTTTTATGGTTGAGATATTTTGAGGGTGATGAGAGAAAATTCGAATTGGACTTGATTAGGAAGGTTTTAAGCTTGCTTAGGCTTGTGCAAATGATTAGAGGATGGATTAGGATGGTTTAGGATTAGCTTAGGGATAGGCAAGTGGATGGCATTTAATGAGGGTGGGTGAAGGAGGAGATATTTGTTAACTTTGGCTTGGGTTAGTAAGTCTTAACCCATGTTTAGGGAATGTGACAAGGTTAGGAGGGGATTAGGATTAGGTTTAAAGACATCTTCTAGAAGAGTCTAGACTTTGGATGAGGATAAAGACTTTCTAGAATAGTCTAGAATTTCCTAGGATGAGGATGAAGACTTTCTAGAAGAGTCTAGAACTTCTTAGGATGAGGATAAATTAGATTTTTAGGAAATAAATAAAGTTTTATTTATTTCAAGGGTTTGGGTTGGGGAGATATTTATTAAAACTTTTTTAATAAACATGAGGATTAATATTTAACCTTAATTAAGTATTTTGAGTTGGGATTAGGGGTAGGAAATGATGGGATTAGCCTTTAATCAAAATTAAAGAAGGATTAGAAGATTTTGGAAGAGGTTATTGGTCATAAGGAAATTGGCCAACTTTTGGGAAAAAAATTAATTTTTTATTTATTTTAGGATTTTTGGTCAATTTATTAATTAAATAATTAATAAATAAGGAAATAATGTTTAAATAAGATTTAAACATTTTTGGGAGGGATTCCTTAATTAAATATTTTTAATTAAGATAAAGGGATTTAATGGCATAAAAATTAATTAATTAATTAAATAATTAATTAATTAATAAATGATGATGTCATCAGGACTTTTTCAGAAAATAAAAATACTTTATTTTCTAAAGGTTTTTAGGTGTCTACAGCTATAAGTACTGCAATCTATGCACTCAACAGAGTTCAAGTCAAGAAAGGTACGAATGCAACACCTTTTGAATTATGGTATGGGCATTCTCCTAATGTAAAACATTTCAAAATATTTGGATGCAAATGCTATATATATAAAGAGTCTAGAAATGGAAAGTTTGATGCAAAGAGTGAGGAAGGCACATTTCTTGGTTATTCTACTAGAAGCAAAGCTTATAAGTGCTTGAATGTTAACACTAACAAAGTAGTAGAAAGCACAAATGTGAAATTTGAGGAGGTTGTAGAAGTTCAAAGTGTTGAGAACACCAAGAAAGTAGAAGAATACAAGACCTATGTATACTTTTATGAAGGTATACCTAATAATGGTGAAGTGGCAACTCAGAATGCCAATCAGCAACAAAATCCAAATATCTGTCAAATCACAGACAATGAATGTCAAGCAACAAACACATTCAGAAGCTGAGCTACAAAATACAAAGAATGTTCATTTAGATTCTAAGAATTGTCAACAGGAAGAAAATGAAGAAATATTTGATAAAAATACACATGAAGGTTTAGATTCTGAAAGAGACAACATGCAAACAAGGAAAGAACCTGTATTGGCAAAGAATGTAGAAGACATCATCCTGCAAATCAAATTATTGGAAACAAAGAGGTAGGACCAATGACAAGGAATAGAATCAGAAGTGAGACATGTTTGCTTAGCAAAATGGAACCAAAAATAGTAAGTGAAGCCATAAAATATGATGACTAGTACAATGCTATGAAAGAAGAAATAGAACAAATTGAGAAGAACAAGACATGGACCTTAGTCTCAAGACTAGCTGACAATAATGTAATTGGAACCAAGTGGGTGTTTAGAAACAAGTTAGATGAGAATGGTGAAATCACAAGGAACAAGGCAAGATTAGTCTATAAAGGGTATGCACAAGAAGAGGGACTAGACTATGAAGAAACTTTTGCTCCAGTTGCAAGAATGGAAGGAGTAAGGACCTTACTAGCATTTGCAACCTTCAAAGGATTTAAATTCTACCAAATGGATGTTAAGTCCACATTTTTGAATGGTAGACTTGAAGAGGAAGTCTACATAGAGAAACCAGAAGGATTTGTTGACAAAAATAACAAAAACAAGGTAAACAAATTGCATAAGGCTCTATATGGATTAAAGCAAGCCCCTAGAGCTTGGTATGAGAGACTTCACAAGTATTTAGTGCAAATAGGATTTGAAAGAATTGATGATAATAGAAACATGTACATCAAATCAGAAGAAGGTAAGGATATCCTTGTATCTGAAATCTTTGTGGATGACATAGTTTTTGGAGGAAAGGAAGCGCTTTGCAAAAGTTTTGCTGACAAAATGAAACATGAGTTTGAGATGTCTATGTTTGGAGAAATCAAATTCTTTGTTGGATTGCAAGTACATCAACTAAAACATGGTATATTCATGACACAATCAAAGTACATCAAAGAGATACTCAAGACATTTGGATTGGAAGACTCCAAACCAATCGGCACACTAATGGCAACAAGACATAAGCTATCCAAAAATGATGAATTAGCTGAAGTCAATCAAACAATGTATTGATCCATGATTGGAAAACTACAATATGTTGTACATAGAAGACCAGACATAACATTAGTAGTTGAAATAGTGGCTAGATTCTCTACTAATCCTAAAGAAAATCATCTCATGGTAGTAAAAAGGATAATGAGGTATCTCAAAGGAACTGATGATTTTGGCCTATATTACAAAAAGAACGAGAAGTTTGAGCTCAATGCATACATAGACACAAATTGGGGAGGCAACATTGATGATAGGAAAAGCACAAGTGGAGGAGCATTATTTTTAGGTAAAAGGCTAGTTACTTGGACTAGCAAGAAACAAATATGCACATCTTAGTCCACTGCAAAAGCAGAATATGTGGCAGCAATAGTCAATTGCACAAAAATTGTATGGCTTAAACATCTATTGAAAGGAATGAAAGAAGAGGTAACCAAACCTATGATACTATATTGTGATAATAAAAGTGCTATAAACATGTCCAAGAATCTAGTAATGCATGCAAAAACCAAGCATATTCCAATCAAGTATCACTATGTCAGAGAATTGGTGGAAGACAAACAAGTGAAGATGAAGTACATTCACACAAAGGAACAAACTACAAATATCTTCACCAAACCATTGCCCAAGGATCCTTATAAATAACTTAGAGGCAAGTTGGGGCTAATGCCCCTAACTCAAGTAGTCTAAAGAAACAAAGAAGCTGCCCTACATCAATAGGAGTAGATCCTTGCAATATTAGAAGAATGATGCAGAGGATGACAATAGGAATAGAAATTCTAGATCAGTCATAAGCATGGTGATAGAAGGAGAAAACATGAAGATATAAAGCTTATATTTAACATGTTGAAGATGCTACATCTTTGACATTTATGTCAAAGAGGGAGATTTATGAGAAACTAATCAATGAAAGGTAAAGATATGGAGATGTATGAGATCAATAGTAAGGATGAAGCAGTCAAGAGGGAGAAGCAGAACAAAAGGATTAAGTTTGTATCAACAAAAGAGGGAGTTATGATACAAAAAAAAAAAAAAAGGAAGTTATGTAATGACAACAAGTTTTTTGTTTGGTATTTAATTTTGGTGGTAACTAAGTTGATTAGCTCAATCAACTAATCAGTTTGGTTTTCCATCAATGCCAAAGAGGGAGATTGTTGGAAATGATTGAAAAGATCATGAATGAAGAATGATGGAAATGGTAAAGAATGTTTTCAATCATTGTTTTTTCATTGATGTCAAACTTGCTAATTGTAGGAATGACAATTTCTTAAGTGATCTAAGTACTATCAATTGGTTGATTGACAAGGAGGAGGAAATCAATAAGATGTAACTAGAGCACCTAGGGAAAGGTTGAAGTTATGATGTTGCAATGAAGTATAAGGATCAACTAAGCCATTGATTAAATAGTGTATTGATGACGTACTCTAAGAGGATGGACACACTGAGACACATCAAAGATGTAAGAATTTACTCTATCATTTGTAAAGCCTAACTAAGTTCATTTGAGAGAGCCGAGAAAATTCTTAGTTGAAGCTAAGCAAGTGTGTGCCGAGCAATCCTTTAGGTGCTGAGTAACATAGGATTGTTCAAGTGTTGAGTAATTGTTCAAGTGCTGAGTAACTCAAGAAAAGACTTTAGGTGTTGAGCATCAATAAATACAATAGAAGAAAAGTAACACAGAAGGTGTCGAGCATCAATAAACCAATGATGCTGAGTTGCTACATTATTTGTTAAGTCAAAAGATTTGTCAGATTAGTAATGATAAGTTTGTTACATTTAATTTTGTGAATTAGTTGGATGATAAAGATGATGAGTAGATGTTATAGAATTTTATGTAAACCATGCAAACCAATTCAAGGCAAATGCTGGTGGACTTATCATGAAGTTTCTAGAAGAAGCAATTTGGAGGGAAAAAAATACATTTTCTCAGATCAAATCAAGATCTAAGCAGGAAATGAAGAACATAACTTCTTTATAAGGAATTAAAGGTTAGAGATCAAGCATGCATTTGAGAGGGCATTGGTCATAAGAGTGGTCATGTGAAGAAGCCAAGAGAAGGCTAGTGTGAAGTGTCAAGAAGAGGACACAATGAGGAGTAAGCACAGAGCATCAAGTCTCTAAGTTGATCAAGTGACCATAGAGTGCATTGGCATAATGAGTGGAAGAACTCAAGGAGATAGATCTTGAAGGGTGAACAAGCTGTCAGCACTGCAAGGAAGAAAAGCCAAGCAAAGAAAATAATTGAAGAGTGATATGAAATCTGCAAGGTTAGGGTTGCAATCTTTATCAGGTTAAAATATTTCTAATACTTTCTTACCATTGTATTAGACATTGAAATCCTACATTGCTAGGTTAGCTTAACATCTAGGTGGATAGCCTCAGGAAAAGGATAGAAGATCCCTAGGAGAAGGATAAGAGATCCTTAGAGAGGGATAAAAGATTCTTTTGAGAAGGTGACTGTAAATCCCATGCATGGACTTGGGTGGGCCTAACAACTCTATGTAAATCCTTTAATAGGGTGGCATTCTAAGTTGAATGTTCTTAAGCCCTCTAAGAGGGCACACTCCTAATCGGGTGTATAAATCCTTTAAGAGGGTCACATTTAATAGTGTGTAAAGCCTTTAACAGGGTAGGCCTTTAATAGGGCAAACCATCAGAAGTGGTTGAAATCAATTGCACAGTTATTTTGTGGGTATCATCCCCACCCCAGTTTTACCTTCTTATTCTTAGAGGGTTTCTGGGTCATCAAAATCCTTTGTGTTATGTGTGATGCATGTTTAATTTTCATGATTGTTTAATGTTTAATTGCATGCATGATAAGAAAGTAAAAAGGATAGTACTTCTAATTCACCTCTATTTTATTAGAAACTTTGGATTGGACATTATTGGACCTTGAATAACTGATTCACCCCCCTCTCAGTTAGTCTAAATAATTCTAACATTATATGTGTAATTGAAAATAGGAAATGGCTAATCCTTAGGTTGCATAAGTGTTATCATTTCAGTATTGAAGCACTTTATTGCTCAATGATTTTAAAATTCCAACAAAATGGTGACTCTGCTAGGGAGTTGTCCAACACATCTATTAAAAGTATTGCAGTTTCTTTGGTCCCATTGTGTACATGGGTGTTAGATTGTTTAGTTTTTCCCCATGGTTATGAGAGGGTGTTTTAGTGATAAATCTTGAGAATTTAAAAAGAAAGAATGAAAAACCCAAATGCCACAAAGAGACACTGATGTATCTAACCTTTCCAAGTGTCTTATCTAACAAAGCAAGAGTTGTAGTCTTATAATATCAATGATTGGTCCATCTATGTTAGATATTTCTATTTCTATTTGTGTTTTTCCTCGAAGTTAAGAATAATTGTAATTGTCTATTTTCATAAGAAAAGAGTAGTGACTCAGTCAAGGTTTTGAAGCTAGTGCTTATTTAGTATATAGTGAAATGGCTAACAAAAGAAAAAACATGAGAGCATACACAAGAGCCCACCCTAATGAACCAATGTATATTGATTTACCTAAAGGTGGTAGGAAGAACCTAAATAAGAAAAGGATAGATCCAAATCCCACCTAGAATTTTAGAGGTAGTATATTAGTTAATTACCAGTATCAACCAGTGATAGGGAGGGAGTATTATTCACTTAGCTCTAAATCAAAAACGATAATGCTCCTAGGAGGGATATTTACTACCCCAGTACCAGATGAAAGAACATATTAAGATAAGGATATGTCACTAGTAGGGAATATATCCCCTAGACTAGGTCTCATAGCTCAAATGAATCATAGCTTAGGACTCAGGAGCTCTTTTGGAGATCCTTCTAATCCTAAAACAACCCCATATTTTGAACCAAATCTTATAGATCTGGATGACCCTATTGACTGAGAAGCTACTTCTGTGGATCCTGTAGAAGTACAATTAGAGATAGGATTTATGAAGAAATAGGTTGTGAAGGAAGAAGCTAAGTGCATTTGTCTTGAAAAAGAGGAGCAAGCCACCTTAGATGCCATAATAGAAAGAGATACTCTACTGAGAAGGATGGCTGCCTTGAAAGAAAAGAATAAAAAGTTAGAAGAAAAAACTACAACTCTCCATACTGATGTTTTTGGAGATGTAGACATTCTAAAAGCTAAAGTTCAAGAACAAGAAAAACTCTTGAATCAAAAGCAAGAACTAGTTATTGCTCAAGTCCAAGATTATAAACCTATCCAAGTAAGTCCTATAGAACCCACTGTGAAAATTGTAAACAAAGGAAAGGGTAAAGCTATAGGAGTCCAAATAAATGAAGCTCAAGCTCAACCAAGAAAACCCATAAAACCTTCCATGTCAAAATTAGATCTAGAACTAGAGAAGGCTAGAAAGGAGAAGGAAGATCTTGCAAAAGAGCTTGAGAAGGTGGCAAATGAAGCTCAAGTTGTAGAAACTAGGAGAAAAATCCAATTCATCAAGTCTAATTCTGCATTAGCCTTATGGCCAAATTTATCTACCCCAGCCTCAGTTTCTATACCTCCTTGTCGACTAGTAGTTTTAGCTCAAGGTATATCTTAGTCTGCTCCTGTCTCATCATCCAACACTTATACTCAAGCCCCTGTTGTCCAACCTCAAAAATCCCCAAGTGTTCCTCTAAACCAAGCTAACATAGCAAGTACCTCAAATATTCCTAGTTTCTAGAAGAAACCTGTATACATGGAAAAGGATAGAAAAATATCATTTGTAGTTATTCCTAGTGCTCCACATTCCATATCTTTTGATTTAAGAGATAAAGTGGTTAAGTTTTTTGGAAATAATGCTGTTACTAGTGAAGAACATTTGAGAGTTTTCATAGACATGTTAAATGATTATGAAGTTGAACATGAAGATGTGGTCATGAAGTTGTTTTTTCATTCACTAACTGAGGATACAAGGGATTGGTTTAGAAGGTTGCTTGATGAAAGTATTACCTCTTGGAGTGACTTGGAAAAGTTGTTCAAGGAGCAATATGGAGACAACACTAATGAAGGATTCATGTTAAATGAATTCAATAACATCAAGAAGAATCCTAATGAGTCCAAATTTGACTTTAATGTAAGATTCCTAGAAAGGTATGTACAAACTATTTCAAGTTATGAGGTTGAGTGAGAATGTTTGTCTGACAACATATTTTAATGCTTTTGATAGAAAAATGGCTTATCAGTTGAGGGATAAGGATCCTAAAACTTTAAGGGATGCCTATAAAGTTGTAGTAAACATAGAGAACAATAGGAAGGCATCTAGAAAATTGGGTAGGAGAGATAACCCAAAGCTTTTCAATCCCAAGAATAACAACAAAAGGGAGGGTGATAAAACTCCTCTATGAAAAAAGCTAGAAGAACCTACAATAGGCTAGGTGTTGGAATTGCTTAAAAAGATGAATCCCACTAATTTCAATAAGCCAAATGTTGCTAAGGAAACCCTTGTGAATAATAGCAATTTCAATAGACAACCTATAATGCAAAATTACCCTTATACTACCCAATGGAAGGATGGCAAGCCAATCCCTAACTAGACTCAAAATGTGAAAGATAAGGGTACACCAGATCCTCTAAAAAGGAGTTCAGTAAATATGAATGATAATGTTCCATGGTGTATTGTTTTCTATTCACCTCAATTTGTAGAATATTGTGTGGTTGCTCAGTCATTTGCTTCTAATCACAGTTTACAAATTGAGGAGGAGGAAGAAGAAAAGAGTCATGATGATGTAAGTTATAACATGGTAAGCATGTGTAGTGACTGTGTTGATTTAGATTTAGAAGAAATATAAAGTGATTTGGAGAATAAGAAAATTTCTTATCAATTACATCACCAAAAGTTTTTACAGATAATGAAGTCTATGATGAAGATCAAGTATGTGTTACATCTTCTGAAGTTGGTCATGTAAGTTTAAGAATGCCTTCTAAAGAGGAAATTGATAGAATCATTGCAGAAATGATCTCCCAAGTACATAGAAATTATAATTTGAGAAAAAAAATACTTAACAATGAAATTGGGAAGCCTTCTGGTATATTCATAAAAGATATCACCCATAGGATGAAAGATGAAGACAAGAAGGCTAGTGTAGAGACAATTAAAATTAAAGAAGCCAAAACAAACAAATGGGAACCCAAGAAGAAAGTGCAATTCCAAACAAATGAAACAACAAAAGAAACTATGCAAGAAAAGGGATTAGGATCTGATACTACTAAGAAATTAGTTGTCCCTATTGCTTTGAAGGTTCTCATTCTAGGTATGATTATGAAACCCACTATTTCTGATCCTCTTGAAATGCTATCCATGTTGTCACAGATTATGGTTAAGGTACCCTTGTTTGAGTTGTTTAGAATTGAAGAACATAAGAGAAAAGCCTTGACATGGTTAGAAAGGGTAGGAAGTAATAATAATACAGAACAAGATGCTATTCAACACACCCCTTTAGTCATAGAAGATAGTGGTTTCATGTCCCAAATGTTCTTAGATGATTCATTAGTAGCATATATAGAAGACATTAACCCATTTTTTATCAACCTAATTATCAAGGGAAAGACCCTAAAAAATTGCATGATAGATTTAGGAGCTTCTAACACAATCATGCCATTCAAAGTAATGGAAGCCCTAGGTCTAAAAGTAGATACTAAACAAGGTAGATGTAGGGGTGTGGATGCTAGAGAAGTTCCAGTTATAGGGACTATAAATGCTTTACCATTTAGGTTAGCTACATACCCAGAGGTAGAGTTGACCATGTCAGTTCTTGTAGTTGGTATCCCTCCACACTATGGAATGTTGCTATCTAGAAAGTGGAGTGATGCTATGGGGGGTAGTCTACAATGTGACTTAACCTATGCTACCTTTCATATTGAAGATAAAGCTGTTAAGGTAAATAGAGAGCCAAGGGTCAGTCACATTTTGGGAGAAGAAATTGACAAAGATGCCAGTTGCTTGTTAGATGCTAGTGTGAATGCATTTAGAGCTGAATTGATCACTTAAGAAGTTGAGAAGCTTCCTGTTATTATTGAACAAGAGGTTGAATGTTGTTTGGATTCACATTACTATGGACCATGTTTTTTGACAAGGCTAATTCTAAAGAAGGTGCAGGGGTAATCGTAGTTTTTGTATCTCCTGAGAAGAATATGTTTAGGTATTCTTTTACCCTAAAATTTTCATGCACAAATAATATAGCTGAATATGAGGTTCTACTATTAGGATTAAAGGTTTCCTCTCACCATGGAATTAAGAAATTTCATGTCATAAGGGATTCTGGATTGATTATCTCTCAGATAAAGAACCTATGCATCTAAAAATAGAAGATTGAAATAGTACTAAAATGTTGTTTGTGATCAGATAGAATTCTTTGATGCATTTTCATCTCATGGAGAGATAAGACTCAGAATAAGATGGATGACCTCTTGGAAAATGTAGCAATTAAGCCACAGGAAGTGTCATTTGCAAGAATCTCACAAATTGAGGTGCAGAGCAGACCCTCAATACTTGATAACATTGAACATTGGAAAGTATTTGAAGATGATAAAGATATTGTCAATTTCTTGTTAAATGAAGAGAAGTATCATGGTCAAGAGATGGATTGTAGTGACTTGGTTGAGACCATAGATTGGAGGGAAATAAGTTTTGGTTAGGAAGTCATATAGTTGAAGACTAACAAAGTACCTAAAGGTCTGGTTGTCTTGGAGAATATGTTTGATAAGCAAGATAGGGTAAGACATGGAACTGAGGACTGTAAGCCTCAAGTGCTAGACAAGATAAATTTGGGTACAAATGAGGCCCCAAAGAAGGTTTACATTGGTCAGAATTTATCAACTAAAAGTAAGAAGCCTTTAATTGACCTATTAAGAAAATACAAACATGTCTTTGCCTAGTCATATGATGACTTGAAAGCGTACAAAGAATATCTCTTTCAACATTTTATACCATTGAAAGGTGATGTAAAACCTTTTAGGCAAAAGTAGAGGCTAGTCAGTCCAACCCTAGCCTCTAAAATGTAAGAGGAATTGATGAAGTTAAGAGATGGGGAATAATCAAGCCTATTAGACATTCCATCTAGGTTTCAAACTTAGTTCCTATTAGAGAAAAGAATGGAGACATCAGACTTTGTGTAGATTTCAAAAATTTGAACATTGCTTCTCTGAAAGATAATTATGGGTTACCTAATATGGAAGCCATGTTACACCAGGTAATAGGGTTCGAACTCATGTCAATGATGGATGGATTCTTAGGATATAACTAGGTCTAGATGAAAGAAGAAGAACAATTCAAGACATCATTTAGAACTCCTTAGGGGACTTATGTATATGTAAGGATACCTTTTGGATTGATTAATGCTAGTGCCACATTCCAAAGAGCCATGGATGTGGCTTTTCATGAATATATAAATAAGTTTATGATGGTATATCAAGATGACCTCACAGCTTATTCCAAGAAGGTTGAAAACAATTGTGGGCATCTGGAAAGGATTTTCATTAAAACATTGGAATATGGAGTGTCATTAAATGCTAAGAAATGTGCATTCAGAGTAACTGAAGGTAAGTTATTAGGGCATATAGTATCAAAGGATGGAGTAAAGATAGATCCTAAGAGAGTAGCAGCTATTGATAAGGACCCTAAGACAAAGAATGTAAAATGAATTCAATCCTTCTTTGGGCAAGTTAATTTTTTGAGAAGATTTGTTACTAACTTTGTGTTGAAATTAGTAGACTTATTTCAAAGATGCTCAAGAAAGGAGCTACTATAGATTGGAATGGTGAGCCTTCACAAGCATTCTAGGATATTAAAACTACAATAAAAAATGTTCCAGTGCTAAGAAATCCTGACTACACAAAGCCCATGCACATATTTTCTTTTGCTTCTTTTCATATTGTAGCTGTCTTGTTGCAAAAAAATAATGAAGGATATGAGCAACCAATTGCATTTTTTAGTAAGCCACTGCAACTAGCTGAATTAAAATATAAGATCAATGAAAAGAAAGCATATGCTCTGGTAAAGGTTGTTAAGGCTTTTAGATGCTACTTGGTAGGGGCTATTGTCATTACATTCGTGCCTAGTGCTGCTATGAAAAATATATTTTCTCAACAAGAAGTGTCAGGAAGAAGATGTAGGTGGATCAATAGGATCTAAGAATTTAATATTGAGATATAGATAACAAATTTGGTAAGAGGTCAAGGTTTAGCTAAACTCATGGCTCAATCTAATTTGGATGCTACCTAGATCAATATGGTAATAGATGACCTTAGATCTAATTCATGTGATATGAGCCATTGTGAGTGGTATACCAATGTTATTTACTATCTGCAACACATAGAGGTTCCATCTCACTTAACTAAAAATGAGAAGAGGAGCACAAAATTGCAAGCCATTAGGTACATAACTGTCAAAGGTAGTTTGTGGTGGAGAAATTTTGAAGGGATATTACTGAAATGTGTTAATCAAGAAAAAGCCCAAGAAATTCTGAATGAGATGCATACTGGAGTGTGTGGGGGACATTATATGGCTAAGACTACTGTACACAAGGTAATGAGAGCTAGATTCTAGTGACCATCTCTCTTTAAAGATGCTCAAATTTTGGTTAGGAAATGTGAATCTTGTCGAAGGTTTTCTGGAAAAATAATTTTTTTTAGGTAATACTCCTTTAATGCCAGCTGAGGTGCAAGCACCATTTCAGAAATGGGGTATGGATTTCATAGGTGAGATTTCTCCCAAACCTAGTACTGGCTATTCATGGATTTTAGTTGCTACTGACTACTTTACAAAATGGGTAGAAGCTATCGCTACAAGAAATGTAACAAGTAAAGTTGTCAATAATTTCTTGCTAAGTAATGTTATTTCTAGATTTGGTTGCCCTCAAAAAATTGTGATAGATAATGCCATGTGCTTCAGGTATGAGGAATTTATAAAGTTCTGTGACAAGTATGGAATAACCTACTCAACATCTTCCCCATATCATCCATAAGGGAATGGACATGCTGAATCCACAAATAAGAGCTTGTTAAAGGTCATTAAGAGGACCCTAGATGAAAATAAGAAGGCATGGGACTCTAAGCTGCAACTTGCAATATGGGTTGATAGAGTGACTATGAAAAAAGCCATTGGAGTAGCTCCTTTTGATCTAGTGTATGGAATTTAGGCAAGCATGCCTCAAAATAACTTAATGGGACTCCACAATTATATCCAGTTATATGATGAAGATATTATAGATGATATGTAGGAAAGGCTTGATGACCTTGTAGGGTTAACAAAAACAAGAAAGGAAGCATTAGTCAGAAACCAAAAGTTGCAATTAAAAATCAACTCATTATATGAAAAAAGGACAATAAGCAAAAAATTTCAAGATGGAGATTTAGTCCTTATGTGGAATGCCAGAATTGAAGATAAAGGAAAACATGGTAAGTTTGATCCTATCTGGCTAGGTCCTTATTTAATTGAAAATGCATGGGGAGAAGACTCCTATATCCTTAAAGATTTATTAGATAATATTCTTGAACTGCTAGTTCATGGACAATTCTTAAAGAGATACTTTTCTTAAAAGTATTTGTTTCTCCATGAACAATAAATTTAGGTTTTCTTGTTCCCTTGTACATTTTGTGTATTTTGTAAACTCATGTAAATATCCTTGTATAGTGGTTTTCCTTGTTCCTATGTTTTGTCCCTATGTTCTTTGAAGAAGTTGTCATTTTAATGTCATGTATGTGGTCTGCAAACCTAGAGATTCTAAATTCTTGCATAGACTCAAGTAGTCTATCATCCCTAGATAGAGTCACTATTGGTCTGATTAATTTTTGAATAAATTTCCTTAAAATAATGGGGAAAAAATTAGATTTGAGTCCTTGGTTAAAATTAGGGTTTCTGAGTTTTTGTTTCACAGGTTTGAAAAACCTTGAAAACCCTAAGTAAACCCTAGCTCTCCTTTGTTTATTTGAATTCGGGTGCGAAAATTTTAAATTTTAAAATATTCCCTTATGTCCTTTAGTTTTCATGCCCTGTATCACTTTTTCCTTTTTAAGGAGGACCGCCCGATCATGACAAGATCGATGGCTATCACTTTGTCATTATGATAAGATGTGAGTGAAATAACCATCACGACATAGTGACTACCATTAAACTAAGTTGCTATGCTCGAATAGATGAAGGTGGTGACCAAAAAGGTTTCATGTTGGATTTTTCAATCGCATCTACTTTTTTTTCGCTATCTAAGCCAAAAAAGGAACCATGGATCATAGAAATATTTTAGGCACCGGTAGTCGCATTGTTGCTGTTGGAAAAATCAAGCTTCTTGCCAATAGCAAGGTAGCGATTAACTTGGAAACCCATGTCATGGCAACCGCCAAACTTCCTAGTGGTCATTAAGAGTTTCAAGTGGCATAAAAATGATGATATCATTACCGTGGAAAAACCATGAAGTGGGTAGTTATGATGTGACATGCTTTTACTTACCAGCGCCAAGATAAAATAAGTCACCGAAGTTCATGTTGTCACTATCAATAAATTTGTAAACTTCACCGTAAGTGACATAGCGACTTGACAAAAAGTCATCAGGTGGTGACATTCTCAGGAGATGGGTCCTAGTCACTTGCTTTGTTAGATATTAGTTGTGGGACATGTGGCATCTCGTAGGATGTGTGAAGCCATTGGGAAAGATTTAGGTATCAGCAATCACAACTTCACTGTCAAAAAAGTGATCCTCCTCGCCATTAGTGACATAGTGCTGGGCCAAGAAATTTCAAGGCATAGTGGGACCAAGCAACTTGGTAGCACAACTAGGACTCGAATATGTTTTTATATGCCAACTGTGCAGTTGTTAGCACCTCATCAATGACCTAGTCCTATTTCCATTTGTATGATAGATTCTAATGATCAGATCAAGCATGGATCAATGATACTAGCTATCTTTCTATGGAAATATGTGTGAAGATTATGCATAGTGAGGTAGCGAGTAAGGTATCCACCATAGTTTAAAATATTCATGCAGTTTCCATGCCCTCAGATCAACTTCCAATCTATGGCCATTACTATCTTGCTATGAAGAGTTGCATGAAGATTATGTATGGTGAGATAGTGAATGAGGGACCCACCATATTTCTTGTAAGAGTTGTATCAAATATTTTCCATGCGATCAAAGTAGAATCAATGGTTATCTCTATCTCGCTATAGCAAGATGCTCAAAAGTTACATGTAGTGAGGTAGAGACTTGTTGACACATGTCCTCAGTTACTAGTGGATCTAGATGAAAATGCCAATATTAAAGGAATTGTACACGTGGTTAGTTCTAATTGGGTTGAATGGCTAAATTTTCAAGTGGAATGCTTGTCACCTTTTTCACATCCCTTGATTGTAAAATTTTAAAAAAGATAGATGGTCCAAATTTAAACACAAAAGGTGGTGCCACTCTATATATTAATGAGACATGAAAGCTTCATGTGTAAAAAAAAAAAAAAGAGTATAACATAGAAGATTTTCTTAGTTCCACCTTGTGCAAACAAATATTTTGAGTTTTTTCTGAGTAGAAACAATTAATGAGAAGATTGTATTGATTTTGGCAAGTGTGTGAAGTAATTTGTTCGAGCAGAAGTTGTAGAATTACAGAAAGGAATAAGAAATAATTTCAAGTAACTAACTATACTATAATTTCTATTGTGCTCCAATCTTGCAAGATATAATCAAAAAATTCCTCCAATGGACTCATTAAATTCTAGGTTGTGGATAGTACAGGGGTTGCTTAATGAAGGTAATTGGGTCGAGGATGTTAATACCTCACAGATTGGTTTAAATTTGTTCAAAAGATGGTTTGCAAAGAGGAAGTTTTTTTCCCCACATGCCTATATATGGAATTTGAACTAAGGAAAACTAGTAATCCCAAGTGTTTTAATGGATTATGATCTCCTTAATACTATGGCAAAGAGCTGTGATCAAGCCACTAAGGTAGTGAGAAGAGAAAAGGGTGAACTTGGCAAAATTAGAAACCTGCCAAAAATAACATCATTCTCTAAAGAATTTTTCAAGAAAGCATACTTCAATGCCATGGTAGTAGAGATATATAGGACCCTGTGTAGAGTTTTTGGAGAGGGTGAAGAAGATTTTATACCCATGAGTTTCATGTGTATAGTTACTCTTACTTTTTGTTAATGCATGTCTTTCTTTTTTAGGGGGTGACATATTTTGTTAGAGGAATGGTTTTTAATGCATATATGACTGGGGAAGCAAAAAATGCCCATTTTGTTATATTTGATAGCCACATTACCTCCAAGGTTAGATGCTTCACATTAAGTGATACTCCCATAATCCTATGATGTTGATATAACCAAGGAAGACTGAAAGGAAAAAGTGACTCTGAAACTACATTATAATGATGGTGAAACCCATAGTTGAAGTTAGTTTGTAATCATCAGAATAGATTTTGTCATTGGTGGGCTTAGCAGTTGCATACATAGAGGAATCAAAGTATCATTCGAATCAACATAAAGAGATGTAATTGAAAGGGACCCGCAAAAGAATATTTGATCTCCATGTCTTTCTATTATTTACATTTTTATCATTTTGTGATAGGTGTATGAGAATATCTCTCCTCAAGACACCTGTCAATTATCTTAGCTTGAAGCTTGTTGCATCTCACGTTATATAAGTGAGACTCTAGGGCTAGAGAATGGTCTAATTTCTAATGCTTTTTAGTCATATAACTGGAGCAAGTCTTATGATGTATTTTCTCTACAAGTTTTTTGAGAATACATGAATATAGAATGATCTTTGTGTTTCTTTCTAAGGTCATTCTGAAATAACTACATATGTATACAATTTTCAAGGAAAATGAATTCAAATTATGAGCTATCCCCATATCAGTTCCTTCTAATTTTTTTCTCCTTTTGATTACTTAGTTATCTTGATGTTGTGTGAGTAAAAGCTTGTGCAATTGAATGCAATCCTTTTAGGTTGTATATCTTTTCATCACTACTGTTAGTTCAATGAATTAAGTAAGAGATTTGATGAATTTGATAAGGTTGTTGTAGTAATGGGAATGATGTTTTAAATGATGGATTCCAGTATGAATTTCTGATAATATTTTTTGTAAGGTAACAAATCAGATCCATGGAATTGCAGTAGACTTTGAACCCCAATGAATTAGGCACTAGTCAAATTAATTTAGCTGGAAAAGAAATAGATCATAGATGAACATCAAATTCAAAGTTATAATCAATTTCACTTTTATTTCCTAAAGTTCTTCAAAATTGTTCAATACTTGTTTGTATGAAATATTCTAGCCTTAGTTAGCCACCATTGTAGAGAATACTTGTAGATCTGCAAAAGAATTTATTACCAAATCTATTATATAGGATGTATTCTATTTAAAGTGTCACAATTAGCTATGTGTTTATGGATTGAGGATGAGAATCAAAATGAAACTAAAATAGTTCTCCTAAAATAGTAGTCAAATTGAGTCATCCCTTAGGTATACCCTGTAGACACCTAAATCTAATTACACCGCTTTGGTAATCCTATTTAGTTATCTCTAAAGGCATCACTAATTAAATTCATATTTAATTAATCCTTTGACATCCCCTAGCTGATTAATTTAATCAATCATCTATAGTCCTAATTGATAAATCAAATAACCTATTATTTATCAATTAAATATTCTTCAATCTAAATTCCAAAATCCCCATTTATTAAATAAATCTATTTGATACATAAAAACCCCTAAACTATCCTAAATCCTCCATTTAGCCTAATCCACCCCATCCACCCATACTAACCAAGCTTAGCCACTAACTTACCCAACCTCATTAATGCCATCCACTTGAATATCTCTAACATCCCTAATCTAATCCTAAACCCAAGCCTAATCCACCCCCAATGTTGTCACATTCCCTAAGCAAGCTTAACACTTTCCTAAGCCAAGCAAAGTCAACAATCTCAACTCCCTCCAAAATATCCCAACCACTAAGCCATGAATGTTCTTAAAAAGACCATGAAGACTCTTACAAGCCCATTCATTTCTCTTACAAGCCATTTATGAGGGTCTTTATGAAGATATTATCCCTTGAGCCTCCTTTTTTGATTCATCCTTGCCCTTTCCTCCATCCACTCACCTTGTGACATGCGTCACTCCCTAATTGGTTGTAAGAAAGAACAATCCATGTGCTCTCCTCTCATGCAATCTAAGCCCTCCATAAAATTTTTCCTTTCCTTGCATCTTAGCCCTCAAACCCTCAAGCCCTTTACCTATAAATTGGATCCCCTCCCAAGCCATTTCATCACAACCTTTGAGCTAAAGTTATAATGCCATTTTAAGACCAAGTTTTACAACAAAGCCATCATCCACACCCAAATCCAAATCCTCCATTGAAGCAAATTTGAAGCTTGAGCATAATTCCCTAATCCTATCAAATAGACTCATCCCTAAATCAAGTAACCATCGTCATTGGGAGAGCCATTCCATGGCTCATATTCTCATTTGAGGATTTTCACTTTGTCTCTCATATATGTTATGATTTTTATGCTAGTTAATTCTTTTTTTCTCTTAATAGATTAGTATTTCTTGCTAACATATTTCTCATATACATATGCAGCTTGGTTTTGCAGAGCCTAAAGAGAAGGAAACCATTCTTGGTTTTGTTAATATTGTATCCAAATGGTTTGCATGTGTAATTGAAAATAGGAAATGGCTAATCCTTACGTTGCATAAGTGTTATCATTTCAGTATTGAAGCACTTTATTGCTTAGTAGTTTTAAACCTTCAAAAGAGTCTATTTGTACATAATTTTCTTAAAATTAGTGATTTTAGCATGCTTTTTGCAATAAAAAACCTTAGATCCAAAAATTATATTAAGGATGGGATTTCTTATAAATACAGAGGTGTAATATGTATTCAAGGTTAGGATTTTGATTTAATAAAGTATGTTATAGATGCTTTCATTCTGTGTGTAGTGTTTCTTGCTAAAATGTGTTTTTTTAATGAATTTATGTTCATGAATAGTGGTGGAGTTATGGTTTTATTGTGTTTCAATTCTTGTGTGATCAATTAGTTTTGGTATTTGTCATTTTCTCACAGATTCTTTTGTTATGATGAAGTGGATAAAGGATCACATTTGATTTCTTGCATAGCAATTTATTTCATGTAAGCACACCTTCCATGAAAATATGATTTGATGAATTATAAAATATCCTATGGTTTTAATTACTGCCCTTTGACAATTTCATTGGTGGAGTTAAGGACATGTTGTTCTTAATTTCATTTCTTTCTACTTGATATCTTTCAAAAATTTAATTCACATAAGCATTGTTGCTTTGACTAATGTCCATTAGGAATTTCATTTTCAGCAATTTCCTTTAATTTTTTTGCTACCCTAACTCTATTATTTATTTTTGAACACATGGTGATAATAATAATTTATATAATTACATTGTTAGAACTTACATTCATCCTTAAAATAAGAAAATGTGAAAAATGCATTGATCTGTAGTTGTATTTTTTCAAAAGTTTTGCAGGTTAAAGTACCAAAAAAGGCCTTCTTGTGAACATTCACAATAATCTTTAATTGAGCTACCTAGTGGGTTGAAAAATAACCATCTAAAACCTTGGAGTTAGTTAAATTGATCATCTCTTCAAGAGAATAATTCATAAGAGTTTTTGTCATTAGCATCATGCAAAAGGATTGCTCAATGGACACCACAATAGAATGGAGTTATTGAAAGAAGAAATGGGTCTATTGTTGACTATACAAGGACACTAATGATTGAGAAAGGGATTTCTCAAATATTTTGTGGAAAAATAGTTAGTAATGCAGTCTATACTCTCAACTAAATTCAATTAAAGAAAGGAAAAAATAAGACATCTTATGAACTCTAGTAGGGTAATACAACTAATGTAAGCTATTTCAAATTATTTGGAAGTAGATGAAACATTCACAAAGATAAAAGAAATGGTAAATTTAACATTAAAGGTGATAAAGTTATTTTCCTTTGTTATTCCTCTAAGAGAAAAGCTTATAAATGTTTAAACAAAACTATTACTACAATGATTAAAAGTGAAAATGAGAGAATTGATGAGTTTTCAGAGAAGAATGATGAATATAGAAAAAAGGAACCTGATGATTATAGTAATGTTATCTATATGTATGATGATACACCTGATGTAGCACCTGAATGACATCCTATAATACCTAAAGAATAGTATAGTGCTATAGAGCATTAGCAAAACACTACCAAGAATCAACCTATACTACCCAAGACACATAAAATAAAAACCAAAAAGAATAAAGAACTCCAACCAAGTGGATATAATGCTAGAGATCAAAGAACTAAACTTGTTCAAGAAAAATATGTCAGAAAGAACCATTCACCTAAACAAATCATTGGACGTACAAGTTTTGGAGTCATGATAAGAAGTAAGTTGAAGAACCATGCATGTTTATTAGTAATTTTGGACCAAGAACTATGAAGGTTGCACTTGACAATGAAGATTGGCTAAATGCTATGAATGAAGTGATTGATCAAATTTAGAAAACTAATACATGGACACTTATATTGAGACCTAATAATAAGAATGTGATTAGAAAAAAGTAGATTTTCAAAAAAAATTGAATGAAAATGGTGAAGTTGTGAGGAACAAGACAAGATTGGTTCACAAAGGATATTCTCAAGAAGAGTGAATTGATTATGCTAATACTTTTTCCCCTATTGCAAGATTGGATAAAGTTTGAACTTTGATGGCCTATGGTACTTATAAAAGGCTCAAAGTATATCAAATGGATGCTAGATTTGTATTCTTGAATGAAATACTTGAAGAGGTAGTTTACATAGAATAACCAAAAGGATTTGTTCAACTTGGTCAGAGGTACATAGTTTCCAAATTGAACAAAAAATTATATAGACCAAAGCAAGAAATGAGAGCATGGTATATAATTTTACATTCATACTTGATTAAAATTGGATTTGCTAGAACTAGTGAATAGAATAATTTGTACTTGAAGAGTGAATCTAAAAATTATGGTTTTGATTCCTGAAATTTTTGTTGATGATATTATATTTGGTTGAAATTATTTGCTATGTGAATCATTTACTGATCAAATGAGTAAAGCATTTGAAATGTCTATGTTTGGTGAGATCAAAGTTTTTATTATCTTACAAGTTAATCAAACAAAGAATGGTATATTTGTGACTTAGTCTAAGTACATAAAGGAGATCTTGAAAAGTTTTGGCATGGATGAGTCAAGGGCAGTTGATACACATAAGGTGACTAGATGAAATTATCAAAGGAGAATACTACAACTAAGGAAATTGAGACACAATATGGATCGATGATTGGAAAATTATAAAATGTTGTGCATAGTAGAATGGATATTGCATATGCAGTTGGAATTATTACAAAGTTGTGTCACCTTTCATGTTGACTTAACATAATGATTCAATTTGAGTATTTCTATCCAAAAATTAATTTTGTTCAAATATATGGTCTAGATAGATTCATTCTACCTAATTTATATATGGTCTCACATTTTTCCAATTGGAAATGTCTATTAAATGCATGTATTATACTAGTTTGTATCCAATTACTAAAGAAATAAAATTATTTCAAAAAACTGACATTTCAATAACTCTTACTATTTTTTATTATATGTGTTTAGTAACATATAAACAACATTTTATAGAGCTCAAAGTCAAGAATATTTTCATAAAGAGTTTATAGTGTTTTAATTAGATATAGTATATTATAAATATAAACACTCAAAAAGATGTCAATTTTGACAAAGAAATAAAACACTAAATCATATCTAAAAAATTTAAAAATTATATGACATTCTAGAGGAGAGAGTCCTCTTCTAGAATGCATAATTTTTTTTTTGGTTAGAATAAATTTGTTTTGAAAAACGTAGTGGGAGATGAAAACTATCAATTTCAAGTGAGTTGAAATTTTTATCTTTATAAAAGAGAAAATATAGGTCTAAAGTCAATTTTTATTTTTTGATTATTCTAGCTATGCATGTTATCTATAATATAGTTTGAGTTCAAATGGAAATAAGTTTATCTCCATATTGTTTTGTGGTGGGAACTAAACCCCTAATTTTTAGCATTTTTTAGCAACTAAAAAATTATCTATAAAAATTAAGAAAATATATCAATTCTTATTGGAAATAATTATTAAAAATTATAATCCTAAACTTCATCCATTTCTACACATTTCATTAGTTTACTTCATTTTCAAATTCTAAATATAATACTAGTTTTATGTCATTGAAGGTGAATAGTTATACTCTTGTTAGCCTTTTCTTTTACAAAAGGTGACATAGGTTTGTGTTTTTACCCTCCTCTAATCCTAAAGAAACATAGATGACTGATGTCAAGAGGGTATTCAAATATCTTAAAGGGACTTAATATTTTAGATTATGGTACAAATAAGATGGTGATTTTGAATTAAAGGTTTACACTGATGTTGACTGGGCTAGTAATGTTGATGATAGGAATGGTACAAGTGGAGCTTTCTTTTTAGGAGAAAGATTAGTAACATAATTGAGAAATAAATAATGTTGCATTTCACAAAATACTACTAAAGTTGGGTATGTTGTTATTTTAGTTAATTTTTCTAATATTGTGTGGATTAAGAAACTATTGGAAGGAATGCATCAAGAAGTTACCAAGCATGTGACTATGTATTGTGTCAATATTGGAGCAATAAATATATCAAATAATATAGTGATGCATGTAAAAATTAAACATCTATCAATCAAGCATCACTAATTAAGAGAGAAAGTACAAGAGAAGCAAGTAAGACTTGAATATTTCAAGTTTTAAAGAACAAATTATTGACATATTTATGAAGCAATTTCCCAAGGATTGTTGGAAATATAGATGGAGTAACTAAGGTGGTGGGGTGGTGAATCAATTACCACAAAAAAAAATCCATAGATCCCTTAGATGTCTGATAAAACTACTTATTTCTATCACTTGGTAAACATATAGAAATTGTTGTAACTCAGTAGATGCACTGTATGTTAATTTTAACAGATCTTAGACATTCACCGTGATTAACATGCAAGCATAAAAGAAATAACATGAACACATGAGACACTAGATTTAACATGGAAAACCAATATGGGAAAAACCACCAAGTAGCTAGTTACTGATTTTCACTCTTTTGAAGTGAGCCCTATTAGGAGCCAACCTAGTTAAAAGTTACAAAACACACTATTAGGTGTGACCTTGTTAGAGGATTTAATCACCTTGTTAGGAGTGGCCTTGGAAGAGGTCTTTAGAAAAATTCAATGGAACTATTTCCTTGTTAGAGGATTTACAAATGGATGTTAGACCAACTATGTTAAGAGATTTAGGAATCACTGCTACAATGGTGAGAAAGTAACAATAAAATGACCTAGATGAGATGCAAATGACTTGTTGATTATAGATCTCTATTCTACTTCATTAGATCCTTCCTAATCAAATAAAACTTGCTACTCCTGAAGGATATCTGACCATCCTTCAAATTTGCACACACTTTTCCTCTTCAAACAATTAATACACTTGTATTCTTACTCACTACACTTTAGAATTCTCAACTTGACCTTTTATTTATACCATTCATATTGTCAAGTCAGCCCAATTACATCTTACAATTACCAATATTCATTACCTTAGTTGGCTAGAGTCATTACTTGAAACAATTAAACTTTATTTCCTAGAAAAATAAAATTCTTCATTGGTCAACCCTGCTCAATAAAGATTGATCCTAAAATGATTTCCTATGTTGACCAACAGAAGCTCAATTAACACTGTAATTCCTGCAAAATCCTTTGAAGATTTTAGTTAACTTATTAAACACTAACTTTCCTTCATTAACCATGGGAGCTCAATTATCACTACTTTTTGCAACATTTTCCTTTGATGCCCGAGTGACCTTAGTAGACATTATCTACACAGAGTAATTTCTAGGAATGCTTGGTAGACACAAAATTTTCTTTTCTAACCAACTAAGCTCGGTAAGCATTGTCTGCCAACTGATATGACATTTGTGTAACATGAAAGACAACACACAATTAGAAAATTGTATCCAAAAATCTTCGTCTTTGGTATTGATGGCAACACAACATGTCATAGCACAATGAAATTGAAAACAAGTCTTTCTCTAATAGAAAATTTTCTTCCTCGTAGATTTTATGCCACAAACTTCTCTAATGCAGAAATGTCCCTCTATAAAGGAATTCCATAGCTTCTTTTCCAAACATTAAACTCTCCTTCAAAAAAATTCAAATTTTAGAAAGATATGATAATAAAATTTCCCTCTTTGACATTACATTCCAAAGATAACACATATCAAATGAGTATCAATGTACCTTGAGTACTGATTCATATGCAATGTTCCCATGATTATGCTGCATCAACTGATAGATCTTCAACTTGGTTTTTGTTGATGCATCACTAAAACTTTATTTTAGTGAGCTTTAGATAGGGGAATGAGCCCTAACTTACCTTTTAGATACAAGAATGCATCGTTAGGTAATGGCTTGGTGAATATGTCTACAATCTATTCTTTTGTATGTACATATTCCAATCTGATTTCCTTATTCTACACCAATTCTCCGACAATGTGATATTTTATTGCAATGTGCTTGATTTTGGAATGCATCACTAGATTCTTGGATATGTTAATTTCACTTGTATTATCACAAAACATAACAACTAGTTCTTTGATTTCAACCTTCATTCCTTCTAATAACTATTTAAACCAAACAATATTAGAATAGTTCACTACTGCTACAACATACTCTACTTCTGCTATAGATTGGGATGTGCAATCTTGTTTTTTGTTTGTCCAAGATACCAACCTTTTTCCAAGAAAGAATGCTCCACCACATGTACTCTTTCTATCATCAATTTTTCCTACCCAATCAACATTAGTAAACACTTTTAAGTCTAGATTTCCTCCAAATTTATACCACAATCCATAATCTTTAGTGCCTTTCAAGTATCTCAAGATCCTTTTGATTGCCATCATGTGATTTTCTGTAGATTTTGCCAAAAATCTTGCCACTATACCAACTGCAAGAGCAATATTAGGCCTTGTATGAACTACATACTATAATTTTTCAATCATTGATCTATATAAGGTCTGACCAACCTCTTTTGAATCATCATCTTTGGTAAGCTTCAGTCTAGTGCAAATGGGAGTTCCAATTGGTTTAGAATCTTCCATACCAAACACGTTGAGTACCTCCTTGATGTATTTAAACTAAGTGATGTAGATACCATTCTTACTCTAATAAATTTGAAGACCACCAAAGAACTTAATCTCACCAAACATGGACATTTCAAATTCTTTGTTTATTTGCTCTGAGAATTCTTTGCATAGATCATCATTCCTTGTAAAAAAAGTATTATCCACAAATGTTTTTGCCAAAACAATCTTGTTATCTGGTCCTTCCTTGATGTACAAGCTACTATTATCATTAGTTCTCTAAAAACCAATTTGAATAAGGTAGTTATGCAATCTTTCATACCATGCTCTAGGGGCTTGTTTTAGACCATACAATGCTTTTTGTAATTTGTAGACCATGTCCTTTTTGTCTAGATCAACAAAACCTTTAGGTTTCTCAATGTAGACTTCTTCATCTAGAATACCATTGGAAAATGTAGATTTAACATCCATCTAATATACCTTAAATCCTTTATGTGTTGCATATGCTAGTAAGGTCCTGACACCTTCCAATCTTGCAATAGGAGCAAAAGTCTCACCATAATCAATTCCTTCTTCTTGAGAGTATCCTTTACATACCAGTCTAACCTTGTTTCCTAATACCTTACCATCTTTATTCAATTTATTCCTAAATACCCATTTTGTTCCAATCACATTTTTATCTTTAGGCCTAGGTACAAGAGTCCAAATTTTGTTCTTATCTATTTTCTCTATCCCTTCATTCATAGCCTAAATCCAACTTTCATTTTCCAATGCATATTTAACATTTTTAGGTTCAAAATCAGCAAGTAAACAAGTACCTTTTAACTTACTTCTTGTAATAGTACCCTCTGATTTGTCTCCAATAATCTAATCTAGTGCATGATGCCTTCTGACATACTTGGCCAATATAGGTTCCTTACCTCTTGAGTGAATTGCATTGTCATCTTCTTGGATTTCAACTTTAGGTTTTGGCTGCTTAGACTTAGTAGGCATTGGCTCAATAGCTTCAGAATGTGACTTGAGTCCTTGTGACTTGGTTTGAACTTCATGTAACTTGGTGACTGAGGAAGACTCGAGAGTAGAAGTCTCTTGATTGATAGATGTATCTAGCAACGTATCAAGTTCAATGTAAAAAAACCTCTTGTACTCTTCTGGTTCCATTTTTCTCTCTTCTTTAGTCCTTTCTACAAACTCATCAACTCTCACATGTGCACTTTCTATGATTTTGTGAGTAGACAAATTCAAACATCTATATCCCTTACTCTTTCAAGAATATCCTAAGAATATGTCATCATCATCTTTCACATCAAATTTTCCTTTTCTAGATTCTTTCATGATATAACATTTACTTTCAAATACTTTCAAGTAACTTATGTTAAGTTTATAGCCATACCATAACTCATAGGGAGTTTTGAATGAGTCCTTCTTCAATTGTACTCGGTTTAAGGTATGAACTATAGTGCTGATAGCTTCCTTCCAGTATTTGATAGCAATTTTCTTTTCAATCATTAGAGTCCTTGCATAATCCATGATAGATATATTCATCCTTTTAGCTATTCCATTCTACTTGTGAGTTCTAGGGGCTAATACCTATCTTTTGATTCCTCTTTTAATGAAAAAGTTATTAAATTCATTGGAGATGGATTCACCACCTCTATCTGATCTTAAGCATTTCAATCTTTTCCCTCACTCCTTCTCTACTCTTGTCAAATACTATTTGAACTTCTCAAATGCTTTTGACTTCTCTCTTAAATACATAATAATAATCATTCTAGAGTAGTCATCAACAAAAAGAATGAAGACCTTTTCTCTACCATAGCTCTCAATTACAATAGGTCCACACAAACCAGTATATACAATTTCTAAAATATCTTCAAACTAATAGTTTTTACTTTTAAAGTTAGTCTTTCCAACATTAGGTTTCTTGAAACAAGGAATGCCTCTTACTTTCCTAAATTTTCTTATTTTCACCAGGTTATCAAAATTTACATGACATAACCTTCTGTGCCATAACCAGATTTCTTCAACTTGAGCAATTTGACATGAGTAATCAACAAGATCAAGATAAAACAAGTTAATTTTTGTTTGTCTGCCTGATCTAATCATCTTTGCTTTGTCATATAATAGTCTTGCCTTTCCATGCATGAATTCCACCTTGAATCCAATATTGATTAGTTGTTCCACACTTAATAGATTATGTTTTAGTCCTTCAACCCAATAAGCATTATCACATATAAGTTCTTTGGTTAATGAGATTCAACCTCTTCCTTTTATGCAATAAGGTTAATTATTTCCACACTTTACACTACTAGCATAATAGTCTTCAAAATGTTCAAACTTTGTTTTGTCACCAGTCATATGATGTGAACAACCACTATCTACAATCCATGTATTTTTTTTTTCTCACATGAGTGATAAGTGCCATCTTATCTTATTCATCATTTTTAGATTCATCTTTCACTGTAATGTAAACAATTTCATCTTCACTATTATCAGAATCCTTAGAGTCCTTAGCCATCAAACATGTTTTCTTAACTTTGTCCTTAAATTATTTGAAGTCTTTCTTTCCATTGCACTTGTGACCTTTCTTCTCATCCTTGATAGCTTTGTTTGGGCACCTAGCTGCAATATGACCAATTTTATCACATGAAAAATAGATTAAGGGAACCTTACCTTTGTATTTTCCTCTACCTCTAGAATATTTCCTTGTAAGTAGAGCTTCAACAACCTCAAGATCATTGTTAGAACATTCCTCTAATTCTTCTTCACTTTATGACTGAGAATCCTTTATTTTCTTACCTTTTTCCTTGAGTGAAAGCTTGGATTCAAACACAGATTCAGTATTCTTGGAAGCTAGAACATAATTGTCATAGTCATCTAGCTCAAATGTAGTCAATCTTCCTACTATGGCATCCAAAGTTATCTAATGATTTGCTTCACATCTTCTTTCTTGAATTGTAGATACTCTAACTGCATAAAGGTGAAGAAATGTTCTAAGAAATTTAGTTACAACTATTTCTTCCTTGATATCTCCTTTATAAACCTTGATTGCACTAACACTTGCTTTGATCCTTTCAACATATTTGGCAATGTTTTCATCCTCTCTCATTATCATTTGATCAAATTGTCCTCTTATACTTTCTACTTTGGCTCTCCTCACATTGTCATCACCTTTGTATATATCTTTCAACTTGTTCCACATAATAGATGTAGTTTTAAATTTCTTGAGATCATCAAATTCTTCATAGCTTAGAGCGGATGCAATGTCTATCATCATGGTATTATGAGTTTTCTTCTCAGCAATGTCATTAACAGATAATGTACCAGAAGGAGTTGTATATTCTTCATCAAGGTATTTCAATCTTGTATCTCCAATGGAAGCCAAATGAAGTCTCATGAGACCTTGCCATGCTAAAAAGTTATCTTTTTAAAGCCTTGGAATTGATCTCTTGTAAGACATATTGATCTTTAGCTTAGGTCCTCAAAACCCTTCCTGCAAGCACAAAAAGCTCTAATACCAATTGTTGGAAATATAGATGGAGTAACTTGGGGGGGGGGGGGGGGGCTGGGGGGTGTGTGAATCAATTACCACAAAAACAAATCCATAGATTCCTTAGATGTCTAATAAAACTACTTACTGTTGTCACTCGATAAACATAAAAAATTGCAATAATTCAATAGATCTAGTGTATGTTAATTTTAACAGATCTTAAACATTCATAGTGATTAAGATGCAAGCATAAAATAAATAACATGAACACATGAGACACCATATTTAACATGGAAACCCAATATGGGAAAAACCACCAATAACTAGTTACTAATTTTCACTCTTCTGAAGTAAGCCTTGTTAGGAGCCAACCTAGTTAAAGGTTACAAAACACACTATTAGGTGTGACCTTGTTAGAGAATTTAATCACCCTGTTGGGAGTGGCCTTGCAAGAGGTCTTTAGAACAATTCAATGAAACTGTCACCTAGTTAGAGGATTTACAAATGGTTGTTAGACCAACTCTATTAAGAGATTTAGGAATCACTACTACAATGGTTAGAAAGTAACAATGAAATGACCTGAATGAGATGCAACTGAATTGCGTATTATAGATCTCTATTCTACTTCACTAAATCCTTCCTAATCAAATAAAACTTGCTACTCCTCAAGGATATCTAAACATCCTTCAATTTCACACACACTTTTCCTCTTCAAAAAATCAATACACTTGCATGCTCACTCACTACAGTTTAGAATTCTCAACTTGACCTTTTATTTATACCATTCAGATTGTTAAGTTAGCCCAATTACATCTTACAATTACTAATATTCATTACCTCAGTCAACTAGAGTCATTACTTGAAACAATTAAACTTGTTTTCCCAAAACAACAAAAATCTTTCATTGGCTGACCCTGCTTAGTAAACACTGATCCTAAAATGATTTCTTATGTTGACCAATAGAAGCTCGATTAACACTGTGTTTCCTACAAAATCCTTTGGAGATCGAGCTAACTTGGTAAACATTAACTTTCCTTCGTTAAACATGAGAGCTTGGTTAACACTACTTTCGACCACATTTTCCTTTGATGCCTGAGTGAGCTCAGCAAACACTACCTATGTAGAGTAATTTTCAAGAATGCTTGGTAGACACAAAAATTTGCTTTGCTAACCAAATGAGCTCAGTAAGCATTGTCTGCTAGCTAATATGACATTTGTGTAACATCAAAGACAACACAAAATTAGACAATTGTATCCAACAAGGATGCTTTTGAGTATCAAAGAGGTAAGTTATGGGTGCTTCTCCTATCCAATATTCAATAAGTAAAGATGCATGTTGTATCAATTCATGCATAATCAAATATATATTTTTGGAGTTGATGTAAGGGTTCACACTTTAGGAGTAGTTCTAAAGTTGTGAAAATGTTTTTTTTTGAATCTAATGTAAACACTACATGCTAGGTACAAGGTACAACTACAAGGTTTTATAAGTTTCTCATTGGAACTTATAGATACCTTTGGCATTGTTGTTAAAGGGGGAGATAAAGATAAAGGGGGAGATAATCTATAAGAACAAATATATATAATGACAAAATGACTAGAAAGAGAGAAGATAAATAAAAGGAAGACAAACTCTAAGTAAGAAAAGGGGAAGAATTAGAAAAGTCAAGTGCACCTAAAGGGGGAGTAATAATGAATATGGACTTGCTAAAGGCTAACTAAATCCAATGCTAAATATTTTTAAGAGAACCTAAACAATTTTAGAGAGTGAAAAAGTTGTACTTTTATCAATACATACTTTTGATTATCATCTGTGTAATGTTTTACAATGTAAAATCTTCTATTATGTGTTACCATCAATGTCAAAGCAAGCATTTTTTAGCCCCAATTGACAATGTACTGAGAATATTATTATTGTATATAAAAGAGTCATATCATTTTTATATTATCATTGATGTTAAGCCTTAGTTGGTTAGACATTATACTAATTTAGTAGAGTGCCATATCATTTTATTGATGAAGAGGATTTGAAGAAAGTATAATGATAATAGAGCTGATACATATCAATATTCAATGGGCACTTGAATGAATTGAACCTTGATAGTGTAATGTCTATTTGATTATTTTGAAATCATGTAAAGTGGGAATGAAGTTCATGTATTCACCGAGTTACAAGAGTTATGCCAAGTGAGAAAGAATGAATATAGTATTACTTGAGCTACTAAACTATTCACCAAGCATTTGGCAATGTAAATAGTGATTTTATTGTTAATCAAGTGATTCTCATGTTAATCAAGTGTAGTATTACCTAAGTCAAGTTTTAATATTAATTAGTTATGAGATGGAAGAAAAAGTTAAGAAAGATGAGATCCGAGGCTGAAATATGATGAAAATAAAGAATGTTTGAGTAGATCAAAGGCTAAAGTCAAGGTTTTTTATAAGATCTATGACTATAAAAATGTAATGATGATGTGATGAAGGAAATTTAAGCAAGATGAAGATGAGAAAAAAGTTCAATGAAGTTATCTTTTCTGAGTGTCTAAATTACATGAATCTTAGATCTATAATTGTGATTAAGAAACAAAATTTGGAAGGTTTGAAAGTTCAAAGTTAACTATTTCAGGAGATGATTAAGACTATTTTTGGTTGCTAGTTGAGGATGATATAGTACAAAATATTGTTAAATTTGAAGGAGAAAGAAGAACAAGGTGAACCAAAAAGAATAAATGAAGGAAGATCAAGTAGTGGAAGTGTAAGGTGAAAGAGAAAGAGTGTGAATCAACTAGATAAAGATTAGAAGAAAGATGATCGAGAAGAACAAAAATTTGATAAATCAAATGTTATGCTAAACCTAACTACACTATATGGTTGTTACTTTGTTACTACTATAGAAGAGAAAATCTCACAACCAATTGGACCTAACAAGTCTATTAAATCCTATATGGTGACATCAATTAGTGATGTTTGTAAGTCCTTAGTGATAAGGTCTAGATGATCTTTGGTTAAAATACTCTAACTAGGTCACACTAAAAATGTACTTGTAAACCTTTTATAAGGTTAGGTCCTAGAAGAGCTCACTTTAGAAGAGTGAATTATTTGAGTTGTCAGTCCCATGTGGTTTTTCCATTTACAGGATTTCCACTTTAAAATTTATGTTCAATTATGTGATTTCCTATGTGTTGCAAAGTTTATTTTTGTATTTTATGTTTCATATTGCAAATTAGTATAAGTCAAATAATTATTTTGATACTTAGTATAGTCATAAAAAATGAGTTAATAGTTTGAAGAAAAATGATAATAAGTGTGAATCAAGATATTGAATGTGGCTAGTGAGTTAGTTTGCGAAAAGATTATTTAGCTTAATTCCTATGCTGAATTATTTTTAAGGCCTATTGGTGACATACGAAAAGGATGAATAACTAGGGCCAAAGGCTCACCCTACTATCCAAACCATCCTGCAAAAGTTAACACAATGGAAGCAAACACAAGGAACAACAACCAAAGGAGGAAGAAGAGAGAAATACTTTTATTGATTCATCAAAACATCTTCATACATGCCCAATTGTGAGGCCTTTGGGTTACGGCTAATTACAAATATATTCACATTGAAAGAGCCAACTGCAAATTCACACTTTCAGTTCTACTCTCTAGAATTCCTCTTCTCAAAACTTTCTTCTTAAAAAATTGCCTAACTCTAAGCCTAAAAGCTCTCTCTCTCTCTCCCTCTCTCTCTCTCTCTCTCTCTCTCTCTCTCTCTCTCTATATATATATATATATATATATATATATATATATATATATATATATATATATGGCAAAATGGCTTACAAATTATTCTAGAACATTACATAAGAGGAAGGACAACCCAACAACAGTCTAGACACATCCCAAGAAAAGATCTTAACATAAATGTCATGATCAAAATAAATCCTACAAGTCAACTTGCACAAATAACTTCTAAATACTAACACTCAACACATGAAGGGTCACTCGACATACATTGGGTAACTCAGTACATGAAGAGTCACTTGGCATACAATGGATAACTTGGCATAAGAAGGAATTGCTACAACAACTTAGCACATGAAGGAATTTCTATAGAACTTAGCTCCAACTTAGTGCTATAGTAACTTGACACCAATTGAGTGCTACAGTAACTTGGCATCAACTAAGTGCTACAATAACTTGGCCCCAGCTGAGTGCTACAACAACTCGGCTCCCATTGAGTGCTAAAGTAACTTGGCTCCAACTAAGTGATATAGTAACTTGGCTCCAAATAAGTGCTATAGTAACTCAGCTCCAACTGAGTGCTATAGTAATTTGGCTCCCATCGAGTGTTATAATAACTTGGCTCCAACTGAGTGCTATAGTAACTTAGCTCCAACTAAGTGCTAGAGTAACTCATCTCCCATTGAGTGCTATAGTAACTCAACTCCAACATATAGAATGATCAAAAATGAGTAGGATAACAAGGCAACCCAAGATGCTCCTACATCAAATAACCGAGGTTGAAAGAAATCATTCTTCTGAATCATTGAGAGGTCACAATCTAAGTTTAATCAAACTTAGATTGAGAAATCCATAAAGCATCTTCAATAGGCCTATTCTTCCACTTCACCAAATATTCATAGTAATATTTTCCTCTTGTACTCTTGCCAACTCTTTGATCCAATATTTGTTCAACTTCTTCAATTTGCTTCTTAGGACAATCTTCTAATTCAATAACTTCATCCTCTAACTCATGATACTTATACAAATCAACAATAATGAATATAGGAGATATATCCATGTCATTAGGTAACTCAACGTCATAAGCATTACCACTGTCAAACTTCTTCAAGATCTTACAAGGTCCAAATTTCTTCATCTTCAACTTGTTGTATGTTCCAACTGGAAATCTTCCTTTCTTCAAATGAACCATCACTTCATCACCAATTTGAAAATCATGGTGTCTTTTACACTGATCAGCATTCTCCTTATACTTTTGATTACTTTATTCAAACCTCAACTTCACTTCCTTATTCAAAGACTCCATAAAATCAGCAAATTCTTCTTCTGTAGCACTTTTCTTTTCTTCACCAACAACATATCTCAAATTTGCTATACCTCTAGGATGCATTCCAGTAATAATCTCAAAAGGGGACTTCCATGTACTCTTATTAACAAAATTTTTATATGCAAATTCAACTTGTGCCAATACTATCTCTCAATTACTTGGCTTATTCCCAACTAAATATCTCAGCAAATTACCCAAGCTTCTATTCACAACCTCTATTTGTCCATCTATCTATGGATGGAATGTAGAACTAAAATTTATCTTAGTACCCATCTTCTTACAAAAAGTCTTTCAAAAATAACCAACAAACTTACTATATTTGTTAGAAATAATACTTCTTGGAAATCCATTCAATCTCACAATCTCTTTAAAGAAAAGTTCAGCAACATGCTCAGCATCTAATGTCTTCTTACATGCTATGAAATAAGCCATCTTAAAAAATATATCCACTACAACAAATATGGAATCATACCCCTTTATTGTCTTAGGTAATCCAAGAACAAAATCCATACTGATGTCACTCCAAGGTTTCTCAAGAATAGTAATAGGTGTATACAAACCGCTATTTTGACTCCCCCCTTTTGCAACTTGAAAAACTCTATAACTCTTTACAAATTTTTGAACATCCTTATACATTTGTGGCCAATAATTCTTCTCTTTTAGAAAGCTCAATGTCTTATCAATTCCAAAATGTCCAGCTAATCCACCACTATGCTTTTCCTTAATTAGATTCAGCCTCATAGAACTTCTAGGAATACACAACTAAATACCTTTAAACAACATACCTTCCTGAATAAAATACTCATCATACTTATGTGATGTCAGATTTGGTGCTTTTCACTTTCTCCATACCTCAAAAAAATCACGATCAGCATCATACAACTCTTTCATTTCATCAAAACCAAGAACTTCAACCTTCATTTCAGTCAACAAAGAATGTCTTCCACTAAATGCATCAACAACTCTCTTAGTAACTCCACTCTTATGCTTGATGAAAAATGTAAAACTTTGCAAGTACTCAACCCACTTCATATGTCTCTGATTCATTTTATGTTCACTTCCCAAGTATTGTAAAGGTTTATGATCAGTATACAGTACAAACTCTTTAGGAATCAAATAATGTCTCCACTTCTTCAATGCTTGGACAATAGCATACAATTCTTGATCATACACAAAATATTTTCTTTTAGCATCATTCAACTTTCACTAAAGAAAAAAACAAGTTTACCTTCTTGACTTAATACAACTCCTATTGCATTACCACTTGCATCATATTCAACTTGAAATACTTTGTTGAAATCAGGTTAAGCCAATACAGGTAATTTAGCAACCTTTTGTTTCAAAGTCTCAAAACTCTTATCAGCTCCATGTGTCCACTTGAAGTCCTTTTTATCTCCCCTCATTGTTTCAGTCATGGAATTACAAACAACACTAAAATTCTTTATAAATTTTTTGGAAAAACTAGCCAAACCATGAAATGATCTTACCTCACCCACATTCTTAGGTGTAGGCCACTCCAAAATTGCTTTAACCTTCTCAGGATCCATCCTTAATCCATCAATTGAAATCAAAAATCTCAAATAAAAAATCTCCTCTTGCATAAAAGAACACTTTTTCAAATTAATCAACAACCTTTCCTCTTTCAACATTTGCAATACTTGTCTAATATGCTCAAGATGTTCTTCCTTAGTCTTACTAAATATCATAATATTGTCCACATGAACAATCACAAACTTACCCAAAAATCTTTTTAGAACTTTATTCATCAACCTCATGAAAGTACTAGGTACATCAATAGCTCTGAAATCAATACACATTCTCCATTCTCCATTCTTTTTAGGTGCTAGTATAGTAGGTACAACACAGAGACTCAAGCTTTCTCTAATCAAACCTTTCTACAACAACTCATGCACTTGTTTGTTAAGTTCTTCATTCTCTGTAGGTGTCAATCTATATGGTGCTTTGTTTGGCAAAATAGCTCCAGAAATTAGATCCATACAATGAATTGTACTTCTTATAGGAGGTAAACCATCAACAATATCATTAGCAATAATGTCTTTATACTCATTTAGCAATTCAGTAATTTCTACTAGTACTTGGCTATCACTATTTGCTACTCAATCATTACTACAAACACTTAGTCCTCTAGGAACTATGGCAAAACAAACTTTATTCTTCTTCACTTCCTTTTCAAATTGTTTCCCATTACCATGTAAACTTTTATTGTAGTGCAACTAACCTCATTTGGACTTTCAATCAAAGGCAACAATATTTGCTTCTTCCCATTCACCCAAAGAGTATATTGATTCAATCTTCCATCATGTACATCATATCTATCATATTGCCAAGGTCTACCCAATAGAATGTGATAATAATCCATAGGCATAATATCACACAAAACTTCATCAAAGTACTATCCATTAATCTTGAACTTCACAAGGCATTGTTCACTTACCAATATCTTATGCTCATCTTTGGTCCATAAAAAATGATAGGGTTTGGGATGTTTCAGCCTCTACAACTACAACTTTATAACTAACTCTTGTGATACCAAATGTAGAACTTTCACTATCAATGATCACCTTGCAACATTTCCCAGCCATCTTACATCTAGTCTTGAAAAGACTTCTCCCTAAAATAGGTTCCTCATCACGTCCCTTACTACATAAGGTTCTTCTCACCATCACATTTTCTCTAGCCTTAAGTCCACTTGCTGAACCCTGATCCTTTCCTTGAATCACAAAATTTCTATTACCTTGCCCACTTTCAAAGGATCTCCATTCAAAAGATCTATGTCCCTCTTTACCACATCTAAAACAATTACCATGAAATCCACCTCTAGAATAGGAATGACCTCTTCCTCGGTAAGAATTAGTGCTTCCTTAGTAAGAATTACAACTTTTCCATTCGGTCTTGCCTTTTTCATCATTCTTCCATTCAGATTTACCTTTATCCTACACAAAATTGTTAGATCTACCACCTTCACCATAGGATCTACCTCTGCCTCTCTAGAATCTACCACCTCTACCTCATTGTCTTTGTTCATGCTTCTTTGTCAAGATCTCCTCAGCTTTCAAGGTATATTGATATGCTTCTTGTACACTTTTTGACTTTACAAAACTTATTTTATCTTGTATTCCAAATCTCAATCCATTAATGTACCTTGCAATTTTCTCAACATATTCATCCATATGTTTAGATCTAATGTCCAATCTATAGAATTACTTGATATATTCTTTCATAGTCATGTCCTTTTGTTTCAAATTTTGCATCTTTCTCAACAAGATAACTTGGTAATCAGTAGGAAGGAATTTGTTCTTTACCTTGTTCAACATCTTTGGCCAAGTTCTAATCTTCTCCTTTCCCCTCCTTTTTCTACCAGTTTGCAAGTGCTCCCACCATAGTGATGCATGACCTTTCAACCTAGTGACTACAATCTTTACCTTTCTATTATCAAGAGTGTTTTCATACTCAAAGAACTTCTCTATATCAGAGATCCAATCCAACACAACATTGGTATCCAATTTTCCATCATAATGGACAACTTCTATAGTAGGCTTTGAATTTTTCCTAGACAACACTTGCAACAATCTTTCCTCATCTTGATCTTCTTTAGGTTCTAGATTATGGTTTGGTGCTACTACTTCATCATCACTTACATCATCAAGGTGTGATCCTCTCCTCTGGGTTATCTCCATAACATCTAATCTAGTTGCAATTTATCTCAAATGATCCAATATAGCATTATTAACATTATTTCTTCCATCTTTACAAATTAAGTTCCTGCAAGATCATAACCCTCTGCAAGTTATAGGTCAAATTTGCAGATCTACCACCCTACAACCAAATCCAAATTAGGGTTCTACATAATCCAATCTAATACCAAACTGACGTAGGTAAAGGATGAATAACTAGGGCCAAAGGCTCATCTAGCTATCCAAACCACCCTGCAAGAGTTAACACAATAAAAGAAAACATAAGGAACAACAACCAGAGGAGGAAGAAGAGAGAAATACTTTTATTGATTCATCAAAATATCTTCATACATGTTGAGTTGTAAGGCCTTCTAGGTTATGGCCAATTATAAATACATTCACATTCAAAGATCCAACTACAAATTCATGCTTTCAATTTTGCTCTCCAAAATTCCTCTTCTCAAAACATTCTTCTTAAAAAATTTCCTAACTCTAAGCCTAAACACTCTATATATACTTGCTAAGATGGCTTCCAGATTATTCTAGAAAATTACATAAGAGGAAGGCCAACCCAAAAATGGTCTAGATGCATCCCAAGAAAGATCTTAACATAAATGTCACAATCAAAATAGATCTTGCAAATTAGCTCATAGAAATCACATCCAATTGCTGACACTTAGTACATGAAGGGTCACTTAGCATACATTGGGTAACTCAGCACATGAAGAGTCACTAAAAATAAATTGGGTAACTTAGCGTGTGAAGGAATTTCTATAGAACTTAGCACCAACTAAGTGCTATAGTAACTTGGTGCCAAATAAGTGCTATAGTAACTCAGCACCAAGTGCTATAGTAACTTGGCCCCAACTAAGTGCTATAGTAACTCAGCTCCCATTGAGTGCTACAATAACTTGGCTCCAACTAAGTGCTATAGTAACTCAGCTCCAACTGAGTGCTATAGTAACTCAGCTCCAACTGAGTGCTACAATAACTCGGCTCCCATTGAGTGCTACAATTACTTGGCTCCAACTAAGTGCTATAGTAACTCAGCTCCAACTGAGTGCTATATTAACTCGACTCCAATTGAGTGCTAAAGTAACTTGGCTCCAACTCAGTGCTATAGGAACTTGACTCTCATTGAGTGCTATAGTAACTTGGCTCCAATTGAGTGCTATAGTAACTTAGCTCAAACATGCAGAATGAACAAAAATGAGTAGGATAGCAAGGCAACCTAGGATGCTCCTACATCAATCAAATAGATGGATTTAATTGATTCGCCCCCACCCAACCCCACTACGCCCCACCACCCCCTGCCTTAGTTATCTAATATTCTAAGTCCTCTAACAAGGCTACTCCTAACAAGGAAAAACTCCTAATAGGACTAGAAGTAAATCTCTTAGCTAGGTAGCACCTTATAATTTCTTCATAAACTCCTGACAACATTAAGCTCCTCATAGGGAATACTTCATAAGTGTTTATGACACTAATTCCCATTGTATTTTTTTCCCAAAATGGGTATTCATGATACCAAATCTCTATGTCTATTTTGTGGATGTGTTTACATGTTTGAAGTTTTCTTTTTCTATTATTAATTCATTATCATGATAGGGTTTTTCAAGGTTAAAATGTTTTTTAATCGATAAATTATTGATAACTCACTCCTAATAATTTGATCCCTTAGGAATGCTAGACCCTACCTAAGAATCTTAACAATCAAGATTGTGTGGATTCCATGGATCTAGTGTAGCCTCATAACATAACTACATGTGGTAGGGAGGTGAAACATAACAATGCACAACGAAGTCATGCGCAAAATAGCTTTAGAAAAAGCATTTTAAACTAGAATTCTACTGACATATAGGATGAAAAGTACAATATTTTCACTTCTAACCTTCTCTAGAAGTCCATTTTCAATACTCTTCCATATAATATTTTTATTGCCAAAAGAAAAAAATAAAGACTACCTCATAGAAATATATATGTCATGAAAGACATCTCTCATTTCTTATGAATATTTTTGTCCACATTGTTGATGTTTGGTACATTATGTTGGATAAGCCTATATATAATCATACATGAGATATAATTTATATAAGTTTATTTTTGTATGAGAGAAATATATATATATATTTCTATTATGTTAATTATTCAATTATCAAATAGACATGTTTCTTCATAGCTTGTTCTCAATTTAAATAAGAGGTCATTTCCATTTAGAAAAAACATACATAATGCAATAGCAATGCTTAGTAGATTAGCAATGATCCTCAAAAAATCAACATGGTATTAGAGCCAAGTTCCTTCTATAAAGCCTAAATAGATTGAAGGTAGATCTAAGAAAATAACAGAAATGGAAGTTGCAGTTAAAAAAATATAGTCAATGAATCATAAAACCTTATCCTACAAGATATTAATGATAGAAATACATCTAGGAACATGATGGAATGAAAGATCAATTCTTATATTGTCTTCATTAGAGGCTAGAGGACTAAAAGCATTGTTATATAGCCATCTAATGATTCATACCTATGGCCCTCAAATTATTAAAAACTGCCTTCTTAGCTTCTTAACAACTCATGATTATGAAATAAATTTACAATTATTTTTAGAGATTGTCTTCATGTTAAGTATATAATTCAAACTAGCTTAAAAATACATTTCTTTAGTATCTTATTCTTCTTCTTCTTTATGCAGAAGCACCATAAGGAATATATAGAAAAGTCTAATATAGTGAAAGATTTTACAAAGAAAATAATAGGCTTTCTCCTAGTAATGGGCCTTTTGTAAAGACTCATAAATGTAGAAAGGTGTGCCGAAAGTGATTGTATCCAATTACTAGAGTTTTATAAGAAAGAGGGGAGAAGAGGTGCCCAATAGGATACCAAGATCTTGTATACTTTTTTAGAGCACCTTGGTAGGACAAGAGATCCTAGGTATATATTGTCATACTAGGTAGTTACACTAGAGGTAGGCCTAATGAGGTTTGAGGACATTTTTTCTTGGGGCTATGAGGCTACATGTTTCCTTTGACATGTAGTTTGAAGAGGACATTTTCAATATCCCTTGATATGCCAGTATAGAAAGTACTTTCAATATTATGCTTATGAGTAATATTGTGTCACATGACTTTCAATATTATTTTAATTATTGTTGTACATATTAGAAGGTTGTAAGAGGCTTGCACTAGAAATTATTAATGTTCGCACATTTTAGAGTGAACAAATTATTCCATGAACTACAAAGATATTGGAGGAGTCTCTTACTTGATGGTTCAATAAACACAAGGGTAACATTAATTATGTGGAAGGCTCGACATAAATTAAAATTTATCAAGGGTGAATACACAATGATTTAGCCATGCCATTGTTCCAAAACAATATCAAGATATAAGGTGTATGGATGGCTTAATAAATTCCAAGAAAGTATCTAAGGTTGCTATGTTGTTGGCAAAGGGGTATAAAGATCAGTGCCAAAGTATAATAATTTAACTATCAAAAGGTGTTGTGGGCCCTTGGTAAGGCCATTGTGGATCAAGAAAAGTACACTAAGTATCTTCAAAAAAATTGATAATGGTAAATGGATAGACAAGGTGACTAGCATGACGTGAAATATAGGTGAAAGAAAGTTAAATAAAGCATGTGGAAAGAGGAATTTCTTTTACATATTTTCCTTGCAACTCATCTTAGAGGTCACATCTCTTAGGTGGACCAACAAGGGTATAAACTATAGTTTAGACCATAATATTAAGGGCATTGAGAATGACAGGATGGATTTGACTGGTGGCAAGGGTCATAGACCAAATACATAGTTCTTGTGGGCTAAGGTAAGTATACATATGTATGTATTATTTCATTCTTAAGATCTCATTTAAATATGTTGAATATGAAATATTTTGAGTGATATAGAACAATTTGAATATATATTAAAATTTCTTCTATATTATTCCATCAATGATTCTCTCTCTCTCTCTCTCTCTCTCTCTCTCTCTCTCTCTCTCTCTCTCTCTCAGTGAGTGTGTGCATGTGTGTGTGTGTGATATTAAATATATGGTGATTATACATGAAGTAAAATATATTTTCTAAATAAGTTGTAAAGATTATAAGTGAAATTGGTCACTATATAATATTATATGTGGCATTAACAAGAAAATAATATGTTGAAAATATAGATTTAAGTTAGATCTATATTATATTAAAATGATCTTATTATGTAGAATTATTAACCTTGGGTATATTATAGTAGTCTCTTTTTTTTTAATATTTCTATCTGAGCTATATACCTTGATCATTTACTCCAAAAATGTTCTTACAGGAAAAAGAGGGTGATTAAGATTCAAAGGGAGGTGAATATTTCAAGCAACCTTGAAAGAGATGCAAAATATATAAGAAATGATTTAGTCAACCTTTAGTGATCTCGATCATATTGATTTAGAGGGGATAAACCATGTTGAGATGGATATTTTAGTGATCAATAAATTGTAGTAGACAAGAGTACTCTTATTCATGAATGTCCCTTGTGACTATGTCGGTTTAATGGGTCTACCCTAATGTGCACATCATGAGGAAGTGACGAGTTCTAAATGATGTCACTTGTATTTTCAAAATTTATTGAAAGGTGACAATCTAAAAATAAATTAATTTTCTATTGTGATGGATATCTTGTAGTGCCTACCCATTCTTTATTTTTCATGTTATATTGTTGAATTCTTTTAGGCCAACTTTTATGGTTATAGGTTATGATTTAGTGGTACTTGGTTACCTAATTTGAGTGATGTTTTTTCATAATTAGATTATATATTTGATGAGCTACTTGATACTTGATTACTTCATGTGTTCATGGTTATTCTTTCGATGATGATACTTTGTATGTTCATATAGTGATTTCAAATATTTTATTATGATAGTTAGATGGATGATTAATATAGGGCTTTTATGATTACTTACCCCATACTTGCATGTTTATGGTGTATATGTATGTTTTACTTTATGTTTGACATTTTAATATGCTTGAGGGAGGGAATCATAGTCACCTGCTAGTCAAGGTCTACACAATTTACCAATCCCCACCATTACATGTTTAGTTTAGATATATATGCATATGTATATGTTTGGCTTTTATGTAGATTGTAGGTATTAGGCATAAACTTCACTAAATTCCCAAGATGAGCATGCCCTATCATAGTATCTCAATGGTAAAGATGGGAGGTAGTTATCGAGTCAAAATCCTAACATTGAGCCAATTGTTGTAGAATATAGGACAAGCATATGAGTTATGTACCCTTCCAAATTTGTCAAGTGATGTGAATTCAAGATTTTGACCCTTAAGTTTGAATTCATACTTGTCTTTTAGATGGGATTTCTTATTAAGTTTGTGGGTTTGTTGTGGTTTTTAGTTATAATGAAATCAAATAAAGATATTATTAAATGATTTAATTTAACAAAAAAATTATAAAGAAAAAAATCAATTTTTAATTATATTTAATTAATTAAGAAAATAATCAAATAGAGGAAATAAATTTAAAGATTTAATTAAAGGTCCAAATTTGGCATAATTATATTTATTTAATTTAATAATATTTAAATGAGAAGTTTCATTTTAATAATGAACTCTAATATTATGGTTGGCAATTGCTTCTTGATTAGATTGTGTTGAAATTTTTACCATCAATGTTTCGAATCACACAATGTCATTCATCATCACAATGAGAAAGCACGGGTTGCAAAACAAAGTAAGTTGTAGATTGGGACTAAATCCACATATATAGGGGACTGCACAGAGAGAGAGAGAGAGAGAGAGAGAGAGAGAGAGAGAGAGAGAGAGAGAGAGAGAGAGAGAACCAAACATGGAAACCCTAAAACCTTAAATGTAAAAACAAAAATTAAAATGAATGAATAAATGAATATAAAAAAGAATAAGACAAAAATTAAAGTAAAAATAGAATAATAAATCAAGACATAAATAAGCCCAAAGAGAAAAAAATAATTTAAAAATAATATATATATATATATATATATATATATATATATATATATATATATATATATATATATATATATATATATATATATATATATATATAGAAAATAGACACACACACACATGTATGTATATATCTATATATATATAATGTATATATACATATGTGTGTGTATATGTGTGTACGTGTATAAATGTATATGTATATATGCATAAATATATTCAAATAAAAAGGAAAGAAATGAAAGAGAACTAAAACAAACACAAAAAATAATAAATTACCAAGAAAGTTGGAAAGTGAGAATAGAAGTCAAAGAAAAAAAACAACAAAGCCTAGGATCAAGACCATAAACCAAACACATGACACCCAGAAGAGATGCACTATGTGAGTAACAAGAAAGGATCAAGAAGAACCCACTAGACATGCAAGAGACATTGCCTTAGTGGAAGGGAGAATAAACCAACCAAGAAGAGGAGGGGGGAAAGAGAAAGCCAAGTATACCCCTATCAATGGAGAGGAGGCATAAAAGTAAGAGGAAAATGGGGTGGGAAAAGATTAACCCTCAAGACTATCTTGGGAAGCAAGCATAGGCTACCATGTGGGGTTAAGGACCCAACCATCATCATGATTGAGATTGATGGGGTGGTTGTTGATTTCAATGGCTTCCTTGAGCTTTCTTTTAAAAATTTGTCTTCTTTGGCAAGGATTTGTGTGTTTTCCATGCAAATGTGATGTTTGGTTAAAAAGGAATGCTTAGCTAAGGCTGACTTGTAGATCCTATGGTGTTTGATGTCAACAACGTGTTCCTTGATCCAAGAGTGGAATGAGTGGCCTTTTTCACCAATATAAGGTATGCCACAAGAATAGCAAACTTTGTAAACTCATGAGTTAGAATAAATATCTCTAGAGTCATTGATAGGAGGGACCCGATTGCTAAGCCTAGAGAGAGGTTTAGAAGATACATGCAAACCTTGTTTGGACAAGATCTTAGAGATTTTTTGGACAAGTTCTAAATATTATTATTATTTTAATAAAAAGAAAATGAGAATAATTAAGATAATTTTTATTCTAATTAAAAGGCAAAACATATTCACATGGAATTAAATAAATTGAAAATAATAAAAGAAAAATATTATACATGTTCTTGAAACCAAAACCCTAAGAGGAGAAAAAATCTTTATTAGGAAATTAGAGATTATTTCTCCACAGACTAGTTTGAAGGAGCAAGTTTTAGAAAGGGTTTTGTTGATAGGAATCTTGCATTCTTTGAGCATCCATCACATTTTAGCATTAGAGGTAGGGATTTTGTCAAGTTTATCATAGTAAATCTCATGTTTTTTTCTCTATCTTCTTCATATCTGTATATGGATCTTATTTTAGAAATCATATTTTAAATTTAAACCCTTATTTTTGTAGATTTTTATTCTTTAACTGAAACATCTATTGAAAGAAAATGAATTGAAACCCTTGCTGAGTAGCTTGAAAATTTAGGAAACACTTCATGGGTAGGACTTGAATCAAGAAAAGGACATTACTTGAAAAAAAATCTAATGGTTGTAATTATGTTTTCTATCATATCTATACTAGAATAGTTTTAAAATATATATTATCACCACACCAATAAAATTATTACTATGGTAATACTAGTTTTTGGCTTGATAAATTGTTTTGTAAATCAATATTTATAAAGAAAATTATAAAAAAATAATAATATATGTTTTGGTGGGCGAGGGCCATGATCTCCCCACCCCCTTCTCCTTTTCGCTCTTTCCAGGTGTACTTGGCTACAATGGTAGCCAATGATTGCCAAGGTAGCCAAGTCACATGCAGACGTTGGGTCACACGGTGGCCATCCCTTAATTAGGAGTTCAGTAATTTTTTAATTTGTCTTTAAAAAATTAAATAATATATGTATTTATATTTAAATAAATAAATAAATATATATATATAAATTTAAATACTTTATATAAGTTTTATTTTGTTTATATTTTATATAAATAAAAATAAATAATAAATTTAGTCTATTAAATATTATTTAATTTAAATTTAATAATATTTAATATTATTATTATTTTATAAATGTTAATTAAATTTAGCAATTAAATATGATTGACGTTCAATATAATTAGATGTGATTATTAAATATTAATAAAATAACCTCTTTCTCTTATGACTTTTGTTTTTAAAAGGAAACTTTTCTAATAGATATTTGATCATCGAACTAAGAGAATAATACTCAATTATTAGAAAACATGGTTTTAATTATGAAGATGAAAATTTTGTTTTGATCAAACTAAAATGGAGAATTTTATCAACTAAGAACATTAGCAAACGATAGACACTAGTGTTACTCAAAATCAAAACTTATAGAAACCTGGAATGATTAAATATTTACACTTACTTTAATTTTGTGTTGAGATGTTATGTTTCATGATGGGGTTTGGGATAAACCTGGTACTTTGACCAGTTAGGTATGTTTACCAAAGACTTGGGAAGTATTGTTTTATGATGTTGTATGTAATGTCATTATTCATGTGATTTAACATTTGAGGTATTGATAATCTTAAGATATTAATGTGTATTATCCTTTAGTAACCTAGTTGCCACAAGGACTTCATCCTTTCACTAATGGTGAGCGAGAATAGAGGGAGCGGTGTTTTTCAAAATTTGAATTCAGGTAAGGGCAAGATTCTACAAGAATTTCAGGATCAGATCCCTGGTATGGAACATAGGTCATAGGCAGGGGACGGTCAGGCATCTTCTGGTACTAGGGACCAGTTGAAGATCGTGGATGGGGACCCAGTTATCCCCCCCAAGGAGATGGTCAAGATTCCTCTGCTTCCCAAACCAGACCTACCAACAAAATGGTCTTCTCTATTCGAGGTCAAACTTTTAGGTAAGTCATCTTTCCTGCCTATTAATTCTCTTCCTGAATCTGAGAAAGATACCTATGCTATCACCATCTTAGACAAAATTGTGGATCATAGCATTCAATCCATGGCATCTACTCTGGTTGGAAAATTATTGGGGTTGAGATCTAACATAGATGATGTAAGGTCCTTCATCAAGAAGAAATGGGCTCTAAAAGGTCAAGTCTCAGTCATGACAATGGAAAAGGGTTTCTTGTCTTTATCTTTTTCATGCATGGAAGATTTGTCTAGTATGCTTTGTGAGGGATAGTGGGCTATTAGTGACTCCACCCTGGTGCTCTAGAATTGGACCTCCAATCTGAACTTGAACAACTCTTTTTTTGTCCAAGCCCTTGTTTGGGTTAGATTACTCGAGTTGCCTTTAGAATTTTGGAAGAAAATGTTTTTGTGGGGCTTGTGAGGACTTTTGGAGAACTCCTATCTATGGATCTGATCACTGCCTCCAAGCACCACATCAACTATGCTCGCATCTATATAGGAGTTAGGGAAGGCACAAACATGCCTACATCTGTGGCCTTTCATTCTAAACTTGGAGTGCACATTTAGAAACTAATTTATGAAACTATTCCTTTTACCTGCTCTCTCTGCCTAAAGGTAGGTCACAAGGCCAACCAGTGCCCTAAGGTGTTCATGTAGAAGATGATGGTCCTTGATTCCTTAGACATTTCTAAGAAGCTTCCTCCTCCCCCTCGCCCAGCTACCAAGGGGAAGAAGAAACTAATCCGGAGGTGTAAACCCTCTAGGTCTTCAGAGACATGAATTAGCAAGGAAGTTAAGCAAAATACGCCCAGGTAGATTGATACCATTTTGGAGGATCAAGCCCACATTGAATCCCTCAATGTTGATCCTATTGTTGAATCCCCTAATGCAAAGGAAGGTCCTGAGGTGGTAGGGCTAGAGTAGAATGGCTAGAGGCAAGAGACACCCTGCTCTAAAGAGAATGATGGTCAAAGGACTGAGTCCCCCTGTTCAAATGGTAGGTCAAACTCTCCTCAGAAGATCTCCCTAAGGCCCATGGTCCCCCTCACCCAACCTCTAGGTCTGAGTTCTGATAAGGTGGTGACTATGCTAGCTCTTAAAGGCTTGGAGGAAAAGCTCCTTCAACTTATCAACAACTCTTCCCCTAACCAAGTTTCTCATTGGGAAGAGTGGATAGACAACTGCTCTCTAGATAGTCTAGATGGCTAGTGTATGAAAAAAATATCATAAGAAGTGCCATCCTCATGACCTCCCCCCTTTGTCCCCAACAAAAACCAAAAGCAAGGTAAAGGCTGATGTTGGGATAACTCCCAAGCAACTTGGTAGGAAGAAATCCAACCAACTATTGTAAGAAGAAACCAAAAGGAACCTGGTAGATGGGAGCTAGAGAACCATCAAAGAATTCTCAGGAAGTAAGAAATGAAGGTCATTTCTTGGAATATTAGGGGCCTCAATAGGGCTCATAAACAAGAACTTATCAAAAATTTGATTAGAGATCAATGACCCAATTTTTTGCTGATCCAGGAAACTAAGATGAAAAGGGACTTGGTAAACAAGATTTCTTTTAGTAAATCCATGAACAGTGAAGCCATGAATTTAGAAGGAGCCTCGAGAGGGGTGATGATTTTTTATAATAGTAGGGCATTCAAGATGTCCCCCATTTTTGTTGCAGAGAATGCTCTCCTTTGCAAGGTGTCTCATATTCATAGTGATGACTCTTGGTTCATTTTAAACTTGTATGCCTCTAATACAAAAAGGGAAAGCAAAGATTTCTAGGACAAGATCTCAGTGTTCTTTGACAACTACAAAATTAACAAAGGGATAATTATGGGAGATTTTAATTCTCCTCTCATAGATGGAAAAAAAAGTATACGTCTTGCCCCAGATCAAGACAGCAAGCTTGACCTCTCCAACTTAATCCTCAACCTAGCTTTCATGGATCTAGACCACTTTCTTGGTTCTCATTCCTAAGATTTCGAGGGCTGATACATTGGACAAGTTTAGGCCTATTAGTCTATGCAATTCTTTTTACAAAATAATCTCTAAGGTTCTTACCACTAGACTCCTTAGCATTCTCCCCTTGATTATCTCCCCTCAATAGACTAGTTTTTTCCTTGGCAAGTAGATTCTTGAATCTATTATCACAATTCATGAGGTCATCCACTCTCTATAAGCTAACAAGAAGGAAGGTTTTTTGCTTAAGTTGGATATGTCTAAAGCCTATGATAGGGTGGATTGGAATTTTCTCATGGAGGTCCTTCAAGCATTTGGTTTTGATGCTTAGGTATGCAAGATTATCTCTCAACTTGTCTCCTCTCCATCTTTATCTATTTTTCTTAATGGCTCCCCCTCTCATTTCTTCTTCCCCTCAAGAGGACTGAGGCAGGGTGACCTCATCTCCCCTATTCTCTTTATCATTTTGGCTGAATGCCTAGGAAGACTCATCCAGAGTAAACATCAGGACAAGAGTTTGCAGGGTCTCAAGCCCTCTTCGGGCCCCTCAACCTTCTCTCACCAGCAATTCATGGATATCATCATCTTGGGGGGAGAAGCTACTATCCATAAACCTAGAGCTTTCAAGGGAAAACTGAACACATACACTATGGGTTCAGGCCAAGCGATTAACTAGAAGAAGAGCTAAGTTTTCTTCATCAACACCCCTTTGGAGAGACAGAGGAAAATTGCTCAAATTTTGGGAAGCGGTATTGGATCCCTGCTAGCCAACTATCTTGGCCTATCCTTGGGCTCCAGACCCTCGGACTCCTTCTGGAATAACATCATTGATAGATTCAATAAGAAACTTGCTGGATGGAAAGGGGCCACCCTTAGCACAGCTGACAAGTGAACCCTTGTGAAATCCATTTTCTAGAACCTCCCCACTTATGCTTTAAGCCTCTTCAAAATCCTTGTCAAACATGCAGGTAGAATGGAGAAGATTCAAAGGGACTTCCTCTGGTCAGGGGCTGATGACCATAAGAGATATCACCTTGGCACCTGGGACCTTGTTTGTCTCCCAAAATCCTATGGAGGTCTAGTCATCAAAAAGATTAAACACCTCAACAACGCCCTTTTGGCCAAATAGTTATGGCATATCTTTCAAAGCATAGGTGTTTGGAGGGATATCCTGATCGAGAAATATTTGAGAAGACAATCCTTTAAATTTTTAATAAAAGAGATTGAGATTCTCCAGGGGTCCTATATCTAGAATGGGATCTCAAAGGCCAAATGGAAAGTTGGCAAAGGAGATAATATCTTATTCTGGTAGGACAATTAGACTAGTCAGGGATCTCTTATCAACCACCCCATTTATGGAAGATGGGCAGAACAACGCATTGAAAGTTATCGTATGCAAGTCAGTGATTACAGAATTGGTCAAGGTTGGCAAGACCTCTTTGAGCTATCCCTAAACCTTATCCCTCTAATGATTTTTCTGAATGCCACCCCCATCAACAATAATAGGGACTCTATCATTTGGGGTGATAACTCGGATTGGATTTTCTCTGTTGCCTCTAGCTATTTCTCTTTATGGGCCAAAATGGAGAAGCCATTGTGGGCCAATGCCTAGATTTTTGGCCTCACTCCCAAAATTAATATCTTTTTTAGGCTACTTTTGCAAGACAAAATTCTTACCCTAGAAAATTTAGCCAAGAAAGGCCAATTCATCAGTAATAGGTGCAGCCTTTGTAAGCTTAACTTGGAATCGATAAATCACCTATTCATCCTCTACCCCTATTCCTCTAAGGTGTGGAATATTTTGACCAAGGATCTTGGTTTCAGCTGGTTCCCCCCTGTCAACATCTAGGACTTCTTCTACCAGTGGAGAAGCCACCACTCTATTTTGGATACCCAGCTTTTTAGCTCCTAGATTCTCCCACACTTTTGCTAGGGAATCTGGAAAGAGTACAACAACTGAATCTTTAGATATAGAGAGGCTCCTGAGTTCATAATTGTAGAGAAAATTGAAGGTTTAACTATGGAGAACTTTTCCATTACAAAGGGAGGAAACATCAAGGAAGGAGGGAACAATAAAGCTAGGAAGAAAGATAGGGACAAGAGAAGACAAGAAGCAAGATGATCCTTCCCCCTTGAGGATTGGCACAAAGCCAACTTTGATGGGGTGGCTAAGGGGAATCTCAGACCGGCTGGTAGTGGTGGTATCATTAGAAATTGTTTGGGAGAAGGAATTACAGGTATTTCTTTCCCTCTTAGTCACCAAACCAATCACTTTGTTGAAGCCAGTGCAGCCAGATAGATTATTAAGCTGGCCCCTAGCTTTTGAGATCAAGAGCCTATGGCTTGAGGGTGACTCCCTAAACATTATCAACTGTATCAAAGGACATGCATCTCCCTCTTGGATGATTGCTAATGTCATTAAGGACCTTAGATCTGACTTGGGAAAGTTAAAAATGACTTTCATTAGACACACTTATCAAGAAGCCAACTTGGTTGCTAATTGGTTCACCAATGATGTCGTTACCAGAAACTTAGTGATGACATGGAAAAACAAAGATGAAATCTTGGTAGCGGCGATTGAGTTACTCTGACAGGATGAAATCTAGGGTACTAATATCACCCCTTTTTAATCATGGAAAGATATGCCATATCGCATGACAGAAGGGGTTTAATTAGAAGTCATGTGGAGCTCTTTTCAAGTCATAATCACACGTATGGATGACACACTTTGAGGGATGGTGTGAACTAAACCACCAAAAATCATAATCACATTTTTATTTTTAGTGTCTCAAGGAAAACTAAGCTTAGCATTTCTACTAGAGGAATAGGATTTATAGAGCCGAAGTTTGCCATGGTAGGGAAAATAATTAGAAGAGAGCCTTGGGGAGGAATAGAGAAGTAGAAGGGGAAGGAGAAGGTTTGGCACAAGCTTGAAAAAGGGGGTATAACTAGGTTCATGTAGAAGCTTCATGGCTTCAATGCTGGGGTTACCAAGGGGATGGTGGAAACATGGAACAATGGCAAAGTCAAAATAGATGATCTCATCCACCAAATCACTGAGGGCTTGATTGCAGAGGTGACCAAAATCCCTTAGGTTGGGATAAACTTATTTAGGGATAAAACGATGTCAGCCAATGCTGTTAGTGAATTTGTCAAGGACGATGCTGAGAGGAACAAACTTATCAAGATTTACACTTACTATGAGATGGAATCCATCAAAAAATTATGGAGGTATGTTCTCAGGATTCTCATTGAGTATATCACTCTTGACTCCAGGTTTGATAGGATAAGAACACACCATTTTGTGTTGCTAAACCACTTTAGGCATGTTGTTAAAATTTCCTTTCCTTTCTTTCTTTTCACCTCCATATCTAAGAATATTGAGGGTTTCAAGAGAAAACCAATCACTAATCTTGCCCTCCATGATGGCCTTCTCCTCTTGGTTTATGAGTTTTTGAAAGCTCATACTAGGGGAAAATCCCTCAGTGACCTGGGTAATGCTTTAGAGGACACTACTAGTTTGGACTTTAAGGATGTTCAAGTTGTTAAATCTGACGATGAGGATTATTCCACTAAAGCCATCTCTGCTATCTGCAACCCCCACTTTCCCAGTAGAAAGGGCCCTAGAGGTCTCCCCCCCATTCTTACCAACCCTAAGCCCCAAGAGGAGAAAGAAGATAGTGAAGAAGAAGAGGAGACTGAGACTGAGTCTGAGGATGAGGACAAGGGAAAGGGGAAGGACACTGTAAAGGATGAGGAAAAGGGGTGGGAGAGAGATAGGGAGGAAACCCTCAATACCCTCGATGCTCCCTCGAATAACCCCAAAAAAATAAAAGAAGACCAAGACTTGCCTTAGGAAGACCCCATTGCCCTAACCTCCGAGACCCTTGATCCTATCTTGCTCTCTTCCCTGCTTGAGCATAAGACTATGGAAAAAAGTGGGAAGGTGATAAGGAAGGATAGGAGGAGGGATTGGAGGAATTTTAACATGGATTCTGCTAGGTTGGGAATTGTCAGAGACCCAATGAACATCCAGGTGATGGAGGACCTTGATGGCAAAACCTATTATACTGAGCTTATCAACCCCACTCTTCTAGTCTTATCTGATAACACATGAGAATCTGGATTTGACCTTCTAAAAAATGCAAAGAATGGGTTCATAGATAACTTTCGATCTATCAAATGGTTGTTTTAGGAAATCGAGGCTCTTAAGGAAAAGATTATCTAAGATAGCAGCCAGAGCCCACATAGAGTCTAGGAGAACACTAGAAGGATGAATGACTAGGATGACAGCCAAAAGTACTGCAGTGGCCAGGACTCCAAAAATGATCAGGAGGATAGATTTTCCTTGGTTGGACAGAAAGTCTAGAGGTTAGACACCATCATCTAGATTCTAACTAATCAAATTGTGGACACTCTGCACACTTTGAACAAGAACGTTATCAACCTAGGGGATACTCTTATGAGAGTTGACATTGGGGAGAACATGGGGAAGCTAACTAGCCAGAACATTGGCAAGGAAGAGGCTGATTTGAATGTTGGCAGGGACTAGGTGGATCATTTGGACCAAGAGGAAGCCTAGAACATTAACCAAGAAGGAGTGGACAACCAAAAGGATAATGAAGCTACAGAAACTCTATAGGATCTGGATAAGAAGAACCATTACATTTGGTTTTCCTTGTCATTCTAGCAATTAGCTTTTGCCTCTTGGCCTCTAGCCTTTTGTTTCTTTTTGGCTGTTGGTTGCTGTTTCATGTTTTGTTGGACTTCAATGTCTTAACTTTTATGTTGTAAAACTTTTGGGTTTTAGGTCGCTATAAAACCTATTTTTCTTAATAAAAAACATCTGAGGTATTGATCAATATTTATTGTGATATCTAGTTGCTTCTATAGGATTGATGTATCATTGTGATTTTATGATATTCATTGTTATGGCCTTAGGGCAAGTTATATTTATACATATGTTGGGAAGTGACTTGAAATGGAGGTTGGAACCCTAAAGAGGCTACCTGGGTAACCCATTGCAAGTTGTATTAATAAGTGATAACATCTCATTAAATGGGTTTAAAATAAATTAACAAGAGTTAGTATATTACCTTTCCCATGCCTCGAGTTCTAGCACATGCTAGGATGGGAGTAAAGAGGATGCGTGGTTGTAACCTTAACTTGTTAGTATGCCTTGTTTATAAGAAAGGATATTGATGTCACATAGAGTCACTAGGGGGGCGAAGTCTAGAGAGATTGCTAGGGTAACCTTAGAGTTGGCTCAAGCAATGACACTTGCATAGTAGGTTTCCTATGGGTCTTTGTTGCCTCTAGGATTAGAGTTTATTTGTGTACCTGACACCTTTTAGATAGATTGCCATCATGATTTTCTTGACCTAGATTTTGGTTATAACTTTTGGATTGTTATTAATTTGGGGCTTGTGATTATCTCCTTACCAATGTGGGAGTGGTCCTTTTAGGCTCCATGAGGTTGTGTGGTAGTGTTTCTTACACCATTGAGATCCAATAGCTCGATGTACTTGTGCAATTATTCCTTTCTTTTGATCTTGTAAATTTTTTTCTATGGTCATATGTTAGTTTATTGTACTTTGATTATTGGAGATCTTATGAGATGTTGTACCTTATCATGATGCATATTCTTTTAGCATTTCATACCATGTGAATTGTACAGAGAATGATTATGTCTTTTGGTTGTGTAATGTGGCATCTTATGTATTTGTATATTATTTGATTTGATATTCTACTTAAGGTTATCCTTGATGTGTATTTTTTCATGTATCATATTTGATCTTAATAAAACTTATGTATGTGATTAAATGTCATGGAACCCTTAAGAGATATAACTATTAATGCATTTCTTATATATGTATGCAAGTTATTGCTTACGCTATGATATCTCTTATTTTTATAATCTTTCAAAAATAAACATTTAGCAAACTTAGTGCCATAATAGGTTAATTTCTTTTAGGTTCCCTATTGGGGATCTATATATCTTATGATTTCTATGTTGGAAACTACAATTGGAACAATTCTTATGTTGTCATTAATATCAAACATTATTGGTGAGATAGTTGCTACCTGAGTAGAGTGTCATGTCAACATAATTGATGGAGAAGATTTAAGTAGAGATAACAAGAGGACCTAGTGGACAAGTTGAGTTATGCAGAATTACAATGGGCACTTGATTAGCTACACTTTTGCAAGGCAATGTGTTTTTCAATCATAAAACTAAGTGAAAAAGATAGTTTTGTTGAAGCCTAGAAGAGATGATCAATGAGGAACAAATATGTAGGCTTAATCGAGCTTCAAAGAAAAAGATTAAGGAACTTATAGTTGAAGCTAAGCTATGCTAATTTTGACCAAGTGAATAGTAGAAGCCGAGAAAATTTAGTGTTGAACATATACTAGTGAAAGACAAAGTAACAGGGAAGTTGGATTGAGCACCACTAAATGGACTAAGCAAAGATAGTATAGGTTGATCAAGATAGTTTAGTGATGACTAAGGTTAAAAACACTTCAATTTTTACCATTTTATAGTGTTGAAATTTTTTTAGTGCTCCCCTTTAGATTTGTGAGAAGGGCTTAACCTCCTCTTATGTGCTATAAGTTGAGTGGTTGTATCAGGCATTGACAAATTGGTCTTTTGGTGCAACAACAACCCCACTCTAACAAGTGGTATCAGAGCTTGGTCACAAGTTCTAATACTCAGAACCTCGAGTAAGCTAAGGGGGAGATCGTTGAAAATTTGTTCAATACTCCCCTCAAGATTCATGATAAGGGCTTAACTACCTCATGTGTACTATAAGTTGAGTAGTTGTATTGGACATAGATAGATTAGTCATTTGGTGCTATGACAATCCCACTCTCACATATAGTTTGTGAAGGAATTGAGATTCCTAGTCAACATAGTTAAATTCTTGGAATCTGTTAAGTGTGTTGAAGATAAGGATTGATGAGATAGAACATTTAATAGAAGGGAAACCATGTTTGTGCATTTTTGTACATTGATTCAAAGAGAATTTTGGAGAAGTTTCTAAAAGAAGAAGGAAGGAAAAAAAAAGATGAAAGGATTCGATGAATCTAACCTAACCCTATGATCAATGGTGGTGTTTAATAAAAAAAAATTCAAGCTACCTATTTTAGGAGGTATAAGAGATAATATAAAAATGTTGGTAGAGGTGAGAAGACTTGAAAAGGTTGGAGTATTTGTTGATTCTATTGATTGAAAAATTTGAGAAAAAGGATGAATAGTGAGGCATTGTAATGAAGAGTGATTACTTGAAGGGTAGCCACGCGAATCAGTGATAGAGGTGCTAATGGAGGCTAGTCAATGAGTCAGCTATTGCAAAAAATTATGATATGTATAAGCAAAGTGAGATGTACGTATTCAAATCAACCTATTGTTTTTTATTAGATAAACAGGTTTTACAAGGATCTTGAAATCTGAGAGTTAAAACATAATAGGCTGAAAATAAGTATTAGAAGCCCAACAAAAAAAGTTACAAGTTTAAAGGTTGATAAAAAGCACTAGGCCCAGCCAAATAAATAAAGGCCAAAGAAAAGGCCAAATAGACAAGACAAGACAAACGAAAGAGTCAAAAGCCAGAACAAAAAGCCAGCCAAAAAAGAAAAAGATAGGAACTAATCCTTGATCTTTCTTTCCAGCTCCTGCATGACTTGGGTAGCTTCCTGGGCCATCTGGTTCTCCTCAGCCTCCTGTTGGTGTGTTTGGCCAAAGTGAGATGTACGTAGTCAAATCAATCTATTGTTAGTTTCTAACCATTGTATCATTTGAAATCCTTTAATCAAGTTGACATTCTAATAGAATATTTTTAAGTCCTCTAACAAGGCAAATACTAACAAGGTGATTAAATCATTTAACAATTCCATGCCTAATAGTGTGTATTATAAAATTTTATAGGGTTGGCTCCTAACAAAGCTCACTTTAGAAGAGTGAAAAATTGGTGACATTGTGATGGTCATTTTTTTCAAATTGGGTTAAATCTTGGTGTCATACTAGTGGAAATATTATTTGAGATTTTTTATTGATAATGTTTTAGATTCTACAAGTTTGTTATTATTGAGACAATGGACTACAATTTTATGTTACTAATAAGTTTCTATAGGGATAGAGTGGATTAGATGTTAGATATAATTTTTTTAATGAGTTGAAAAGTTTGACTAGTATATCTAGACCCGAGGATAACTTATTTAGCACTCCCCCGCCCTTGTTATTCTAAATCATTGTAACAATTGGTATTAGAGAATTGGTGTTTGTAAAGAAAATTTTGAAGGGTCTTAAAATTAAAGATCAAGATGTACAGAAATGAGATACCCAAGTTGAACAAGGAGAACTTCCCTACATTGAAAAGTCTAATGAAGCTACACATGGCTAGAACTGGAGATTCAAGATTACTCTATTTAGAGAATGAGTATGTAGTTCTACTTGCACATTTGACATCCCAATAGATAAAGGAGAAACAAGATCACAATCAAGCAATATTGGAGATTACATCTTCCTTAAGCTATTTAGATTTTAATGATATTAAGGATCACAACTCTAAAAAAATGATGTCGAGATAAGAATGTAATACAAACCAAATAAAAAATCTTGTGAGGAAAGGTTGATGACATGAGAATGATAGAAGGTGAGAACATTTCCCAATATGTTAGAAGAATTAAAGAAGGTGTGAATGCTATCAAAGGAGCTAATGGAAAGATAAGCAATGAGACTGTGATCAACAACATATTGTGAACTTCATATTTATGCTATTAGAGTTTCCATAATACAAGAACTGAGATATAATTTTGGTAATGACCCAACCTTAGATAGTCTAGTTGGTGGACTTACTACTTTTGAATTATCAAATTTTGATAATTTTAATGTCTCTGCTATTGAATTTTCTTTCAAGTCATGATTGGTTTTTCACAAGTCTAAGAAGAATAAAGGAAAAGATGAAGTTAGTGAGAGTAAATATTTGAGTGATAATCTTGATGATCTTGAAGCATTAATGGCTAGTATACTTCCAAGAGGCAAAGGAAAGCACAAAAGTAAACTCCATATAATCTATTTTTCATGCAATAAAGTTGGTCATATCGATGTAAGATGTTTAGAAAAGGATGAAAAATATGAGAGGAAATATGTCAAGTTCAGAAGAAGAAGAGATGAAAAAGACAACATATGATACAAAGACTACAAAGATAAAGGTAAGAAGTCTTGTTACATTGTTGAAGAAGAGAGTGATAGTGATTCTTGTAGTAATGATGGAGAAGTTGTTTATGTTGCTATGAAAGATGACTTTAATGAAGATGAGAAAAATGCATTTATTTCATATGTGAGTAAAGGTGAAAGATGAATAATTGATAATAGTTGCTCACATCAAATGATTGGTGATAAAACTAAGTTTGAAAACCTAGAACATCATAAAGGAGCTAGTGTCAAGTTTGGTAATAATGCACCATGTCTTATGAAAGGTAAAGGATCAATAAAATTGACTGATAAGATTAGATGTGACCATTCTTATTGGGTTGAAGGATATAATTAATTTTTTTTAGTTTGGCATAGTTGAATAGTAAAATCTAAAAAATTAAATTTCAGCACAATAAGTCTAATATCTACAATGGCTTAGGAGAATTGATTGGAAGTGGAGACCCAACAAGAGGTAACTTGTTCTATCTAGACCTATGCAAGGATATTTGTTTGTTTGCACAATATGATGATATATGGTTATGGGACAAGAAGCTATGTCATGTGAATTTTGATAACTTGGTAAGCATTAGTAATATGAAGAAAGTAAGAGAGTTACCAAAGTTAAAGTAACTTGATAATGTGATGTGTAAATAAATTTCAGTTGGTAAAAATGACAAAGACTAGTTTCAAAAGAAAGACTTATACTTAAGTTACATTGGATTTGATTTATACTGATCTTTGTGGGCCTATTGGTGTGAAAATCTATTATGGTGAATAATCTATTCTATTTGTTGATGACTACTCTAGAATGACAAGTTTGAACTAAAAGTGTATATTGATGCAAATTTGGCTGAAAATATTGATTACAGAAATAGTACAAGCAATGGAGCTTTCTTTCTAGAAAATAGACTAATTTCATAGACAAGCAAGAAACAAAACTACATTTCTCAATCAATAGAAAAAGTTGAATATGTAAGTTTAGTAGTTAATTGTTCTAACATAGTGTGGATCAAGCAATTGTTGAAAGGGGTGAAGGAAGAAATCAATGAATGTATTGTCATGTTTTGTGATAACACAAGTGCTATAAATATACCTAAAAATCATGTGATGCATACAAAGACTAGGGATATTGCTATTAAGTATAATTACTTGATAGAGTTGGTACAAGACAAAGAAGTGAGATTGGAGTATCCAAATAAAAAGGAATAGATAGTTGATATATTCACAAAAGCTTTACCTAAGGATGCACATGAATATCTAAGAGGAAAATTAGGGGTGATTCCCCTAACTAAGGCAACTTAAGCTAAGATGGAGCTTTGCATCAAAAGTTTTGATTAGAATATGTTACAAGTTGATGCAGTTGGTCACACTTTAGGACACATCTAAACTTGTAAAGTGATGAGAATAAGATGTTGAATTAGTCATAAGAAAGATGACAGAAGAAGAACCTAATTTAGAGAATTGACCAAGATATATCTACATGTTGAGGATGTATGAGATAGAGTTAATTTAAAATATTGAAGTATATGGTTGATACTTGAGTATGGAAGTGTCTTTTGCATTATTATCAAAGAGGGAGAAGTTTATATAGTCACCATCAATAGCTAAAAAGAGGGTGAATTGATTATGTAGTTACCATATAAAGAAGCAAAGAGGGAGTAGTTCACAAATTACCTATGCAGCAATCAGAGAGTGGGTTGTTGCCATCAAGAGAGACATTAAAGAAGTTAAGAAGATGTATATCAAAGGAGATATATGTTCTAATATGATACAGGGAGCCTATGTATTGTTATAACTAGAGATGTTGCATATCAAAGCTTCATGAATGAGAATCAAAATGAAACTAAAAGTGGAAACTGTTTGACACAGAGATGAGAATGGGAATAAAACTAAGGATATTAATGAAAATTTGATACTAAACATAGAGGGAGTTGATTGAAGAAAATCAAGTATTTTGGATTGTTGAGGTGTTTCCATCAATGTCACAGAGGGAGATTGTAGGAAACTACAATTGGAACAATTGCTATGTTATCATTGATGTCAACCCTTATTGGTGAGAAAGTTGATACATGAGTAGAATGTCATAACAAGATGATTGATGAAGGGGATTTGATAAGGAGAGATAACAAGAGGACCTAGTGGAAAGGTTGAGCTATATAGAATTACAATGGGCACTTAATTACTTAGACTATGGCAAGATAATATGTTGTTTAATCATAACACTAAAAGGAGAAGATGGTTGTGTTGCAGCTTATAAGAGATGATCAATAAAGAAAAAATACTTAGGCTTAACTAGGCTTCAAAGAAGAAGATTAAAGAACTTATAGCTGAAGTCAAGCTATGCTTCTATAAACTATGTAAATAGTAGAAGCCAAGCAATTTTAGTGCCAACCAAGTGCCAATAAATGATAGAGTAATGAAGAAGTTGGACCAAGCACCAGTAAATTGATTGAGAAAAGATAGTGTAAGTTAAGAAAGATAGTTTAGTGATGATTGAGTTATCTAGTGATGATTAAATCTCAGGAACATAGTGTTTGTTGAGTGTTGGTATTTTACAGTTAGTGAATGAATTGAGATTCCTACCTAACATAGTTAAATTCTTAGAATATGTAACTGTGTTGAAGATGAGGATTAATGAGCTAGAACATTTAATTCAAGAGAAACCATGTTTGAGTATTTATATGCATGGATTCAAAGAAAAGTTTGGAGAAGTTTCTAGAAGAGAAAGGGGAAACAAAAGGATGGAAAGATTCAATGAAACTGACCTGACCCTAAGATCAACAATGGTGTTTGTTACATATTGTGCTTGAAAAAGGGTTTTGATTCATTGCCAGTTGTGCATATCTTTTGATTTTAGTAGTAGCCTAGACCCATGCCCCTTTCAAATGCATGAAGATTTCCTCACCCTTGGATCAATCTGGATCAACGATGGGCACTATCTCACTATGGAAAGTTGCAAGGAGGATACCCATAGCGACATAGTGCCTCAGCGACATGTGGCAGGGTGGGGCCAAGTATAATGAAATCATAAGGATGGTACTAGATTGGGTCAAGTCTGATGCCAAGCGTGTTGAGTTGGTTTGTGGGCCCATAAGTTTTAAAGGCAAAGACACAAGGTGAGTCTTCATGATCGTCAAATCTAAGGAAATCAACGGTGGGTGCTATCTCACCATGGAAAGTTGTGAGGATATTAACCATAGTGACATAGCACCATTGTGCCATGTGGATTAGTGTGGCTAGGTCTCACCAAGATGAGGATGCTAGGTTGTACCAGGTGGTTGACAAGTGTTTCATGGGCCTAGAAGTTTTAAGGAGATAGCACAGTAATATGGTGAGTCTTCACAATCATCAGATTAGTCTAAATCCATAGTGGGTGCTATCTTGCTATGGGAAGCTACGAGGATATTACACATAGCGACAAAGCACCTTGTTGACATGTGTCCCACTGGGTTAAGTGGAGGCAGTAATAGTTAGCAACCAATAGTTAATGTGACTATCACGGTCAGGGTTGCAAGGTGGTGTAGTTAGTAAAGAAGATTGGTCAACCTCAAGAAGACTTTGTGGGTGGCAAAGAGAAATGAACTAATTGGTCTACATGGCCTATTTTGCTTACAGTGTTCGGTTGACTCACTGACTATGTTGATTCATGCATCAAAAATGATAAGAAATCAAGGCTTTACACGAATCTGATCTTCATGATCAATTCCAACCACCAGAAGTAAATGTGAAGCATGCAGGGACACTCTACCACCCTGATCTAATCTATCTACTTGGTCATAGCATAGTTATAGTGCCGCCTCTATCTTCTCAAGGTCCTATTTTATTTAATAGTCAGGTTTCGTGGTACCTAAAGCTATACTTAGATCAGATTTCTTCAAATCCCCATGATTGTTCTTGGCAGAGCCTTGATGGTGGTGGTTGCAGGAGAGTTTTGGAGGGAAAATCTCAGTTATGCCTAAACTATAAAAGCAATTTTTGTGAATTTTGTAAGGGTCAACCCTTCTCTATTTTCTCTATTATTGCTCTACAGATCCTTAGTCTAAATTCCCCTATGCCTCTGAACTACATGATTTTCTATCTTATCTCCTTCGGCCATTGGTATGAAAGTGCAAGAATTCTTTACCTCTTACTGGTGTTTTGTAGAGATCTATGATCTGCATGACTATATCTCCTTGGCCTATGAATGATAATATAAGTGAATCTCTCTTTCCTTGTGTCATTCATCTTGGTCTTTTGATCTATGTGTGATTATTAGGTTAAAGCAAGTCTGAATGTGTATATCTTTAGTTTCATTCTGGTTGAAAAGTGCACATATGGGTAGATATTGGTCTGAACACTCTATTTTAGTGCATCACCTCTTTAGATTAGATTAGGTAGATTTGCTTCATGCTCTCCTTCTCCCTTTTCCTCTCCAAGAGTAGTTAGGTGCATCCTAATAGTAAGAGGAAGTCAACTTTCTCCAGAGACTCAACCTCATAGTTTGAGTCCCATAGCTTGGAGGTTGTTTCCATGTTTCACTAGGTTGTCCTCATGCATAGGCTTTGCACAAGGGTGCAAACCTAACTGACAACAATTTTGGGCATGCCTAGTGGGACAACTTTTCAAAAAAATTCAAGCCTACTAGTGTTAAAAGGGAAGATTTGAAGATCAATACCGAGGAGATAGTACTGGCTTCAGTGTTTAAGCCTTCAAGATGCTCATTCTTCAAAGTACTTGGTGACTCTGAGCTTCAAATACATATCTAGTTCCAGACCAAAGTTGCAGTGATTCATGCCTAGAGTTGAAACAAGAGCATCTTCTAAAGGTAAGTTTCAGTATCAAGAGCTTCCATTGTCAAATCCTAGAAGAAGGAAGACTAGAATATCTTTATCACCAGTTAGGAGTGCAATAGTAACCAATATACCTACAAGATCTATCTCGACTCCTGCTATTGGATCTCACCCTAGACTACCATCAATACATATCAATAGATCACTTATCTGTATGGTGTTTCCTAGATCTCATACTTTTTCCACCTTTAGTGGTGGGAGCCCTCTCTTATTAGCCCAAATACATGACATACCAGTAGCTTCCCTCAAAGGTATGCCAGTTTTTACTGGTGAAACTTCTATCTGTCCCTTAGAACACATTCAAGAGGTTGCAAATGCCTACAATATCCATGTTATTATAGAGGATGATGTTATAGTTAGGCTTCTAGGCTCATCCTTTAAAGAAAAAGCACTAAAATTGTATAAAGGTTTAGCTCATGGTTCTATAACAGATTGGGATGGATCAGGAGTAGGATTGTAAAAACATTTTGAAGATAAAAGTGACTATTTGTCACTTTTAGAGTAGTTCACTACTATAAAAAGAGCCCCCCATGAATGTATGACTAATTTTAATTATAGATTTCAAAAGACATGGGATAGAATACCTACTTTAGTGAAGCCTACCCCTGGTAATGCCTTCTTGCATTACCTTAGAGCTTTTAACAGTGATATTGCCACTACAATACAAACTATGGGAGGAAATACCTTGCCTAATGCTTATGAAATAGAAATAAAATCAGAGATTATCCTAATACAAGGAGGTAAGCTAGCTCCAAGGCCTCCTATGCCTTTTTTCCCTGATGTTCCATATCATCAACCAGCAATGGCTCCTCTTCCCACAACTTCTACATCACAATCCCTTGTCCCAGTCCCTCAAGCTTCCACGTCTTCAAGTGGGATAGATGAAATCAAAGCGATGATGCAATCTATGATGCAAAACATGGATAAAAGAGAAAAGAACCTAGAGAAAAGATTGCAAGATTATGGGAAGAAGCTGGAGGACTATGATGCAAAAAGTGAGCAACAAGATGGTGACTTTAGAAAGATAGCAAGCTTAAGGTTTCAAGCCTCATCAATTGCAATATCAAACTCCAAGCAGTGTTAGGCCTCCAAATCCTAATCATTGGAATAATTCTTTTGATTAGAGTAGGCAGGGTGGTCGTGCTTCAACCTCAATTGTAAACCAAAGTAGGGCCATAGTCCCTCAAAACAATATGGCTCAAGATCAAGATTTTTGTCCCTCTTGTAACTACTCCTATGCCTATTGTATGTGTTAGAAGGCTGAATCTTTTATGGCTTTAATAATCCTAAAGCCTGCAATACAACCATCATACAAGGAGGACCAATTTAAAGATGGCTCAGATATGCAAAGATAGGGCGATTACTCTTTTATGAATCATCAGATGGAGGATCATTGTAATGTAAATTAGGATTCCATTGCTCATAAGACTAGAAGAAAAAAAAGAGCTATGGAAGATTTTTTTCCTCCTCCCCCCAATTACTCCTCAACTTCAAATGCAATATCTCATGAGCAAGCAGAAAATAATCAATCAAGTACCTTTCAACAGCAAAGGCAAAATCATGGCAGAAAGGATGCAAGTGATCCTCAAGTTATTCCATCTCAACCTCATACAATTGCAGCTCCCAAGGGTTCTACCAAAACACCTGCTATGCCATTTAGTGTGGTAGAGAAAATGAAGAAGAAAAATGTGAATATCTCAATGTGGGATGCTATTACTACTATATCTATGTAAAAGAGGTTACTTCAACAAGAATTGGAAAGAATTGAACCAAAGGATCAGCCACCTAGTATGGAAAGTGCCACAAGCCTAGTACAACCATCAAGGGAGGTAGAAACAAGTAAAAGGGTTAGACCTCCTCTATTCTATGTTTCTCTAATTATAGGGGGCAAACTAGTCCATAATTGCATAATCAATTTAGGGGCTAGCAGTTCAGTGATGCCTAGGCGTGTTGCTAATGCTTTGGAGATGAAATAGAAGCCCATTGTTAGGGATATATTATAGTTGGATGGTAGTACTATCAAGACTATAGGGATCCTTAGGAATGTGGAAATGACCTTACATGCATGCCCTAGTTGTACTATAACCCAAGATATCTCTGTTGTTGAGGTCAAGCCATATTTTGCCATCTGTCTTTCAAGAGATGTTACTGCCCAAATAGGTGGTTTCATATCTTTTGATTGGTCATATATGTCTTTTAAAATGAGATATGGAGCCAATGCTTCAATCAGAGCAGAGCCTTAAGCCCTCCATCATACTGAATCTTACACCCCCAATTCCATCAACATGAATTTCCCTATCCTAGAGATGGATGAGAATGACATAGTGAATGAGCCCACCACATCCCTAGTGGAGATACCTGATTTTCTCTTAGATGAATGGGTTAATGCATATCAATTTGATCTTGTGCCTAAAACCCTTGAGACAGGTCTCAGTACATATTTTATATTAGAGAAAGATGCTCTAGTTCCCAGTCTTGTGGGTACTAAAGAAGATATGAGTGGGATATGGAGTATCTACTTTGATGGCTCAAGGAATAAGAATGGATCAGGGGCTAGTGTGATGTTAATTTTTCCTGCACAAGTAAGGTACTACTTCTCCTTTAAGCTCCAATTCAGTTGCACTAATAATGTAGTCGAGTATGAATCCTTGATTCAAGGTCTCCTACTTGCTCAAAAAAGAGGAATCCAAACCTTAAGGGTGTATGGAGACAGTGATTTGGTGGTTAATCAAGTGAGAAATTAGAATATCACCAAAAATGGTTTTCTCAAGTCTTATAAAAATAGGGTATGGGATTTTCTTGAATGTTTCAATGTATTTAATATTCAAAGAATCCCTAGAAAAGAAAACAGACATGTTGATAAACTTGCAGCAATAGGTGCATCTTATGATGTGATAAGGAATCTTGAGGAGGAGAAGCAGCAACAAGTTAGAGTGGTAGTAAGGCCTGCTATCCCTGATAACAACATTCATTGGCAAGTGTTTAAATCTTATGAGCAAATTGTTAGCTTCTCATAGAATGAAGCAGAGTTTTCAGGTAGGAACCAATTGAAACTGTAGGATCAATATGGTGACCAAATCATTCATCTCAGTTCTAACCAATTGCCTAAGGGTCTCATTACTCTAGAAAGTTTTTTTAATCCTGATGACCAAGCAAGAGGCAGAGACATGAACCTAGCTGCTGATGAAGATGACTACACTCCAGTCATGATTGCTGATGGAAAGTCCTTAAACATGGGAAGGGCATGTTTTGAAATTGAACAAGAAAATTTTATTCATTTATGTCTAGAATTTAATGATATATTTTCCTAGACATATGATGATTTAAAGGGTTTTGACCCAAGGTTGTTTCAGTATACCATAGATTTAATTAATGATGTAAAACCAATAAGACAAAAATAGAGGCCAGTGAATCCCAAGATTGAACCCCTAATGAGAAAAGAGCTATCCAACTTGATTGAGGCCCATATAATTTTTCCCATCAAACACTCATCATGGGTAGCAAACCTTGTCCTTGTTAAGAAGAAAAATGGAGAAATTAGATTGTGTGTAGACTTTAGGGACCTTAACCAAGCTTCCCTTAAAGATCACCATCTTCTCCCTTCTATGGAGCAGATTTTGTCCAAGCTCAGTGGTTCAAGGAGATTTTCATTTCTTGATGGATTTTCTAGCTACAATCAAGTGTTGATTAAAGAGTCTGATAGGTACAAGATTTCATTTACCACTAAATGGGGTACATATGCTTATTGTAAGATGTCATTTGGGCTAACCAATGTAGGTGCTACATTTCAAAAGGCAACGAAGATGGCCTTCAAAAGATTAATTGATAAGTTTGTCTTAGTTTACCTTGATGATATCACTGTTTATTCAAAGGATGTAGAAGATCATTTTGATCGTCTAAGATAGGTATTCCTAAGATGCAAAGAGGTTGGGGTTTCCCTTAACCCAAGAAAGTGTGTCTTTGCTACTAACCAAGGAAAATTATTAGGACTTATTGTATCTAAGGATGGCTTAACCATTGATCCAAAGAGAAAAAAAGCAATACTTGCCCTCACTCTTCCTAAAACAAGAAAGGGCTACAAAGTTTCCTAGGCAGGATAAATTTTGTGAGAAGATTTATTCCAAATCTTGCTATCATGGTGAAACCTCTTACAGCTATGCTCAAGAAATGTATGGTCTTTGCATGGACCAAGGAAGGGAAGGAAAGTTTTGAAGAAATCAAGGCAGCCATAGCCTCAACCCCTACTCTCATGAATCAAAATTTTGAGAAAGATTTCATCATTTATACCCTAGGTGGTGAGCCAAGCATTTCTACTATCCTGACTCAAATAAATGATAAAGGTGATCAACAACCCATAGCTTTCTTTAGTGAAGGGCTTAAAGAATATGAAGATAAATACAACTATGTAGAGAAGCAAGCCCTTGCAGTCATCAGAGCTTTAAATAAATTTAGACACCTCCTATCTCATAATAAGATTCATTTTTTAGTACCCCATTACCAATGTGAAGGATTTTCTTTTGAGCAAAGATATTAGTGAGAAAAGAGCTAGTTGGACTACTAAAGTGATGGAATATGATATTGACATTCAGATTACCAAGCTGGTAAGAGGGAGGGGATTGTGTAAATAGATGTTATCATATCAAGAACTTGATGAGGAAGCTGCTATAATACTAACAGAGCAACAAGAGGTAAGAAATAGTGACCCAAGGAGTTGGATGGATAATATGATGAATTTCTTATTAGGCAATGGATACCCTCAAAGATTAGATAGAACTAAAAGGAGATAGTATAGATTACAGTCAATTCCTTATGTCATAGTTGATGGTATCCTTTTCAGAAAAGATTTTAATGGAGCCCTACTAAGATGCATTGATATAGACCAAGCTAAAAGAGTAATCAAAGAGATTCATGATGGTCCTCATGGTGGTCACTTCTCAGCTAGAACAACTGCAATGAAGATCATGAAGGCTGGTTATTACTAGCCATCTCTATTTCATGATTGTCATAAGTATGTGAGAAAGTGTGAAAAATGTGCATTCTTCTCTAGCAAACAAAGGCTTGCATGTCTCCCCCTTCATCCCATTCAGGTGGACCAGCCTTTTTCCCAATGGGGATTTGATTTCATAGGCCCTATCAACCCTCCTTCTAGTTCTAGCCACAAATGGATTTTAGTTGCTCCAGATTACTTCACTAGATGGATAAAGGCAGATGCATTGAAAGATGTCATAGAATCTTTAGTTGTGGAATTCCTTGATGGAATTATGACTAGGTTTGGTGCCCCTTCAACCATTATTTCAAATAATGCAAAGTGTTTTGTTGGAGCTTAGATTTGTGCATGGGCAGTGGATCATAATATCTATTTGAGCACATCCTCAAATTACTATCCTCAGGGTAATGGTTTGGCTGAGTCCTCCAACAAGAACCTAATTAGAATCATGAAAAGGACAATAGAAGATAACCAGAGGTGTTGTCATAAAAAATTGAAGACTACACTATAGGCCAACAAAATAATGGCTAAAAGGTCAATAGGGAATTCACCATTTGTGTTAGTCTATGGCAGAGAAGCAAGGCTTCCAATTTCATTGGAGTTCCCATCCTTAGAGCTAGCTCATCAGCTAGAGTTGATTGAAGATGATTCCATGAGAGTAAGAATGGCAGAGCTAATGGAGCTAGAAAAGAAGAGAAATAAAGCTATGTAGACCCTAGAGACACACCAGCAACAAGTAAAAAAGAGTTTTGACAAGAAGGCTAGGATCAGAATCTTCAAGGAGGGAGATTTGGTTTTGAATGGGATGTAGATAGGGAAAAACTAGGAAGCCACTCAAAGTTTGATGCATTGTGGAGTGGCCCCTATCTAATTATCAATTGCAAAAAGGCCAATGCTTTTCAATTAAGCAAGCCTAGTGGTGAAATTTTTCCCATCCCAGTCAATGGGATTTATCTCAAACCATGCTTCTGATGAAGGTTGAAGGTTTCATGTATCGAATAGTTTTTTTTTAGCTCTCCTATTTTCCAAGAAGTGCACGAGCACAACTATTTCTCTATGAGATAGCCACTTTTCTCAAAGTTTTTTGGTTGTAGGAAGGAGGTTTTGGTCTCTGGTTCTAGTTGTAGAGACAAGGATTTTAGGGTTTTCCTCTCAAAGGTAGGGTTAAGGTTTTGTAGTGCTCAGAATCTACATATTTTTTATGTCTGTATAGCCCAATGGATGCTTCAAGCCACTGGTCTTATGCATAATAGACTAGCATCCCCTGTGAGTCACCAAAAAAGTTACATATTGTGCCCCCCACCAAATATTTGAATTTTAAATACTTGCCCGCCCAACGGTAACTTCCCAATTTAATGTTATTTTAAATCATTCCAGGAATATCGAAAAAATTAAATGATGAAACCTTAGGATATTCCTTATTTCCTAGGTTTATCCCCATAGGCTCGCAGCTTCCTCATCATCAGATCAAAAGATATCTACGACTGGTGCTATCTCGCTATGGGAAGTTGCATAGAGGATATGCATAGAAACATAGCACCTTTTTGCCACATGGCAAGTGGGTCCTCCTTTTCCTCATTGTTTCTCTGATGCTGGGTTTTGCTAGATCCATGGTGGGTGCTATGGCACTATCAAAAAATTTGTGTATCTCACCATTAGCGACATAGAACCTAGGTGGAAAGTGTTACTGTAGTGACATCAGAAGGAAGGTGAGTCCCAAGTATGCCCGTCAGATATCAGTGATGAAATTTGGCACAAATAGTGGGACCCCAGACAATGTGGAAGGATGACTATGCTTGAAAAAGGATTTTGATTCATCACCAACTGTGCAAATCTTTTGATGTTAGTAGTAGCTTGGACCCACACCCCTTTCAAATGCACAAAGATTTCCTCACCCTTCGATCAATCTGGATCAATGGTGGGTGCTATCTTGCTATGGAAAGCTGCGAGGAGGATACCCATAGCGACATAGTGCCTTAGTGACACATGGAAAGGTGGGGCCAAGTGTTATGAAACCATAGGGATGGTACTAGATTGGGCCAAGTCTGATGCCAAGTGTGCTGAGTTGGTTCATGGGCCCAAATGTTTTAAAGGAAAAGGCATAGTAATATAGTGAGTCTTCACAATCGTTAGATCTAAGAAAATTAATGGTGGGTGCTATCTCACTATAGAAAGCTACGAGGATATTACCCATAGTGACATAGTACCATTGTGCCATGTGGATCAGTGGGGCCAAGTTTTGCCAAGATGAGGATGCCAAGTTGTGCCAAGTGGTTGACAAGTGTTTCGTGGGCCCAAAAGTTTTAAGGAGATAGTGTAGTAATATGGTGAGTCTTCACGATTGTCATATCAGTCTAAATCCATGATCGGTGCTATCTCACTATGGGAAGTTGTGAGGATATTATGCATAGCAACATAGTGCCTCATTGACATGTGTCCCAATGGGTCCACTGGAGGTAGCAATAGTTAGTAGCCAGTAGTTAATGTGACTATCGTGGTCAGGGTTGCAAGGTGGCACAGTTAGTAAAGAAAATTGGTCAACCTCAGGAAGACTTTGTGGGTGGCAAAGAGAAATGAACTGATTTATCCACATGGCCTATTTTTCTTACACTGTTCAACTGACTCACTGACTCTGCTGATTCATGCACCAAAAATGATAAGAAATTGAGGTTTTACATGAATCTGATCTTCATGACCAATTCCAACCACCAGAAGTTAATGTGAAGCATGTAGGGACACTCTACCACCATGATCTAATCTATCTACTTGGTCAGAGCATAGTTATAGCATGGCCTCTATCTTCTCAAGGTCCTATTTTAGTTATTAGTTAGATTTCATGGTACCTAAAGCTATACTTAGATCAGATTTCTTTAGATCCCCATGATTGTTCTTGGCAGAGCCTTGATGGTGGTGGTTGTAGGAGAGTTTTGGAGAGAAAATCTCAGTTATGCCTAAACTATAAAGGCAATTTTTGTGAATTTTGTAAGGGTTGACCCTTCTCTATTTTGTTTGTTACTGCTCTATAGATCCTTAGTGTAAATTCCCCTATGCCTCTGAACTACATGATTTTCTATCTTATCTCCTTCAGCCATTGGTATGAAAGTGCAAGAATTCTTTACCTTTTACTGGTGTTTTGTAGAGATCTATGATCTGCATGACTATATCTCCTTGGCCTATGAATGATAATATAAGTGAATCTCTCTTTCCTTGTGTCATTCATCTTGGTCTTTTTATCTACATGTGATTATTAGATTAAATCAAGTTTGAATGTATATATCCTTAGTCTCATTCTAGTTCAAAAGTGCACATATGGGCAGAGATTCGTCTGAACACTCTATTTTGGTGCATCACCTTTTTAGATTAGATTAGGTAGATTTGCTTCATGCTCTCCTTCTCCCTTTTCCTCTCCAAGAGTAGTTAGGTGCATCCTAATAGTAAGAGGAAGCCAGCCTTCTCCAGAGACTCAACCTCATAGTTCAAGTCCCACAACTTAGAGGTTGTTTCCATGTTTCACTAGGTTGTCCTCATGCATAGGATTTGGAAAAGGGTGCAAACCTAAGTGACAACAGTGTTTAAGAAGAAAAATATCAAGCTACCTATTTAAGGGGGCATAAGGGCTAATTAAAATAGGTTGGTAGAGGTGAGCATACCTAAAAAGGTTGGATTAGTTGTTGGTTTTATTCCTTGGTAAATTTGAATAGAAGCCTTAATAGTGAAGTGTTGAGATGAAGGGAGATTTCTTGAAGGGTTATCAAGTGAATCAGTGATGGAGATGTGAATGGAGGCTAGCAAATGAGTCATCTATTGAACCAAATTGTGATCTATATTTTCAAAGTGAGTTGTACTTATTTAGATCAACCTTTTGTTACTTTCTAACCATTGTATTTGTTTAAATCCTTTAATTAAGGTTGACCTAATATATATTTTTAAATCATTTAATTAGGGTGACATTCTAATGGAATGTTCTCAAGTCCTCTAACAATGCCACTCCTAAAAGATTGATTAAATCCTTTAACAGTGTCATGCCTAATAGTGTGTATTGTAACCTTTAACAAGTTTGGCTCCTAACAGAGCTTATTAGAATATATAATCAACAGATATAACTAAAGTGGGGTGGGGGGTGAATTGGTTATCCAACTAATATCACAATTAACAACTTTAAATGGTCTTAACCATATGAGTAATATAAAATGAAACCACAACAAGATGCTCATCCACAATAACACTAGATATGTTAACTAGGGAAACTCTTGATTAGAGGAAAAACCTCAGTGGGGATGGTACCTACAAGATGATGTACTAATATAAATATTCCTTATTAGAGGATAGACCCTGTTAGGAGTGTATTCCAACATTCACTACATATGAGGACCTATTAGGAGACTTTGAATCTTTTTTAGGAGATTCCAACCCTATTAGGAGTTGTGCCAACCTTGTTAGGAGTTGTGAAAGATAGCTAGCCCCACTACCCAAATAGTTTCAAGGGTAAGAACAATGAATCCACTATTAAAATGATCTCTATATTATTCATTGCAGAATAATCGAACTAAAATGTACTTTTTTCCTCTATCTCTATTCCATCAACTGGACTTCTACTCCTTCAGGTCTTGTAATCAGATCTCCAGTCTTGCATCTAATAATTGCTTCAATCTTTGCATATCATAATTTTGTGAATAGGAGTATTGGAAAAATACATTTTGAGATTATTACTAGGATGCAACATAGAGGTCTATCAGATTTTAAGGATGTTTTTAGTGAAGAGAAGAGAAGTGTTGACGGGGAAGTATTTTTTCATTTTATTAAGCCTTTGCATGAGGAAGTGAAGTTGAGGTTAGAGCACAATAATCATAAATATAAGGAGAATGTTATTAAGTATAGAAGATTGTTGACAATTGGCTAATGAAGATATGTAATTGTTGTCATTTATGGAAACACTTGATGTACATACTTACAAAAAAACCTCAAAAATAAAGATACTTAGCTTTTGGTACTAGAAATTGTCTAAGTATGAATTTGGTATATAATAGTGTATTGTTTTGTATGTAACTTATTGCCAATGTTATATTATGACTAGAAAAGTTAGATGGAGATAGTATACATGTTGATGATGACATGCATAACCTCAAAAGTTAGTACATAGTATACAAAAAATAGATATTCATGTTTTACCAATGTAACAAGACAACATAATTAAAGAAAATGAATTATTTTGTTTACAAAATAATTACTTGACCAATTAGGGCTGATATCTTAGATGGTTTCTCAAAGTTGGAAATGTGTATTATGGTCTTAGCCAACCTAGTAGAAATTTGTGAAAAGACATGGTATTTATGCAAAGGACATCTTACGAATTAAAAGTGTGAAGTCTAAGTTGTGCAAGTATTGTGATATATGAAATTACTGTAAAAGTGATATATGTGAAGTTTTCTAAAAGCTATTTTGTGATCTGAGACCGAGCTAAAGATTAGAGATCAGTTAAGAAAGAAGTTATATTACCTATATTCTAGAAGTCTAATTACTTTTTTGGGTAGCCAGCTCTTGTTGTAACTAGAAGTGTGTGTTTGGGCAGTGGATTCATCTTGCATCTACTATACTACAACTCCTAATAGCATTAGAATCTCTTAATAGGGATTCAAAGTCTCCTAATAGGAACTCTCTATGCTAAATTTTCTTATTGACTCCTAATAGGGTCCATCCTCTAACAAGGAACTTATATATTAGTATATTATCTAGTGGGTATCATGCCCACCTAGGTTTTCCCTTGGCCAAGGTTTTCCTAGTTAACAAAATACGGTGTTATGAGTTATGTTTGTGCATGGTTACTATTATTTTTTAGCATTACTTTATTAATTTGTTATGTATGGTTTAAAGTAACAAATAATATTGATTTGGTGACTAAAGTTTTTAGATTATTGATTCATCCCCCCTCTCAATAATTCTTATTTCTAAAAATTTCTATCAGAGCTCAATTACTCAGAAGGGGCTTAACAAATTGAGTAAGATCTCTATGGATATGGAGTAGATGATGAATAACCTTGCAGAGGCACTTGAACAAATTGATCTCCTTGCTGAAAAAAGAGATAAGCTGAAGGACAGATATGAAGACTCAAAAGTATAAATTAGACAATTAAAGGAAAAGATTGAACATCTCAAATCCAAGCCTAAATCTACTAAATCTAAAACTAGTGATGATGATTATTCAAAACTAAAGATAGAGTACAAGATCTTGAAGCACAAATTGAAGATTATGAATCTAAAATTAACTTTGAGGAGTGATCCTAGAAAAGTCAAAACTGATTTGAAGATTGAGAATGCATATCTTAGGGCAAGTTTGGCAAAGATGATACCTAAGTTTGAAACATTGAAAGAAGATCATGAAGAACTTCATAAGTACAACTCTATTGTGAAAGGTGAATTCACTTAGTGCAAGAAACAACTTGAGAAGCTTTATTCTAGTAGATAAAATTTTGATGATTTAATGTCAATACAAAGATCTAATTATGATAAGACTTATCTTGGTTATCTATTTAATATGTCTGCAAAGAAACTTGAGATTAGATCAGATCTGAAAGAGAAAGATAAATTTGATGATAAGATTGAATCTATTCAATCCTCTGATAAACCTTAAAAAGTTGGACAAGACAAGAAAGTTGAGTTTTTAGATGAACCAAAGCAAGTGGTATCTCCTAAGGAAACCAGGTATGAATTTAGAGGTAAGTATTTTTCATGTAATGAAATAGGTCATATGAAAAGAAATTGTAAAAATAAGTCATTTAATCATGTTATAGATTTTTATTGTCGTAATTGTCATGATATGGGTCATAGAGAAAATGATTGTAGGAAACTGAAATATGATAACGATAGATGGAATAGTAGAATGTATAGAAATATTAACCCTACAAATAGAAGAAGATCTAATGAAATGATATCAAGAGAAGGAAGACCTTATGAAGATAGAAGATAGATTGTGTGTTATAAGTGTAACAACTATAGGAAAGTAGCTTAGAATTTTCATGCATCTGATGATCAATAGAATCCTAAAAGAAAAACTCTAGTGTATCATGTATGCAACAACCTTGGACATATAACAAAGTATTGCAAAATGGATAGAAACTTTGGAGATAGAAGGAACAATGGAAGAAACTTTGGAAATAGAAGGAATAATGGAAGAAACATTAGAAATGATAGAAGGAACCATGAAAGGAACTCTAGAACTAAGAAAGACAATTAGGAACAAAGAAATGTAGTTAATGAATAGAAGAAGAACTCAATGAGGCATTTGTAAATGGAATAGAAATCTCAAAGGATAAGTTAGGTGATGATGAGATAGGAAGATCAAAGTTAGTAATCAAGTTTGATCCAATTAAGTTGAAATAAGCTTGTTCACAACACTAGAATTTGAAAACTTCATTCAAAGATTGAATTATTGGTAACGAAGTTTTGAAAAGGTGTATCAAGATAAGTTTAGATGGTATGTAACCTCGCTTGTAATTTTGAGCTTATCTAAACTAGTTAAAAAGGAATTAATAGTTACTGTTATAATAGAGAAATTTAATTATGTAGCAGAAGATGAAAAATATGTTTTTGTAGAGAATTTTGTGAAGAAAATTTTTGTGGAGCATTATCATGATGGGTGGAAACTATAGTAAGCCTCGAGTAGCATCTAAAGATTGGATTGAAGATCTTGAGTAGATATTTGATTTCAAAATGCAATTGACAACTTTTCATGTTTTCAAAGCGTAAAACTAATGCAATTTTGAGTTGAATAAATAAATGAAGTATAGACTTGATTTTTATTTCATTGTGATTACATCATAAGTGTAGAGTACTTGGAAGCAACTTGACAAGGCAATTTTGAAGAAAACTCTATTTTTGGAAAGATGTATTTTATCATTTATTTGATAAAAGTTCATATTTGATAGAATCATGAATATGATAGTAGTTCACAATATTGAGAATGAGGACAGATCAAAATTGAAGGTTGTTTGTATGAAACCCATAGAAGGAAACCTTAACTCAGCATTATCTGTTACTTTGAACAATGTAGTGTATTTAGAAGATACAGGAAGTTATCTTACAAGTAAGTTTGAACCTATTGGGAGTGAGTACATGAACAAGGATATGGAATTAGTCATTAATTAGGATATGACTTTGAAACTCAAATTTGAACACCTGAAGAAACTAAACCTATTCAAATATCATTTCTACTGAGAATTGGACAAGGATGAATGGACATAGATCATACTAAGTAGAATACATGATGGAAAACTATGGATGGAAGATAGTGTAGTTGATGTTTCAATCATCCTTATTCATAAGGTAGCTAGTCTTAGTAAAAAAGGTAGTGTAGCTATAAGTGAGAAATTGGTTAAGATGAAAGTTGAGAGCTACACAAAGAAAGTTTATAATGGAAAGGCCATGGTGACCAGTATCATTAAACAAGATGATGTAAGATTCCTAAGTAGAATCATTTCCTTCTTTATATGTGCAAGTTCCAACATTTATGAATTGCTAGCTAGATTCATCTATGTAGCTTGTAAGATATGTGTTGAGAATGAACAAGTTAACCTTAGTAAAATTCTAAGAATGCAACTTCTTGATAACCTAGAGAAGATCAAGAGGACAAAGAATGGTGTATTTATATTTTAGTCACTAATCAATCATTTATTTTTTCATGTACTTAGAATATTTCCATATTTGTTAATCATAGATATTATGAGCAATGAGAGATGTGCAATGGAGAAGATCACAAAAGTATGTAGAAGACATCTAGTAGATAAAATATTGGATACTGGGAACTTGATAATGAAAACATTTTGAATGAGATGAGATAAAGATTAAAAATTGCACCAGCAATTGTAGATAGATTTAAAGAAGATATTTTTGTTATGGTTGATATAGATTTTAATTATATTTAAGTAGTAGAACCTCAGGAAAATTTTCTTGATCCCTTAGTTTATGAATTTAGTAATAAAACACTAGTTGGATACATTGATTTATTATTGAAATCAAAGAATGACCAAGCTAAATATAGTTTTGGAACTTATGATGAGATTACCCAATTAGGTCATTAGGAATCCATGGAGAAATCATCTTACAAGAAGATAGAAACAATAATGAAAAAAACCTTAATAGAAACTGGTATGATTGAGAGTGAGTTATAGTAATTAGGTAGACTAAAAAAAGGTATATTGAATGTGTAATCTTTTTTAGTGTCTATTGCAGAGATATCTTTGGAACAAGGCATTCCTTATGTAGTAGTATCAAATGTATAGTCAAGTGAGCTAAAGAGGAAATCTGAGAGATTAGTGGAAGTTGTGACTACAAAGACAAGAAGAGTCAAGCAACAAGCCACTAGACTAGGAAAGAGACAAAAGTCATTGTTGACAATTGTTGAGTCTAGTGAAGAAGAAGAAAAAAAATAAGAAGATAAATAGGTAAAGAAGATAACCACTTCTAATTAGTTAGTAGGAAAATCTTAGCAACCCTAGAAGCCAAAGATAGAGAAGATAAATTTAGCCATTGCTAATAAATGCAACTTTGTGCAAATGAACAAATTTTATTATTTGTATAATAATTATGAGAATGATTAGATTGATATCTCTACTGTGAGACACGTGATAGCTAATAATCTTAAACTTAAGGATATTGAAGGTGCAATAAACTAGAAAATTCTATGATGGACTCATTGAAAAGAAGGGACTAGCTTGAGAAGAGGACATAAAACTTTGGAAGTCTATATTAAGAATAATATGCAAGATTGATGATGAAGAAGTCAAGAGATTGTTGAACAATCTAGTACCTTACTTGAGAAATAATGTAAGACCATTTCTATTCATGGTGAGTGAGAAAGATAAGACAAGAAGTGAAACTATAGTAGTTGTAAGTCAGATGATGATAGAGTCCAAGGCAACATCTTCACCAACACCTATAACCTTGGAAGTGTCAGTACATGGTGACACAATTTAGATAGATCAAACCAATTTTACCATTAAGATTGATGACACTAACCCATTTGAAATTTTTGAATAGCCTACTAATGATATTGAAGAAAAATTAAGAAAAAATGAAGAGGAAAATAGGGTATTAGAGGAAGAGAAAAGAAGAATAGAAGAGTCCAAGTAGAAATTCCTTGAAGATGAGATGAAAAGAAAAGTAGAGGAAGAAAAGAAAAGATTTGTTGAAGAAGAAATAAAAACAAAAAAAGAGGAAGACAAGAAGAGATTAGAAGAGGAAGAAAAGAGAGAAAAAGAAAGAAAGGAATGAGAAGAGAAAGAGGAAGAAGAAAGAAAAGTCAAAGAGGAAGCCAAAAAGTAGCAAATGAAAGATTATAATAAATCTTCTAGTTCATCTACTCTGATTTCAGTTGCTAACCTAGCAATTGATGATGATGATCAAACTAACCTGATATCATCTTTGTCAAAACTTATTGAGAAGAACAGGATAGTGAAAATCCTGCACAGAACCTTGATGGAGGTTACTAATAGATTACATAGTACTCTGGCAATACAACACATAAAAGTAGATCTCGAATAGAGGGCACAAGTAGTGCTAATATCTTTTGATGAAGAATTCAATTTTTTTTTGAATGTTGCAAAATCTATGGCACATATTTCACATGATGCTAACTTGTTTAGCACTATTTGCTAGAATATCAAGAACAATTTGATAAGTCTTGATACTTGTATCAAGGAACTTCAGAATTGTCAACATGATGGAAAAGTATTGTATATTGTATATATTATCTCACAAGTTGACTAAGGATATTTTATAGTCAGATTGAGGGTAAGGTGAGTGAACAAGAAGATCGATCTAACCAAATACAACATCCTTCTAGTAAAACTGATGATTTTGAAGGACAAGTGGCCAATATTTATAGTGATAACAAAAAAATGGAATTTTAGAAGGAACAAATTTTGAAGAGAGTATCAAATTTTAGAGAGTCTGTTGCTCTAAAAATGTTTATTTCTGAGAAAAATTTGGATGAATATGTCAAGGCCAAGGCCACTTATTCTAACTTTTTATAGTCTGACCTTAATGCAGTTGAGATTGCATCATATGCTCTATGTGGAATTCTCACCTCTACTAAATCAACCAAGGATACATGGGAAAAAAGGTATGAATAATCTTAAGGAAAGTTTTGATGATTGGATGAAGATACTATCAATTTAAGGTAGATGTTTATAGACATTTTGATAGTAGATGGACAGTTTTTGACATTTTAACCTTTGTCATTGATGTCAAAGAGGGAGAAGTGCATAAGAAAATTATAATTAAGATAAAGAGGAGAAAATAATATTGTAAAATATGAAAACATATTATAAGGGGAAGCATATGTAAGATGGACAAGTTGTAAGAGATGATTAATGTAGTGTTATTTTATTGTTTTTGACAAGTTTTTGATACTTAGCCAATTTTTCCTATTTTGTTGCCATCAATGCCAAAGGGTGGGATTGTTGAAAATTAGCTAATGATTATATTTAATTGTTGTCATTTATGGCAACACATGATGTAAATGCTTACAAGAAACCTCAAAAATAAAGATACTTAGCTTTGGGTACTCAAAAATTGTCTAAGTATGTGTAATACCCCACTCACAGATCCTTGGAAACAAGGATGAAATATAAGCAAGATAATTTTTGTTTTAAAAACAAGTCTAAGTGCACATGACAACAAAATGCATAGATCACAAAGATCACAATCGAAGACTGAAAATCATCCAACACCAATAGATCTCCAAGCTTCACCACTGACCAAAAACATTAAGAGAACATAAGAGATCAACCAAGCTAAAAGAAAAAAGCTAACTCCTAAAAATTGGCTAAGTCTAAAATACTAAAGCCCTAAAATTTGGCTATGTCTAAATTTTTGAAGTCTTGAAATTTCTTAGAATCTTTATCTTAGCTCGTAGAGGTCTAGAACCTATCTCAAAAGATTCATCGCATATATTAAAATATATCTTAAGTATAAGGAATTAAATATAATTAAACAATATATTTTAAATCCCTTAGGAAATTTTTTTTGAACTAGGAAGGTGAAAAACCAAAAAGGGTCACCAAAACCAACTTTCAAACTTTTCTCTGAGAAGCCTAGATAGCCCTTGTTTTTCATGCAAGAACATTCTTTTCCAAAATTTTGCATGAAGAAGTGCATCAAGACATGTGAAGAAATGCCTTTTCACATGAAGAAGTGCTCTTTTGCACAAGGAAGTGCCTGGAAAAACCCCCAAGATTGGTGTAGGGTTTTGCATGAGAAAGTGTCAAGCCACACGAAGAAACTCCACATGATGCGTGAAGACTTGCATCCTTGCACAAGATCCCAAATTAGCATGCAAGAGAAAAATGAAGAAAAAGACTAAGGAAACTATGAAACAAAGTTCCTCAACATAGGGGAGTACTGGATCCATGTCTCGAGGCAAGAACACTCAAATCATAATTGAAGAATAGAAAGCTAGAAAACATCTAACCATCTAATCAAATAGTAAGAAGTAAAAGTATAGAAGGAAATATCATAGTGAATAAAAAGAAACATTGTAATAACACAATTAGCATTTCAATGAATAAAAAAACTAAGTATGCGGTTCCTCCCAACTATCAATAGTATCATAAGACCATCGTGGGTCCTAGCCATCCCCCACACGTAACATCTCAAGCCACTGATCAGATTGTTGGTACTATTGTAATAGGGATGTCACTACTAAAACATAATACAATCATAAGAATAAGGAAATCTAACATGCTAGTGGAAAGCATAAGATAATCCTACAAAGTAGATAACATCACCTATCACATGCTAATCATAAAAGTAAGGAAATGTGTCAATAAAAACATCATCTAAACATGGTATACAAGCATTCTAATGACAACATAAAAAACCACAAGAAAGCATACTTTGAAACCCAACGTACCAAGTGTCAACATCTAGCAATAGTCACACTAGAACAAAAGACCATTATTGTACACTAGTCCCTAGTAGTGGTGAAAGTAGCTATGCCTCCCAACTACGTGGCACTCATAGGTCCACACCCACTATGCTAATAGAGATAATGGTCCAACCACAAACACACACATAACATCATCCATGGCTAACACACATGGCAAGTAGTATGATGACTAAATCTAAGACAAAGACAATGCATCTACTACAGGTCTTGATCAGACATCTCAATGGGCTACTAAGTATGGGCTGACAACATGGAGAGTTACTTGGAATCAAAGATGCTTCAAGCTCAGATCATGTGTAGCAACACTCTGAAGGGACTCCCTTGGAACCATCACATGACTATGAAACTTTTCATTATCTTAAGTTTTATTACCACCCAATGTTAAATTTAGTTATCACTTATATAAAGCTCCCTCTACCAACCTTCAGTGCCATGGACACTGAGCTGGGAGATAGAAGCCCCCTCCATATGCTACTCTACCCTACCCATGCTCATCCAGTGATGAGTACCTATAGGCATGTAGATTCCCAACCCAACCCCAATGATCATAACTTCTATAAATACCATAGAAGGTCGAGACCCACAAGTCCTCCAAAAATCATATGCACAGATACTCATGTGTGGCACACCACCATTGCAAAGATCATAACACAAGGACTGGATGAGAATACAATCATAAAGTCCCTCAACTAAAAATAGAATTGAGATTATGGATGCAACATGCATCCCAATGCAACATAAAAGTGCAACAATGGTCTGACTAACATCTAAATGGATTGTCCAGGTCCACAAATCACAATGTGCCGAGAAAACTTGAGAAAATAGGGTGGCATGCAAAATGAGGTAAAAAACCCAATTTTTGGAAAAATTCTAAAATTAAAACCCATTTGGCGTTTGGGTGAAAAAAACCCAAAAGTCCAAAAATAAAAGAATTCGAACATCATATGCAAAAATTGCCAGCATAATAGCTCAAAATCCCAAACCTAGCACAACAAACAAACAAAAATAGAGGGGAACACTAGCTCTCAACCTCCTAACATACTGCTACAAGAAATAGAAGCTGAAATCGAGTAAATAAAATAAAATAGGAAGGCCCTACCTTATAGAAAAAGGGGCCAAAACTGAAACCCACAAAACAAAATAAATATCCTACCAAAACTGCTCAAAGTGACCATAAAGCAAGAACTCCCCGAGTCTAATCCAACAAGAATGACCTCATGAAAAACCCACACTCATAGCTCCTAGAATGAACAAAAATGAAATCCTTTAGAAGAGGATTCTCAAAAGAGTTCTCAAATTTATATTTCAAAAGTGAGAAGTGAATAATGAATTCACATTTTCAATACTTATTCATTGTTTGAGTGAATAGTTGATTATGGAAAATAGCTAGCTAGAGTAGCTAAACTCCAAATTGACCCAAAAAAAAAAAAGTTACTCTCCATAATGGGAAGTCACCTAAGGCAAAGCTGCCAAAAATTAAATCTGAAAAGATTTAAAACCTGAAAACCCAAAAAAAATAAAAAATCACTTAACACTTTCACAATAGAGTGAACCTCTAAATACACAGACATGCTCATTGATCTAATCACAGTGTAGATGAGTTTAGATTTACTAATCATTGAAAGGTTTTAATTAAAAAAATTAAAATAAGGAGATGTGAACCATATAGGGATGACATTGGAAAAATATGAACAACTAAATCACTAACTCCATATGCCACTACAGGGATATAATTGCTACACACTAAAATACATGATCAAGTACAATTGCATATAATATCATAGCCAAAGCAATTAGTGCATTAAATAACTAATTAATCCATTTACACTACTCACATTTGTAGAAAGCATATAGATACATGAATGAGGTAAATAACCATAGCATAAAATCCATCAAGTATCATAATCAACAAATATGTCCAATAACCATAAAACTAGATATCATCATAGATCTACTATCATCTCAAAATAGCATCAACATGCAAATATGATAAATTGAATAGCATAGTAGTAAAGCATCTATGGTACTGAATCAAAGTATAACATCTAACCCACAAGTCATCTCAAAGTACAAATAATAAGAGTATCAAGTATCTCTTGAATCAAAATAGACAAGGTATAGACTGCAAACATGATAGGTACTACATCCTCCCCTACTAGCATAGGATTCCTCCTAGAAGCTAGCAAAAAGATAGGGATACAATCCCCTCAGTCATGTAGCATCTTCCCAAGTCACAAAGGACTCATTGCTTGAGTCCCATTGGACCCTTACCTACTCTATGTCTCAACCTCATAAGGTTAGCCTCCAGTGCTATAGGATAGGAATGGGCTCCAAAGCAAGCTACCCATCTGCTACCTAAAAAGTATCCCAATCAAGAACATGGGTCACATCTAGAATATATTGCCTCAAAATAGAAACATGAAAAACATCATGGATGCATGATAGGTTAGGTGGAAACACTAATTGATAAGAAACAAGACCAATCCTCTCGAGGATCTCAAAAGGTTTGACAAAACATGGCACCAACTTAGAGCCTTTTCCATAATGGATGGGGTTCTTCCTTAGATGCACTCACAAAAATAGCCTATCACCAATAGAAAGGTGATGATCCAACCTATATACATCTACATACTTCTTCTATCTATCCCGAGTAGTAACCAAATGCTCCCTAATGCAAACAACTTGTTGCTCCATAACTTGAAGCATCTCTGGACCCAAAAGAATGTGGTCCTCTAAGTGATCCCAACTCAATGGGGTATGACATGGTCTACTATACAAGGCCTGAAAAGGTGACATGCCAAGAGAACTATGATACCCATTGTTGTATGCAAATTCAACAAAGTACAAATAGTCCTCCCACTTCATTTGCCTATCCATAACATACATGTGAAGCATATCCTCCAAAACTTGATTTACTCTCTTAGTCTAACCATTGGTCTCTGGGTGATAAGTGGAGCTAAAATTGAGCTACACATCCAAAATATGTTGGAGAGATGTCCACAGTGTAAAAGTAAACACTGGGACTCTGTCTGAAACAATCCAACAAGGAATCCCATGCAAATGAACAATATCTACCAAGAAAACATGCGCTATTGAAGAAGCTATGTAGGATTCTCTCATGGGTGAAAAATGTGCTACCTTGGATAATTTTTCCACTATCACCATGATATAATCATGTATTCATAATGACATAGGAAACTCTGTGATAAAATCAAGGGATATCGTATCCCACTTCCACTCTAGAATGGTATGTGCCTACAAAAGACCCATCGGATGTTGATGCTCTACCTTCACTCTCTGGCACTCAATACATCTACCAACAAAATTAGCAACATTATGTCTCATCCCTGCCCAAAAGTATAGTTGTTTGAGATCAGCATGCATCTTCTTGACTTTGGGATGTGCAAAATATGGTGCACAATGTGCTTTTGACAAAATCAAGGTACTAAGATCACCCAATACATTTACATAGATATGCCCCATGTGATGTAGTAGTCCATAAAACTCAATTACATAACCAAAAAATCTCCCCTCAAGGGTACATTTGGACTTGATCTCCACCCTCACTTCCTAATACCAAGTGTCACTAGGCAATGCCTCCAAAATATGACCTCACAAATCCACTCCCAATGACATCACCAATACCTCAAGTCACCTCCTACTCAAAGCATCTACGATGAAATTCTCCTTCCCTTTAATGTAATGAATGACAAAATCATACTCACACAGGAACTCCATCCAACAACACTATCATGTATTTAGGTTTGGCTGAGTAAAGATATACTGCAAGCTCCTATGATTGCTATGCAACTGAAATCTATGTCCCAAAAGAAAATGCCTCCAATGGACAAGGGCATGCACTATGATCATGAGTTCCAAATCATGAGTGGGGTAGTTAAGCTCATGGTCCTTGAGTTTTCTAGACTCAAATGCAATCAATTGAACATCTTGCATTAACACCACACCCACACCTTCCAAAGAAACATTTGTGCAAATAGTGAAATTACCTACAGGATTAGGCACTACAAGGACTAGTGCACTAGTCAACCACTCCTTAAGAGCATTAAATGCTACCTTGCACTAGTTTGACCAAAGAAACTTCTTCCCTTTCCTTTGAAGAGAAGTGATGGGATGAGCTACTTGTGAGAAATCCTTCACGAAGTGATAGTAGTAGCCTATGAATCCCATAAAACTATGACCTTTTGAGACATTAGTGGGTACTAGCCAATCTATGATAGCACAAATCTTTTCGAAGTCCATTGCAATTCAATCACCTGTAATGATATGTCCCAAATACTTTACCTCAGATTGGAAGAACCCAAATTTACTCAAGTTTCCATATAACTAATGGTCCCTCAAGCACTACAATACCTGACGTAAATGGACTTCATGCTCCTTCATAGTCTTTGAATAGATCAATATGTCATCCAAGAATACAATGACACATTGATCAAGGTAGGTGCAAATTAACTCATAAATACTAATGGCACATTGGTTAACCCAAAGGGTATAACCATGAACTCATAATGCCCATACCATGTACAAATAGCTATTCGATGAATATCAAACTCTTGGATATGAAGTTGATGGTATCTTGACTCAAGATCAATCTTTGAGAACACTCATGCTCCCTTTATCTAATCAAAAAAGTCATGTATCCTGAGCAAAGGATAATAGTTCTTCACCATCACTTTGTTCAACTATAAATAGTCAATGCACAATTGTAAAGAACCATCCTTCTTCATTTAATGACTGCCCCTGCCAAAACAATGTCACATCAGCAATCTCCATAAAATGTGGAAAATTTAATGAATGTTAAACTCTTTTGAATATTGACCAATCAACATTAGTCTATTAACTATCATTAACTTAAACAAAAATGATACATACATACATACATACATATATATATATATATATATATATATATATATATATATATATATATATATATATATATATATATATATATATATATATATATATATATATATATATATATGCTCAACTTAAAATAAACCATAAAGTTCAATACAAGATTACCAATACTAGATACCATATACCAGATACTAGATATTAGATGGTCTAACCATGATGACCAAGTCATAATGAGCTCTAGAACCTATCTAAGAACACAAGGGCAAGAATATTGTTGGAGTGCATTACCACCCTACCGCGAAGCTATTAAGCTTCCTCAAAATCTTTCTTGACATGAAAAATACCCAGCCCAACATCGAGGCTATTCTAAACAAGTAAAACCAAGGATGAATTCACTTCTATTATCATTATAATTTACCAAAGTGTTTAAAAATAGTTCTCTCAAATATAAGGTCTTTCCAAACATAGCTCATCATGATAGAAATATGCTCTCTACACATATTCATATAGTTTGATATGCCTTTTATGTAAGGACTGAAAGAGACCTCACCATAATTAAACAAAATAATACACAAATCATAATAGAACACAATATGCAATGTCTCAATCCTAGCATGAATTTCCACCTCACCATTTAGAGCATAAAGTGCAAAAAATATACATAGAAATCCTAGTGGACAAATCAACCATCATGGAATTGAACGCCAAAATCAAAGGTTAATAGTAGTTAATCTATAAATAAATGTCAGACTAATATATAGCTCTTCAAGTAGTTCAAGATTTCAAGATGCACATCTTATTTTGAAAGTTTTTAATGCTTAAGTATCCCAAGATGAGTATCATTATGGACTCGCACACAAGTCACAAAGTCTAGAATTTAACAAGATAAAGAAAATTATTTCCAAATAAATTAAAACTTCATTTCGTAAGAGTCATATAGTTCAGTGCAATTAATCATGTCATAGTAAACCTAAACATGATGCATAGAAAAGCTAAATTCTAAGTATATCAATTACAATTTTGGAAGTCATAGCATAGTGACTTAATAAAATAATCTTCAAAATTAATCAAATTGTAATGATAGTACACATTAGTAACCTTCTACTCGGTCCAAATTTATTATTTGTTTCTTTAGCTAAGGCACTAATAGTTAAGTTGACCTCAACAAAAATTAGAGAGAAAATTTATCATCCTTATCTCCAGTTCACATCATACCATAATATATGCATGTAAGATAAGCATCATGTAAACAATTTTTAATGTGCATTTATTAATGTTGTGTATAGCTATCACTCAATTAGTATAGTATATTATCAAAGTTTTAACAATAATTTTCCATGTGTGTAAAATACTTCACATTCACCAACTACATGTAGGCATTCATAAGTTCATTACCTACAACCATCATGTAAAGGGGTCTCTCCTTTTTTCCATCTAGGAAAGGTTCATCCAATCACCTACAACCAGCCTCCTTCACTCCTAAGGAAAACTATGTAGAAATTCTCATTTATATATGAAAGAATACCACTAGTTAAAATTTAATGACATTTGGTTTCATAGTTTCTATGGTTGTCTTCACATCTGACAACCTAATAAATCACAATGCTACATGCTTAACCTAGGAAACATTAACTATAAATAGCTTGGTAGAGAATAGAGAAAACATCTACCCTAACTCAAAAATGTTTTTAAAGAGATCAAATTTGTGATTCTAGATGTAAATTCACACAACTATAATAATAAAACTTTCTTACTAAGTGAAAGAAAGCTTAGAAATTAGATAGAAAAGAAAAAGAACCTTCAACAATTCTTAATTTCCAACTAAAATAATGTACGTGTAGATGAAGCTAAAACCCCTACACATTTATAGGTGCACACAATAGTTACTCAGCCCTAATTCAATGTGAGAAAATTGATTCTAGCTAAGGAATTCGTATCATGTGCATGGAATAGAGTTAAATAGAAAGAAAAAACCTAGTTGGTTTCAATTGATGACCCTAAGCAATGTTGTGCTCCACTATTTTTGCCAACTCTAGCTGTCAATATTGCTATTCCCCAATTCAGTTGTCCCTCCTATGTAAATACTACCTTCATTACTATTGACAATGTGGCCTCTAAGATATGAAACCTTCTTGAGTGCCACTTTCCAATCCTCAAGAGTTTTTGAAGCATATCAATTTTGACCATAAATGACAACTCAGTCAAACACCAAGTGGAATCTGCATATGTTGTTGAAAGTATAGCAATATGAAGGAAAGAAGATTCCATGGCCTCTTGTATTGTAGAAGGTATTGAATCACCCACTTCAAGCTTTGCTTCATCTAAGAAAACTTTAAGCCCAATGGGTTTGAGGGTTTGGTAGATAAAGGTAGCTAGCATTTTCTTGGTCTCGAGGCCACACTGGTAAATGAATGCATTATAATGAACCTTTTTAGTTAGGGATGAACAAGAGGATGATGTAAGTGTAGATGAAGGTTGCAGCAGAATTTTTTCAAAGGTGATTGCTCCTACCATCACATGGGAATAAACTAAAGAGGAGCTAAAACCCAAAACAGAGGTAGAAAGAACCGAAGAGGTAGAACCAGTGAGTTGGCATATATATTTTTTAGTTATGTAACTACTTCTTTTATATCAATCATCACCTTATCTCTAAATTAGTTAACATAATTTCTTAGTTCTATAAATAAAAAACCACATATGAAAGAAATTCCAATTTATTTAGAAATTAGATGCAGTGGGTTTTGACATCCCTCTCCACTTAGAGAATGAATTGTCCCAATGCATATTTGTTTAGAAAACACAATCATAACCATAAAATTTTATGAATTATATAGTAGCATGGTTAATAATCTAGTTTCTATTACTTCTAATAATGCATAAAATTACATTCAATTCCATCAACAATACTTTCTTTTATGTGCTCCTCAAAGTCAACTTTTTAATTTCTTAAAATGAAATCTAATTTTCATTTTAAATGCATTCTAAAAATATTCATGTGCACAATCTTTCAATAACATTATGAATACATATTGAAGTCAAAATTAGAGATAACATACATTTTTAAGCAAGCACTTGAATCAATTAATCACTTCAAGAACAATTTTTTATGTGAGTGTGTGAATTCCATTACCATCCCTTAGTCATAAAAAGTACCTCTCTCCAACAATATTCCCCCTTTCTTATAATGTATTGTTCCCTCTATTGCATTATAGGAACAACACCAAATGTCAATCTCTCATATATCATAAATCAAATCAACTTTCCAATGAAATATAAAATCAAATACTTCCTTATCTCAAGAAGTCTCAAAATTAAGTAACATATTACCTTAAAATCACATGATATCAGCACACATACTTGTGCTTACTTACCATACCTTGGCATCACCTATGGATTTTTCCTTGCTAGTAGGTACTTCTTATCCACAACTTACCATACTTTTACACATGCACCCATAATACCATTAGCTCATTCATAATATTAGTATCTAAAGGAGATCAGTTCAAATATTAGGAGTCAAAAATGTTGTTCAACTTTATGGCTTCTTAACTCATCTTATAATCACATCTTGATCATGAGTAACATAAATAATCAGCCATTCATACCATGTGTACCATATGTACCATACATACCATCCAATATGTGGTGCTCGCTATGTGAGTACTCATCCACATCAATAGGTCAGTGTCTACAAAACATAATCAAGTAATGTAATTATGATACATCTAATTTTTCATTGTTTAAATCATCATGAAATAAAAAGACATCCACACATAAAATCATCAATGTAATCATCAAAATTTTATCATCATAATGCTTACATATGCTTGCAAAAGGTGACATACAATGTAATTATATCTTAATGCATCATATAGCTTCCAATTTAACAACATACATTTAAACAATATAATTGAAAGATCAAGGATAGAAAGTCACACAATCAAATGTGTCAAGTCACATTAACCCAAGTTTTACATCAATAGGTAATTCAACCAAATCGTAAACACACATGTTGAACACCATATCGACTAGGAGGAAAAAAAATAACTTAAGATGACTACATCATTGATCATTATTCATTGACCAAATTGAATAAAAAAAAAGGAGTCAACAACTTTCTACAATATAGAAGTCACATGCATGGTGGATCATCACATATACATAACACCAATGAAAAAATATTATCAAAGTAGATAAAAGAGGGATCTATACATACCCATTCACATTCTCAAAGGACAACCACATATCCATATACTTACCACATAGGCCAAAAAGTCAAGTCAGGTTAGCCAAAAATTGACTACACACAGTTAAATCAACAAGTAGAAACAATATCTTCCAATTAATTATGTAACTTCATTCTAATTTCCAACTTACATGTCAAAATGATAGGTATAATAATAATTTATATTTCATAAACCAACTATTGACCAAATTTTCGAGTACAACATATCATCACATGAATATTCCATACATGAATATATTGAATAAGCTGACCTACATGTCAAACTATATTTCCTCATATGTAAGAACCATGTACTACTAAACAATTTCCACATAGAATAATAAAGAAAAACCCTATTTTGAATAGTCAACAACTATTTCATTCACCATGTTCACAAGTTATCCAATAATTATTCATTTAAGAAGGGAACACATAGATGTACCCAAGGGTGTTGACCTACACATCATCCATACATCAAAATGCATGATTTAAAAAATACACAGTACCTAAATGGGCATCATAGAGATGGTCAACCTACATGTCAGACATGGAATAATAAGCGCATGATACAAGTGCAATGTCATCTAACATATGATCAACACCATTAAGTAAACCATCTAGGTATGCTCACCAATCACCTGCAAGGATCAATAAATCTAATTTTTATCAATTTAGTGACCTGAGGCCCTCAAGCACTTCTTGTCACCATAGTGTGCTTAAACAACATATAAGCACATGTTGTGATGTATGACTGTCATGCCATTAAATCATCACCTAAAAATATGGTTTGAGGCACTTTAACCTCAGCAACCATAGAGTGAAACTTTCCCCAAGATTGTGAGCCTAGCACTAGAAGTCTAGCTTCCCAAAATAAGATGGATCAGATGGATTTGGTGTGGCCATAAAACATACTACATTGCAACCATGTGCCTAGTAGCCTAATCACAAAATATAGCAAGAAATAATAATAAACTGCACATCTACACATATGTAGTAAAACCAAATAAGCATAACCATTTACATATATGCAATATCTAGAAAACAAATGGCTTGGCCAAGCACTTTAAAAACTAGATTTACCTGTAGAAGAAACAAGAACAACATGTATCCATTCTATAGAACTAGTAGATAGAGAGAGTAAACATGAAGTATCCATCTATCTGTCCCATAATTGCTACATTACAACCTTCCATGAAAGAGAGTACACATTTCTACACTGCTCTACAACAAGATGTTCAACATATTTTAGTTTTAAAAACAATAAGATTTTTTTGAAACTGATTTATTACATATATGATTGTCCTTCACATATAAGAGTGGCATTTTCTTCACAATCTAATCCCTTATACATCCTATCAATGCTCCATAATGACCATCATAGATGACATCACTTCCAAATCACAAGACTAGCATCATAAAAAATACGCACACTCTAGCCACCTCAACATCAAAGAAATCTTGAAAACAAGATTCATAATTCTCAAGTCAAATTCCAAAAAGGATAAACAAAAACCAAAATAAAAATGAACAAGATTCATAGTAAATAGGGAACATAAGAAATTGGTGGCTCAGTGGTCATAAAGAACATAAAATTTCAAGCTAGTCTTTCATCACATCCAAGTTCATGAAATTGAACATAATAAAATGAAAACCCAATTCATTAAAGCACAAAGACTCTCACTAGTTACCAAGAGGGAGTAGATGTTTAACAATACCTTATTTCCAAGGGTCACTAACAACATAACCAAAATTCTCATGCATCACATCAATTTATCTTGATAATCAAATATTTCCAAATGCATAATGAAACATGCAATACTTTTTCAAATGAAATCCATGTCCTTCCTATTTATCGTACTAGGTTAATCAATGAACCTCATGAATTTGGCATAAAATAGAATGAATTCTTGCACCATATGTGCATCTTAAGTCATTTATACAATAAAAAAACATTTTTCATTGCTATCACAAGCCAAATCTTCATTTGGTAGGCTCTCGTAGCCTAGTGCAAAAGTCAACCATCCTTGGACTATCTCAATAGTTCAAATTTAATACTCCAATATGAATATTATACCATCACATTTTTCAAAGTACTATAATCACATATGAGGTACACAATTTACCAATCATTCTATAAACTTTCCATTTTGACAATTTTTTAAGGAATGCAATTTTAACTCAAAATCATGATATGCATAAGGAACTTCATATCCTTCTATGTCAAAAATAATCATAACTAAGAGACAAAACATGAAACCCATCTCATCAACTCATACAACATAAAGTAAATAAGTTGACTTATAGTTGTATGTCTAGCATAGTGAACTCAAGGCACAAGTGTGGAACCAAGAGCTCCGATACCATATGTAATGACTGCCCCTGCAAAACCAATGCTACATCAAAAATCTCCACAAAACGTAAAAAATTTAATGAGAGATAAAGTCTTTTGAATATTGACCAATCAACATTAGATGATTAACTATCATTAACTTTAACAAAAATGATACATATACATATATGCTCAACTTAAAAGAAACCATAAATTTGATACTAGATTACCAATACCATATACCAGATACTAGATACCAGATGGTCTAACCATGACAACCAAGTTGTAATGAGCTCCAAAACCTGTCTAAGAACACAAGGGTGAGAATATTTTGGGAGTTTTACCACCCTACCATGAAGCTACTAAGCTTCCCAAGAATCTTTCCTGACATGAAAGATACCCAACCTAGCATGAAGGCTATTCTAAACAAGTAAAACCAAGAAGAGAGTAATGGAATATGTGCTACATGATGTATTTACTTCTATTATCATTATAATTTACCAAAGTGTTTAAAAATAGTTCTCTCAAATATAAGGTCTTTTCAAACACAGCTCATCATGATAGAAATATGCTCTCTACACATATTCATATAGTTTGATATGCCTTTTATGTAAGGATCAAAAGAGACCTCACCATAATTTAAAAAACTAATACACAAATCATAATAGAACACAATATGCAATGTCTCAATCCTAATAGGCATTTCCACCTCATGATTAAGAGCATGAAGTGCAGAAAATATGCACGGAAACCCTAGTGGACAAATCAACCATCATGGAATTGAACACCAAAATCAAAGGTTAATAGTAGTTAATCTATAAATAAATGTCAAACCAATATATAGCTCTTCAAGTAGTTCAAGATTTCAAGATGAACATCTTATTTTGAAATTTTTTAATGCTTAAGTATCCCAAGCTAAGTATCATTAGTATCTTAAGAGTCAAATAGTTTAGTGCAATTAATCATGTCATAGTAAACCTAAACATGATGCATAGAAAAGCTAAATTCTAAGTATATCAATTACAATTTTGGAAGTCATAGCATAGTGACTTAATAAAATAATCTTCAAAATTAATCAAAATGTGATGATAGTACACATTAGTCACCTTCTGCTTGATCCAAATTTATTATTTGTCTCTTTAGCTAAGGCACTCATAGTTAAATTGACCTCAACAAAAATTAGAGAGAAAATTTATCATCCTTATCTCCAGTTCACATCATACCATAATATATGCATGTAAGATAAGCATCATGTAAATAGTTTTTAATGTGCATTCATTAATGTTGTGTATAGCCATCACTCAATTAGTATAGGACATTATCAAATTTTTAACAATAAGTTTCCATGTGTGTAAAAAACTTCACATTCACTAACTAGATGTAGGCATTCATAAGTTCATTACCTACATCTATCATGTAAAGGGGACTCTCCTTTTTCCCATCTAGGAAAGGTTCATTTAATCACCTACAATTGACCTCCTTCACTCCTAAGGAAAACTATGTAGAATTTCTCACTTATATACAAAAGAATATGACTAGTTGAAGTTTAATGATATTTGGTTTCATAGTTTTACAGTTATCTTCACATCTAGCAACCTAATAAATATCAGTGCTACATGCTTAACCTAGGAAATGTTAAATCTAAACAACTTGCTAGAGAATATAGAAAACATCTACCCTACTCAAAAATGTTTTTAAAGAGATTAGATGTGTGATTACATATTAAAATTCACAAAACTATAATCATAAAACTTTCTTACTGAGTGAAAGCAAGCTAAGAAATTAGATAGAAAGGAAAAAGAACATTCAACAATTCTTAATTTCCAACTAAAATAATGTACATCCAGACAAAGCTAAAATGCCTACATATTTATAGGTGCAAACAATATTTACTCAGCCCTAATTCAATGTGAGAAAAATTGATTCTAGCTAAGTAAGGAATTTATATCCTGTGGATGGAATAGAGATAAATAGAAAGAAAGAACTTGGTTGGTTTCAATTGATGACCCTGTGTAGTGGTGTGCTCCACTATTTTTTCCAATTCGAGCCATCAATGTTGCTATTCCCCAATTTAGTCATCCCTTCTATGTAAAGACTACCCTCATTACAATTGACAATGTGGCCTCTAAGATATGAAACCTTCTCCAACACCACCTTCCAATCCTCAAGAGTTTTGGAAGCATATTGGTTTTAACCATAAATGATAACTCGGTCAGACACCAAGTGGAATTTACATATGTGGGTTAAAGTATAGTGATATGAAGGAAAGATGATTCCATGGCCTCCTTTATTTCAGAGGGTATTGAATCGCCTAGTTCAAGCTTTGCTTCATCTAAGAAAAGTTCAAGCCCAAGGCATTTGAGAGTTCGATAGATAAAGGTAGCTAGTGTTTTCTTGGTGTTGGGGCCACAATGGTAAATGAATGCATTGTAGTAGACCTTTTCAATTGGAGATGAATAAGAGGATGATGTAGGTGTAGATGAAGGGGGTGGTAGAATTTCTTCAAAGGTGATTGCTCCTACCATGGCATGGGAATAAGCTAAAGAGGAGCTAAAACCTAAAACAAAGGTAGAAATAATTGAATAGGCAGAACTAATGAGCTGAAATATATATTTTTTATTTATGTAACTAATTATTTTATATAAATGATGACCTTGTCTCTAAATTAGTTAACATAATTTCTTAGTTCAAGAAAAAAAATCCACATATGAAAGAAATTCCAATTTATTCAAAAATAAGATGAAGTGGTTTGTGACACTTCAAAAAGATGATGGGTGCACCCCATGAGGATACACTAGGATGAATATGGCCCTTGGCCAAAAATCTCTCCAACTGCAATCTGAGCTCACTCAACTCCTGAGTAGTCATGTGATAGGGAGCTCGTGAAATCAGCTCTACTCCTGGTACAAAATCAATCCAAAAATCAATGTCACACTATGGTGGAATACCTAGAATCTCATCAGGAAACACATTGGCATACTCATGGAGGAGTGAGTGATCATCAAGTGTTACTATATAGCTCTTAGCTTCCTGAAGGTCATGACTAAGAGACACAAGAAACAATTGATAACCCTTTTGCACACTCTGCTTCAACTAATTTGCTAAGATCATACAAAGTGAGACTGGTCTCTAAACTCCCAAAAGTTCTACCTACCCACCTGTGTTGTCAACACATTGTACCACCTTATGATGACAATTGATATTTTTTTGATGGGTAGCTAAGAAATCCATGCCCAACACAATGTCATATGATCCTAGAGGTAGAATGTGTAAATCCACTATGGTGGTGAAGGTTCCCAAATCCAAGCTGCAACCTCTAATCAATGAGTCAACAACCACTTTGGAACCTATGGCTAACTCAACTTGCCACCTATCGACCTTGTGTACTGCCACTAGCCCACATTGTTGAACAAGAGATGGTGAAATGAAAAAATTAGAAGCACTAGAATCAAACAAAATTGAAGTAGAAATACCAAGCAACATACATATAGCATCGACCACTATACCTTGATTGCTCAGCTTGATGGTTGTTAACCATTGCAAAGACTCTATGATTCTAACCTACATCTCCTACAGTAGGCTTAGATCTCACTACACCCTTTCCAGGCCCTAAAGATGGTTTTATGGAGCACTCAAAAGATCTATGGCTAGGTTGCCCACAAGAGTAACAGTTCCCTAAAAAATTGGAACGTGTTCCATGACCAACCTAAGTAGCACTATGGTAAGGTGCACTACCCCTACTAGAATTCTACTAAACACTTAGAGGGGGTTGATCCTATTGAGACTTATGTCCTTGGTTCTAGTTATCTCCCTTCTTTATAAAGTTACTAGAAGACTATCCACCCTTTCACCAAAACTTCTTCTTACTCTTACTATGATAACCACCCTAAGAGGCTTTTGTCTGGGCCTAACCCTTCCTTAAAAACTATCCTTCCTTGAATTCCTTGCACTTTAGTTCTAAGAACACGATCTACTACTGAAACCTCTAGCTAGATTTTCCTCAGCAATATGTGCCTTCTCTATAATGAGAGCAAGAGTCTTAGGCTATTACATATGGACTTTCCCAATGAGGGAGTCCTTAAGGCCTCAGATCAAATGATAAGCAAGGAGTAAATCATCATTATTATAGCATGAATACTGCCTAAGTTCAAAGAATTAGATTTTGTACTGATCCACTATCATGTTTCCTTGCTGGATTACATGGAACTCATCAGCATGGGCCTCTCTAAACTAAGGAGATAAGAATCTCTCTCAAAACCTCTCCTCAAAGATCTCTTAGGTGAGATCAGCAAAACTAACTTGAATCTTCTAACTCTCAATATTCTACCGAATGGATGTGTGGCCCCTCAACTACGTAATTGCACAAATGGTTCTCATATTGGTTGAATATGGGTACATGGTGAAGCACTACTCCATGTCCAACAACCAAGTCTAAGCCTTGAGGTCACTTACCTTACCATCATGCACTAGTGTTCTAGATTGTTGAAGGGACTTCATGATATCCAACCTGATGAAATCCTCACCATTATAGTCCCTACCACCTTGATGGTGCCTTCTACCTGCTGGTGGGGTATGAGAATGCTCACATTCATGTTACTTCTCTCTATGCTCTGAATGATGGGAATCTCCATGGTGAGGCCCCTCTTCCTAATCATGATCCTCTCAATGCTCCTCAACACAAGGGTCCAACCAAGTAAGAATCTTCTGGAGCATTGGCAAAAATACCCCCACACCATCCTGATTAGCATTTTTACCTTGTTCTCCCTCTTTATTCTGATGTTGTTCTTTGTCCTGAACAACCTATCAGTTACCACCCCAATTGGACCTACATGCAAGAGGCATCCCTATGAAAACAACAAGGAAAAATTAGACATAAGGATCACAAGCATAAGAGTCAAAACATGAACCCAAGAGATATCAAAATAACAACGTAATATAATAGTACACAATAGAAAACAAAACCATGGTAGAAGGATAACACAAAGATCCCAATGTTACAATATGGGCTCTGATAATAGATGTAATGCCCTACCTAAAGATCCTTATAAATAAGAATGAAATATAAGCAAGATAAAAAAAATTTAAAACAAGTGTAAGTGCACATGACAACATGCATAGATTACAAATATTGCAATGGAAGACTAATAATCATCCAACACCAATGGATCTCCAAGCTTCACCACTGACCAAAAGAATAAGAAGAGAGCATAAGAGATCAACCAAGCTAAAAGACAAAAGTTTACTCTTGAAAATTGGCTAAGTCTAAATTTTTGAAGTCTTGAAATTTCTTAGAATCTTTATCTTAGCTCATAGAGGTCTGGAACCTATCTCAAAAGATTTGTCGCATATATTAAAATATATCTTAAGTATAAGGAATTAAATATAATTAAACAATATATTTTAAACCACTTAGGAAATTTATTTTGAACTAGGAAGGTGAGAAACCAAAAAGGGTAACCAAAACCAACTTTCAAACTTTTCTCTAACAAGCTTAGATAGCCCCTGTTTTCTATGTGAAAATATTCTTTGCTAGAATTCTACACAAAGAAGTGAATTAGGTCATGTGAAGAAATGAATTTTCGTATTAAGAAGTGTGCTTTCATGCAAGGAAGTTCCTAGCAAGACCTCCAAGACTGATGTAGGGTTTCGTGTGAGAAAGTGTCAATCCACGCAAAGAAACCCCACACATCATATTAAGACTTGCATCCTCATGTGAGATTCCAAATCAATACATAAGAACAAAAAGAAAAAAAAGCCTAAGGAAATAAAAAAATAAAGTTCCTCCACACTGAGGAGTACCAGATCCACATCTTGAGGCAAGAACACTTGAACCATAACTAAAGAACAAAAACCTAGAAAAACATCTAACCATCTAATCAAATAGTAAGAAGTAAAATTAAGAAAGGAAATATTGTAGTGAACTAAAAGCAACATTGTAATAACACAATTAGCATTGCAATGAATAAAACAACTAACTAAGTATGTGATTCTTCCCAACTGTGAATAGCATCATAAGACCATCATGGGTCCTAGCCATCCCCTATGCATAACATCCCAAGCCATTGATCATATTGTTGGTACTAATGTAATAGGTACATCACTACTAAAACATGCTACAATCATATGCATAAGGAAATCTAACATGCTAGTGGAAAGCATAAGATAATCCTACAAAGTAGATAACATCACCTATCACATGATAATCATCAAAGTAAGGAAATGCATTAGTAAAAACATCATCTAAAGATGATATACAAGCATTCCAATGATAGCATAAAAAAACACAAGAAAGCATACTCTGAAACTTGAAGTACCAAGTGTCAACATCCAACAATGGTCATGCTAGAACAAAAGACTATCTCTATAAATTGGTCCCTAGTAGTGGTGAAGGTAGCTACACCTCCCAACCCCGTGGAACCTATAGGTCCAAACCTACCATGTCAATGGAGATAATGATCCGACCTCAAACACATGCATAACAACATCCATGGCTAACACACACGCCAAGTAGTATGATGATTGAATCCAAGACAAAGACAATGCATATACTATAGGTACTGGTCAACCATCTCAATGGGCTACTAAGTAGGGGCTAACATTATGGAGAGTCACTTGGCATCGAAGATGGTCCAAGCTCAGATCACATGTGGCAACACTCTCAAGGGACTCCCTTGGAACCATCACACAATTGTGAAACTTTTCATTGTCTTAAGTTTTATTACCAACCAATGTTAAATTTAGTTATCACTTATATAAAGCTCCCTTTGCCAGCCTCTGGTACCATGAATACCAAGCTATGAGATAGAAGCCACCTCCATATGCTACCCTACCCTACCCATGCTCATCCAGCAATGATAGCCCATAGGCATGCAAATTCTCAACCCAACCCCAATGATCATAACTTTTAGAAATACCATGGTAGGTCGAGACCTGCAAGTCCTTTGACAATTGTATGCACATATACTCATATGTGGCACACCACCATCATGAAGATCATAACATAATGATTGGATAAGAACACAAGCAGAAAGTCCCTCAACCAAAAATAGAATCAAGAGTATGGATGTAACATGCATCCCAATCCAACACAAAAGTGCAATAGTGGTCTAACTAACACTCAAATAGATTGTTTAGGCCCACAAGCCACAATGTGCTGAGAAAACATGAGAAAATAGGGAGAAATGAAAAATGAGGTAAAAAAACCCAAATTTTGGAAAAATTCTAAAATTAAAACCCATTTGAACTTTGGGTAAAAAAACCCCAAAAATCCAAAAATAAATGAATTCGGACACTATATGCAAAAATGGAAAGCATAACAACTCAAAATCCCAAACTCCCATCTCGAAAATAGGAAAAAAAATTCATACGTGTCTAACTAGGTAGAACTAGCAAACATAAATAGAGGAAAATAGTAATTCTCGACCTCCTAACATACTACTACAAGAAATGGAAGCTAAAACAGAGTAAATAAAATAAAATAGGAAGGCCCTACTTGATAGAAAAAGGGGCTAAAATTGAAACCTACAAAACAAAATAAATATCCCACTGAAATTGCTCAAAGTGATAGCAAAGCAAGAACTCCCTGAGCCTAATCTAATGAGACTAACCTCATGAAAAGCCCACACTCACAGCTCCCAAAACAAATAGAAATTTAATCCTTCAGAAGAGGATTCTCAAAAGAGATCTCAAATTTCTATTTCAAAGGTGAGAAGTGAATAATAAATTCAATTTTTCAATACTTATTCATTTTTCAAGTGAATAGTTGATTATGGAAAATAGCTAGTTGGAGTAGCTAAACTCTGAATTGACCCAAATAAAAATAGGTTATTCTCCATAAAGGGAATTTACCTAAGTCAAAGCTACTAGAAATTAAATCCAAAAATATTTAAAACCCAAAAATACAGAAAATCACTTAACACTTTCACAATAGAGTGGACCTCTAAATGCACAGACACACTCACTAGTCTAATCACATAATGTAGATGAGTTTGGATTTACTAATCACTGAAAGGTTTTAATTAAAAAAATTAAAATAAGGATAGGTCGACCATATAGGAAGGACATTGGCAAAATATGAATAGCTAAATCACTAATTCCATATGCCACTGCCAAGGATATAATTCCTATAGACTAAAATACACGATCAAGTGCAATTGCATATAATATCATAGCCAAAGAAATTAATTCATGAAATAACTAATTAATCCATTTACACCACTCATGTTTGCAGGAAGCATAAAGATACATGAATGAAGTAAATCACCATAGCATAAAATCCATCACATATCATAATCAACAAATATGTCCAATAACCATAAAACTAGATATCATCATAGATCTACTATCATCTCAAAATAGCATCAACATGCAAATATGATAAACTGAAGAACATCATAGTAAAGCATCTATGGTACTAAATCAAAGTATAGCATCTGACCCGCAAGTCATCTCAAAGAACAAATAGTAAGAGTATTAGGTATCTCTGAAATCAAAATAGACAAGGTACAGACTGCAAACACAAGAGGCACTATAGTATGAATCTAGTATATATCAATGTATTATTTTGTATGTAACTTGTTAGCGACAACATATTATGACTTGCAAAGTTACATGGAGATAGTATACATGTTGATGATAAAGTTTATAACCTTAGAAGTCAGTATGGACTATACAAAAAAGATATATTTGTCTTTTACTAATGTAATAGGATAGCGGAATTAAATGAAAGGAATTATTTTATTTACAAAATAATTACTTGACCAATTAGGGCCAACATCCTAGATGGTTACTTTAAGTTGGAAAAGTGTATTTTGGTCTTAGCAGACCTAGTAGAAATTTGTGAAGAGGCATGGTACTTATGCAAAGGACATCTTGCAAATTAAAAGTATGAAGTGTAATTTGTGCAAGTATTGTGATATGGAAACTTACTATGAAAGCCATATATGTAACTTTTTGTAAAAGATATTTTGTGATCAAAGATTGTGCTAGAGATTAAAGATCAGTTAAGAAACAAATTACATTACCTATATTCTAGAAGTTCGATTACTTTTTTGGGTAGTGACTCTTCTTGTAATTGGAAGTGCATGTTTGGGTAGTGGGCTCATCTTGCATCTAGTGTACTACAACTCTTAACAGGGATTCAAAGTCTCCTAATAGGGACTCTCTATACTGAATATTCTCATTAACTCCTAATAGGGTCCATCCTCTAAAAAGGAACTTATATATAAGTATATTATCTAGTGGGTATCATCCCCACCAGGGTTTTCCCTTGGTCAGGGTTTCCCTAGTTAAAAATATGGTGTTATGAGTTACCTTTGTGAATGATTATTGTTATTGTTCAATATTACTTTATGAATTTGTTATGTATGGTTTAAAGTAACAAATAATATCCAATTGGTGACTAAAGTTTTTGGATTACTGATTCACCCCACTCTTAGTAATTCCTATTTCTAACAAAGGCATGCAATATTTTGAAGTTAGTGTCAGGGTGATAGTTCATTTGAAGAAAGGAAAATTTCCTATTGAGACATATAATAAGCTAGAAATGAAGAAGTTTGGTCCTTGTATAGTTTTGAGAAATTTTGATAGTGGTAATGCTTATGAAGTTAAGTTACTTGATGACATGGATATATCTCTTATATTCAATGTTGTTGATTTGCATAAGTATCATGAGTTAGATGACGAAGTTTTTATACCAGATGATCATTCTAAGAAGAAGATTGGAGAGGTTGAAGAAATATTAGATCAGAGAGTTGTTAAAAGCATAAGAGGAAGGGATTACTATTAATGTTTAGTGAAGTGGAAGGATAGACCAGTTGAAGATGCTACATAGATTTCTTAATTTGAGTTGGATTCAATTCTAGCTGTAATACTTGCATGATTTAGAAGAATCATTTCTTTCAACCCTAGTAATTTAATGTAGGAGCATCCTAGGTTGCCTTGGTATCTCCTACTTATCTTTGTTCATTGTGCCAGTGAGTGTAAAATTCCAATGGTTATTGAGCTACATTTTATACCAATTTTTTCATTACTACCTAAGTTATCTAGTGTTGGCTCAATTGATCAGATTTGATCGAGTGCTTTGGTGGTCAAGTATTCCTTCATGTATCGAATTAACTTGTTATTTTTTGATGTTTGATTTTTTCTTTGAATTTTTTTTTGTGTGATTGGCTCTTCGTTTTAGCTAACTTATGTATTTAATTTGGATCATGAATTTAATATGAGTATCTTGTCTTGGGATGTGTGCAAATGGTTTTAAGGTCAACCTTCTATTATGTAATGATATAGAATCTTTGATAAGCCATTTTGGAAAGGATAAATGGGATGTTTAGGTTTAGGTTATGTAAGGAATTGGAAAATTTAGAGCAAATATTCTTGGAGGAGCAATTTTAGAGTTCGATCATGGACCTTGACATTGTATTTTGTATCAATCATAACCTAAAATACCTTACAGTTGGGCATGTCTATTGATAACTTGATAAACCAATATAGTGAATTATATTTCTTCTCTCCTTGGTGTTGTTCTATTTATTGTTTACTTCCATTGTGTTTACTCATTGAGGTGGTTAGAGAGTTCAGCATACCTTTGGCCCTAGCTTTTCAATCCCTCCTTGCATCAATATCAATTGTGTTGATCGAGAAAGAAGGAATATAGTATTACTTGAGCTACTAAAGTTTTTATCAAGCACCTTATAATGTAAAGAGTAGTTTTAGTGCTAATCGAGTGATTTTAGGGTAAAACAAGAATAGCGTTACTAGATTGAAGTTGTAATATTCAATTATTATGAACTAGAAGAGCAAGTTAAGAAAGATGAGATATAACATTGACTTATGATGAAAATAAAGAATGTTTGAGAAGATCAAAGGCTATTAAATTCAAATTTTGTTATAGGATCTATGACTAGAAAAATATAATGAAGATGTGATGAACAAGATTTAAGAAAGGTGAAGATGAGCATAAAGTCCAAGTGTCTAAATACAATGAATCTAAGATCTATTATCATGACTAAATAGAAAGACATGGAATGGCATGGAAGGCCAAAGATAACTATTTAAGGAGATGATTGAGAACATTTTCGGTTACTGGTTGAATATTGATTAAGTATAGCATATTGTTGAATTTGAATGAGAAAGAACAACAAGGTGAAAGTAGCATAACATAGGAAGGAAGATCAAGTAGAGGAAGTGTAAGGTAAATGAGAAAGAGTATTAGATAGATATCAAAAGGAAGAAGATTAGAGATTTGATTAAGAAAAGGTCAAGTTAAACCTAAACAGATCATTTGACTATTTTTTCTTTCATGTGGCAAAGAAAATATATTAACTTGGTGTACCTAACAAGTATACAAAATTTTGAATGTTAATATCATTTACTGGTGTTTTTAAGTCCTTTAAAGGAGGCCAATCTTTACAAATTTCAATGAATGATAAGTTCTAGATGATCTTTGGCTAAAATCCTCTAACTAAGTTAAACTAAAAATGTGCATGTAAACCTTTTATAAGGTTGGCTCCTAACAAAGCTTACTACATACGATTGAATTATTTGGATTGTCAGTCCCAGTTGGTTTTTCTTTTATAGAGTCTTCATGTTAGATTTTTTGTTCAATTGCATGATTTCTTGTGGATTGTTAAATTTTTCTTTTGTTTTATGTGTCATGTTGCAACTTTTTATAAGCTAAATAGTTTCCTAATGATTGATATATTCATAAATAGTGAGTTAATAATTTGAAGTAAAATGATCATAAGTGTGAATTAAGATGTTGAATGTGGTTACTAAGTTAGTGTTGTGAAATTTTATGAATTTTAATTTGGTACTGAATTTTTTTTAAGGCATGTGGAATAACTAGATATAACTAATTTTCTAGCCCCCCATCTCAATTATCTAACAATTGGTATCAAAGTCAAGAGTGCTTGAAGGAAAGAAATTTAAAAGGACTTGAGCTAAATATTTGAAGATGTCATACAAGAGAGAGGCATCTAAGGTGAATGATAAATTCACCTCATGTGACAAAAAATGAGGCTACACTTATTTGAAGTTAGAGATCATGCCCTAACTAGCTAGATAACACATATGTTGCTCCTATTGTTCCTATGGTTATGGAAGAAATGAATTAAAAAAGAGAACACATCACCATGATGATTGAAATTGCATATTCCCTAAAAGATCTAGAGTTTAATGATATCAAGAAGTGCACATGTGCTAAAGAGATGTGGAACAAATTAGAAATTGTACATGGTGGAGATGAAAGTGTAATGAGAGTTAAGTCAAAAAAATTGAGAGAAAATATGATGACATAAGAATGAAGGAATGTGAGAATGTTGCATAGAATATTAACTAAATCAAGAAAGTCACAAGTGCAATCAGAGCTACTAGAGGAGTTATCAGTGATGGTAAAATTATAAGTAAATTTCTAAGAGAACTCTTACCTATCTATGCTACATAAGTTTTTGATAAGATAAATAGGTTTTATAGGAGCCCTGAAACCCAAATGTAGCTACAAAAACAAGGCTAATAATAAGAAAAAGAAGCCCAACCAACAATAGAGGCCAACAAAAAGGCTAGAACAAATTGTCTTTAATAGAACTTAGCAAAAGCTAGAAAAAAAATCCAAAAGAGAAACATCAAAAACAAAAAAAGATAGAATTAGAGATCTACTCTTCATTCTTCTTCTCAAGATCCTACATGGTCTGGGTAGCCTCATAAATGTTCTGGTGCTCCTCGACCATCTACTCCTAGAATTTCTTTGTTTCCTAGTCCAAACTAGTAAAGGTGATATCAGTGGCTCTATCATCATTAGACCTAGCTCTACCTCTATCCTTTTTTTCCTCACCTACTAGTAGACCTTTATCTTTGAACACATTAGTTAAGGAGATAATATTGTCATTGATCGAATTGAGGAGAGAGATCATCTGACTAGCCAAATTATGATTATAGTTTTTGAGATTTTTAATTCTCCTCTCAACCAGACTAGCTCTATCATTCTAATCCTCCTGATTCTCATTTTTTGTCTTCTTCTTGTTTCCCTCCAACTGATAAACCTTCTCTCTGACCTATTCCAACTCATGTTATATCCACTTGATTGATCTAAAATTATCAATCATGTTGTTACAAGCATTGTTCAAAAGGTTCATACCCATCTCCCTAGCATTATCAGTAATGGCCAAAATAGTAGGGTCTATGAGTTCTTCAAGTTTGGGTTGTTCTTGGTTTTCCACTAGAATATGAGGATTCATAGCTTTTCTAAAAATACCCATAATCACAGTCCTAACATTGAAATTCCTCCAAGCTTTTCTTCTATTTTTAACAAGCACTTCTCCCTCTTTACCCCCAGTATTATCCATTTCTTTCTCCTCAGGTTGAGAATGAGGTTGAGGATGAACAAGGGAAAGAGGGAGAATCATAACATCTGACCCCTGCTTCAAAATTCTTTCATTACATCATCCCTCTTTCGTTTCTTCCCTACATGTTCCTCTTTAATCTCCTCCTCCATCTCCTTGCCCTCATCATCAGAAGCCATGTCCTCCTCATCCTCATTATAATCCATATCATCTTTACCAAAGGTTTGGTTGTGGTCCCTTGGGCTCTTTCTTCTTGGGGTTATATTAGGGGATGGCTTGTTAGCATGATCCTCAATTTTCTTTCCAAAAGAAACGTTCCCCTCCTCCTCTGAGCTTATGCTCTAGATATCATCAGAGTCAAAAGAGTAGCTAGAGCTACCATTGTCATCTTTCGCATCCAGTGTGGGATTGTTGCTAATCATCTAAGCTTTGAAGTACTTGTGGATAAGTAATAACAATCCCTCATGCAAAGCAAGGTTGACAGTAGGTTTCTTCTTAAAGCTAGTGATAGCCTTACTCATGGAGTTAAGTAAATAGTAAGGGAAAGAAGTTTTACTATCATGGTGGAAATGATAAGAAAGAATGAAATGATGGGTTCTTACTTGATCAAACCTAGGATCCAGAGTAATATATTCAATGATAGCATGCAAAAAATACATCCAAAGCTTCTTGATGGAATCTATCACATAAAATGTCTCACTTTAATCAGTTCATTCATTTTTTCAGTGCTCTTCACAAAATCCTTCACTGCATTGGTTGAAAGTTTTTTATCCCTATAAAACTTGAAACCCTCCATTAGAATCTTGATAACCATAGTGAAAACCTTCTCAGTGATAAAAAATGATACATCATTCACCTTCACCTTGCCATCTTTCTATGAATTCACCATGTTATTGGTGACCTCAAGATTGAAACCATGAAGTTTAGCAATGCAACATACAATCCCTACCATTTTCAACTTTTTCCAAACTTTTCCCTTGTTTCTCCATTTCTCCAATTCTCCCATTGGCTCTTTTCTATAGTGTTCTCCCACCATCTCTTCATATTTATCTCCTAAAATTCTCATATACTCTGAACTCTACAACTCCTTCACAGAATTTTTTTTGGCACTGTTTCTCTAATAAGTGCCAAAAAAATTCACCTTACAAAAACACAAGCATTAAATGACAATTTTGACCCACAAAATGTGTCAAAAAGATAGTGATAACCTCAATTGCTTGTGAAAACCAAAATAGCCTTTATGACTCGTACCTATATCCCAAATTTTGTTACTATTCATTATTGCCATTAGATTTCCACCGTGCACCCTTGGATTTTTTCCAGATCAATAAGGGTCGTAGCTTCCACCATAATATCTTCTCCTGATTGCCATGTAATCAACTTGTCAGATCCCACACCTTTATTAGAAAACCAATCCACAACTAGATTTGCTTCTTTGAATGCATGTGTGACATGGACAGTCTCAAATTTAGCAAGGGTGGTAGGTGCCTCTTCTATTAGGTTGGCAATAAACCAAGAAGGAAGATATTTGCCATTTATACAATTAATTATGTTATTGGAGTCCACTTATAACAAAATTTTAGTTATTCCAACTTCAAAATCTAGTTTAACTACATGGCACACTACTCTGGCTTCCACAAAATGATTAGTTTGGAATCCCAATAGAAGAGAAAAAGTTGCGACTCTCTCACCAAAATTATTTCTTATTATTCCACCACTCCTCAAGGGACTTGAATTTCCTTTAGAGGCATCATCGAAGTTGGTTTTGTGCCATCCCTTCAGGGGAAGAAGCCATTTGGCTTCCTGCCTTTTCAGCTTCCTATCTTTTTCCTTTTCCATCTTTCTACCACCAACTTCAAATTCTCCCTCCTTCTTGACTTCATAGTTTTCCTTTATGTTTTTAAAAATCTTCCTCCCAAGAACAAGATTCGGCTCCTCTCTATCTCTAAAAATTCTATTGTTCCTTTCCTTCCTCTCTATGCTAAATAAGTTATTGCAATTTAGGAAGTTAGATATATTTCTAGTGATGGTCTTACACTTGATGGTTTATTTGGTTAGTTGATTGTATTTGAATCAAGAAATTATGATAATAGTATCCCTACACTTGGGAATTATTTCAAGTATTCACTAATAATTGATAGTTCAAAGAAAGACAAGAGTAGTAAATATGAAAATGAGTTAGAATCAAAATATGTTATAGATAAGATTGAAGCATTTCTTGCAAGGAGGTTATCTAGAGGAAAAGGAAAATAAACTCTAATATGTTTCAAATGTAATGAAGTTGGACATTTTTTGTCTAGATAGCCTAACAAGTACAGAGATGACAAGAAAGATAGAAATGGTAGGTGTAGACACCTAAATTTGATTACACCGCTTTGGTAATCCTATTTAGTTATCTCTAAAGGAATCATTAATTAAATTCCTATTTAATTAATCCTTTGCCATCCCCTACCTGATTAATTTAATTAATTATCTATAGTCCTAATTGATAAATCAAATAACCTATTATTTATCAATTAAATCCTATTCTTCTATCTAATTTCAAAATCCCCATTTATTAAATAAATCTATTTGATAAATAAAACCCTCAAATCTAATAGCCCCTAACTTATTTCTAAACCCTCTTTTTAGCCTAATCCACCACATCCACCCATACTAACCAAGCTTAGCCACTAACTCACCCACCCTCATGAATTCCATCCACTTGCAAATCTCTAACATCCCTAATCTAATCCTAAACTCAAGCCTAATCCACCCCCTAATGTTGTCACATTCCCTAAACAAGCTTAAGACTTTCCTAAGCCAAGGAAAGTCAACAATCTCAATTCCCTCCAAAATATCTCAACCACCAAGCCTTCAATGCTCTTACAAAAGCCATAAAGACTCTTACAAGCTCTTACAAGCCATAATGAAGGGTCTTTATGAAGATATTATCCCTTGAGCCTCCTTTGTTGACTCATCCATCCCCTTTCCTCCATCCACTCACCCTGTGACATGTGTCACTCCTTGGTTGGTGCTAAACAAGCACAATCTATGTGCTCCCCTTTGAGTGCATCCTAGCCCTCCTTAAGCTTTCATCTTTCCTTCCATCTTAGCCCTCCATCCCTCAAGCTCTTAGCCTATAAATTGAATCCCCTCCCAAGCCATTTCATCACAATCCTTGAGCTAAAGTTATAATGCCATTTTGAGAGCAAGTTTTACATCAAATCCATTCACCCAAGCCAAAATCCATCAAGAACACCATTGAAGCTAGTTTGAGGAACTTTGAGCATACATACCAAATCTAAGCAAATAGATTCATCCCCAAAGCAAGTGACCATTCTCATTGGGAGAGCCATTCTATGGCTCATATTCTCATTTGAGGGTTTCACTTTGTCTCTCATATATGTTATGGTTTTTATGCTAGTTGATGTTTTTGTTCTTTTAATAGATTAGTATTACTTGCTAACATATTTCTCATATACATTTTGGCATGCCCGGTGGGACCCCACAATGGGTCATTTAATCATCTATTTCTATCTATATATTATTTTTTGCTAATAATCTAATGTTTCTTGTCATTTGAGTGAGTTGTAGGATTTAATCTTGTTCTTTCAGGTTAAAGGAAGCATTAGGGAGAAAAAAAATAGCTTCAAAAATCAAATTCCAAAATTTTTCTAAAGAAAATCCGCGTGTTTTAAACCAAATTCTGCGCAGTGTCATCTCCGCAGATCGACATCTTTGACTGGTCAACTTTCATCTCTAAATTTGAAATTTTCATCTCTGAAGTGAATTTTGTCATTTGCGCAGAGCAGCATCTCCGCGTTTCAACATCTCTGCCTGGCTTTTATCGTCGCCTTCGCCTCTAACCATCACTTCCACCTAGCCATTTTCTTATTCAAAACACACTCTGTCATCTCCGTTGCCGCCATTAGTCAAACTGTCATCTCCACCGCCGCCAGCAATCAAACTGTTGTCTCTGCAACCTAGACTGTTGTCTTTGTCGCTGCTAACTTAATTTGTCATCTCTGCCTCTTTCTCTATCATCTCCGTAGATTAGCATCTCTATAGATCAGTGTCTCCACAATTTGGCATCTGCGCCTGATGAACTGTCGTCTTCGCCTGTCTCCGTAAGATTTAGACCATTTTAAGCATTTTTACACATAGGAAAAATAACAAAAAAAGTTAAAAAAAATTTTCCCATAGTTAAGCTTTCCTTTTTGAAGATTTTGGGTGACTAATCAATTTCCTTTTTTGTCTTATTGCAGGTTGGAGCAACTTTTTGGGTGACTAATCATTTTTTTAAAGTTTTTCATGGAATGAACTTGAATAGTTAAACACATTTTCTATTGAATGAATGTTGCTCAAAAACACACTCTTGAATGCCATGGATTAAAATCAAAATTTTCTTGAATGCATGATTAAAAAAACAAATCCAATCTTGAATGCCAAGGATCAATTAACCATTGCAATATCAAACACTTCATTTGGAGCTTCTAAAATTGAACAAAACAAATCTCTTTTGACATTTAAGAAACTTTGTTAAGTTAAATACAAATTTGCAAAAATCAATTTGAGTAGTTCCTTGGACTTGCCTCTTTTCTAATCACCCATCAATTCAATCATTGGTTGCAATCTCAGCACCATTTATGGGGATGGGTCTACTTGAAAAAGGTGTTAAATGTTCCACAATCTAACTCACTCACTTGGTCTTTGAACATTTGCTTTAACTTTACCAAACATTTTAAATGACCAAAACTTTAGATTAAATTGATCACACTTCAAGTTTGGGCACTAAAATTGAACAACTATTGACATGGAGGGCCTTCGAGTTCATGCTTGGAAAATCAAGTCTCACACATCTTTGCTTTGGGCTTAAAAAGAAATCACACCAACTCTTGAATTCTTTAAAGGAAATTAATCGATACTTGACGCGGAGGGTCTCCGGGCATGTGAGTTTTCTTTTGTTGACCCTAACTCTTCTTCTTGTTTGCATTCTTTGATCAATTTACTTTTGTTGGCGCTTCAAGTTGGAATTGAACATTGTCTCTTAAACATGAGTGCTTGCAAAGTCTAGATTAGCACACATAAGAGTCAGTTGGTAAAAAGAACAAGCGTGTTTTTTAGCCCAAGGTCATCCAAGTCTTCTCTCCCCTTGTCATCTTTCAAGGCCATCTTGGGTGCATAAGATTAGGATTCAAAACCTTGTTTCTTTTTAGGAGGCCTACTTGGGGATTTCATCACCCCTTGGATGACCTCAACTCCTGCGTTCCAATGGAGTATAAGAACCGAGAGGTGAACTGAAAGACACCTCTCTTGGGATCAAGATTTTGTCACTCAGGCTAAGCCTCAAGGAACTTTATACCCTTGAGAAGTGAAAGAGAAGTGGGTTACCACTCCTCTCAGCTGTGTGACATCTTTTTGGTTTCATCTATGGATTTGGGCCTTATGTACCTAGGGTATATCGAGGACTCCCTAACTAAACCAACTGTCAGCCTTACAGAAAACTATCTAGGATGTTAATGTGCATGAAGTGACTGATCAAAACATTTGTAGAACACACACTCCTTGGCAAAAGTATCACATTCTAGGAATCAAAACTTCTATCTGGTTGTTTCTATCTATTGCTTGGTCTTTTACTTATTGAATGCATGTTTGCCAAACTTGGTCAATCCTAGCTTAGGGCACACTTAGCATAGTCACTGCCTATTCCAAAAGTTGAACAAGTTGAAGCAAAATAATTGAGGTATCTCAAAGCCAAGTAGATTCAAGAATTCATGTCAGAGCAACCCAAACCCAAACAGAAGTTCCACAAAGTTAAACTCAAGCCATCTCAGGCATACCAAGAACTTTCAGCCAAGAGAAAAGAACTAACACCAAGTCCTCGAATTGCCAAGCTCCACAAAATAGAGGACAAAATTGCTGACGAAGCCCTTCAAGAGGCTTGGTTAGAGTGCACCATCAAATTTAGCCAAAATCCAAGAGTTAATCCTACTTATGCCTTACCAACTAGGCATGATTTCTATGATTAGACCCCCTTGTTTCTCCACATCTTCTTGGATAAGCTTCACTTTAGAGTCATCTTTGTAGAAAAGCTAGCCATTTTAGGTTATCCCCTTAAGCATTATTAGCTCAATCATCTCATTTAGAACTAAACCATCTAGCCAGCAATCAAAACCTCACATCCAAGCCTTCAAAATTGTTGTCACCCTACCAAAAGTTTACCATTCCTAAAATCTTCCAAATCCATCAATCTCACCAAGTTTATCCCTTTGACAAAGCTTTTTCTAGGGCAATATAGCTTTGTCACTTGTTATCCCTCATCACCTTGAGCTAAAGGTTGGGATCCAAAAGTGGTCAATCTCATGTTCTTCCTAAAGGATCATCAGTCTCTCCTTAAGTTGAGACAATCACCACCAAGATTGCACATAGGAAAGAAAACCTTTTGTGCTTTGGCAACATATCTTTGAAGTTAGAATCCCCAACCCAATCCTCCTTAGGTTTTGTCATATAGCTTTGCCTCAACCTAGGAAATCATTTGCATAGAAAAGCCTTCCTCCCTTTTTCATCCACCAGCATTTGTTGCATCTCATCCCTAGGAGCATTTTTCATGCCACCTATCACTCAGCCAAGAAGAAAGAAACAATGGAGCCCTATCATTTGGATCGAACAGCCTCACCCCCCTTGAGCACTTAGCCATCCTTTAGCCCAGAGAAAGCTATGCCATCACCTACTAACATTGAAGCTTTCATGAACCAACCAGGAAATGCAGTATTGGTAAACGCCATTATAGACAAGAACAAAGAGACAATCATGGCTAATTTTTTAAGGGATAATGTAGGAACCTTTGACTTTGGAAGACCCCCTCCATTATCAGATCCATCTCACCTATTGTTTGGGCATCTGCCACCACCCATAGGCTCTTATGATCCAAATTATCCTCAATATATGCCAAAAGAAGAGCCTCCAGCCAATCCATATGATCCAACAGACCCAAACATACCATCATCCACCCAAGTTGAAATCTCCATTAGCAAGCCAACCCAGCCACCACCACTCCATCCTTGGTTCATACCTCTCTGTTCCAAACCCCCTTTACCCAAAACATCTCACCGCTCATCCCCTTCACTATTGTTGCTGCGGCTCCCCAACCCAGCCTTCCAAATCCACCCATCTCCCAAATCAGTGCTAGCATCTTTGGCTAACCTCAGCAATATACAATAGGGATGCCACCCATGGGGCCAATTAATCAACCTTTCATCACCTCCAGCTTGTTCACCACAACCCAAAGCACAATCCCATCATTTCCATTAGGTCTTGGGAGCTCAATACCATCAGCCAAAAATCCACAAGCTACTACCTTCACTCCACAAAGCTATCAAATCCCACAAGCTACTGCCAATTTTTTGCCAAGCTCTCAAGTGACCCCAGCTCCCGCCACCACTCTACCAAGCTTTCAAATCTAGCCACCATGCTATCAAACCCCACGAGTTCCATTCCCAAGCTTTCAATTCCCACCACCTCTACCACCAACTAATCCATTACCTCCTATTACCAGCTACTTTTCAATGCCACTTCTAGGAGGTAATCCACCAATCCAACAAACCACCAAGTATTTGCAGGTACCATCCCAAATGGGGGCACAACCCACATACCTTGGTCAAACCCCAAAAGCCCCCCGATCCTTTCCCCAAGTTTCACAACCATCTTATACATTACCTCCACAAAGCCATTCATTTATCCCACAGCCATCTTATGTTCCTCAATCCTAACCTCAAATCTCATATCAACAGCAAGCCTCGTAGCACATGCAGCAATATGTGCCACCTCCCCCTCAACAACCCGTCATCCACCATGCAGCTGCCCAAACAATGTACAATCCCTATCAAAAAATAACTCACAACCATCCATATTCAGTGGCCCCATCTAGCACATACCTACCTCAAGGCACTCCTACATTGGGGGCACCCCAGCCATCACCTATCAATTCAGAATGGGAGCAAATGAAGATAGCTCTAAAATCCATCCAAGAAGGGAATGATCTGAAGACATTCAAGTTTGAGAATGTGTGTCCATACCCATTTGACAGAGCCATTACCATGACACCATTTCCCAAACACTTTGAGGTACCCAAATTTGACAAATTCAGAGGAAAAGGAGACCCTATCACGCATATCAAAGAATTTTACATGCACTACCAGGACGTGGCATACAATGATGTCTTCCGCTTGCACCTTTTTCCTAAAAGCTTGGCTAGACCAGCTCTTTAATGGTTTTACAGAATCCCCTATGGCACAATTTAAAACTTTGCTGAATTATCTGAGGCATTCGTAGCCCAATATGCCCATCTTGTTGAAATGGAGCTATCAATAGTTGACCTTGTCTACACTAAGCAAAAAGGTGGAGAAAGCCTTGTTGAATACCTGCAAAGATGGCAAACCCTTACCACCCGCATATCCTGCACCTTGCTAGAGCGCCATGTGGTGAAAATGTTTATTGATAATGCCCATCCCAGCTTGGCTCACCACATGACCATGAACTGTTTGCAGACCTATAAAGATATCAAAGAGAAAGGAATGATCCTTGAGCAAGGACTCATTACAGATGGTGTGGTCAAGATTTACAAAGAGGCCAACCAAAATCAATCACATTCCAATGACAAGTCTAGATATTGGAACAAAAAAAAGCACATTGCAACAGATGGCGTCACTGACACCAGACATGTGAATATTGTTGGTCCTTCTCACAACTAGTCCAACCCACCATATCAACCAAACAATCAACAAGCTATCAACTACCAACAATAGAATAACCAAAGCTATTAAAACCATAATCCAAGACCCAACTTCCAAGGGTCTAGCAATCAAGCTAATGCCATCAATGTAGCTGTAGGACAAAAGCTCAGATTCCAACCTACACCTAGAAACTATACACCCCTTGGTGAGCCATTGGATGTCATTTTTGAGAAATTAGTCAAGAAAAACCTCATCAAATTTCCTCCTACCCAGCAAATTGACCCAAGCCAATCCAAAGCCGCATGGTACAAAGACAATGAGTACTGCAAATTTCATAGGGTAAAAGGTCACACTACCCTCAGATGCATGAAACTGAAAGACTATGTGCAAGACCTCATTGATCAGAAGGAAATCACCGTTGATGCCCAAACCTCTCCCAATACAGGCTTACAGATCTATCAAAATGCTTTTCCTCCACACAACAACCAAAATCCTGGAAAAGCACCTATCCAAACCAACAACAACAACACCAACAACCATCAGCCAAACCAACAGCATGGGAAGAACAATGACCACACTTCATCCTATATAGACTATGGTAGCCTCAAATGTTGTATATCCAAGAAAGAGCCTTATGTCAATGTTATCAATATCCAAGGACCAAATAATGAGTGTGCAGTCATCACTCGAAGAGCGCAATTTAACATCGCAGGCCCAACAGTTTCACCAGCACCATCACCTCCGTCAAAAAGCCAGTATAATATCTTGGAACACCTTGGGAACATGCTAGCCCAAATCTCCATTTTAGACCTTCTTCGCACTAGTCCTGTATACAAGAACATCCTTGACAGTGCTCTCATAGAATCCCATGTCCCTTTTGATATCAATGCTACTGATTTTTGTAATCTTGTTGGACACCTTTCATCCTCATGTGCCCTATCATTCAAACCCACCAACATACCCATGGTCGAGCCAGATCACACCCTTCCGCTTCGAATAGCCATCATGGTATCCAATTTTTTTGTGAAAAGAGTAATGATAGATAATGGATCAGCCTTGAATATTTGCACCCTAAAATTCATAAAACAAGCTAGGTATACTGAGGCAGATATCATCAGTGAGGTTATCACCATCAAAGCTTATGACAACTTGGAAAGAACCATAGAAGGAACTATTTTGCTGCCAATCAAGGTTTGGCTAGTCATCCAAGAAACACTCTGCCATGTTATTGATCTAAACTTACCATTCAAAATCCTCCTTAGTTGCCCATGGATTCATTCCATGAAAGTCGTTCCATCCACTTACCATCAGTGCATCAAATTTTTGCATCAAGGCATTGAGGTAACCATCCATGCTGATCTAGAACCCTTTGCTTACTGCAATGCGGTTGAAGCTTCATATACAAACCATTGCCCTAGAATTGATATCGACACATCCATCGCTAGCTCATCCCACACTTGTAATGACCCAAAAACCATCCTCACCTCTACCCTGTCTACCATGAAGATCAATAATAAGGATTGTGGAGAGTATAGTCTGTTGGATGCATTTGCTGTTGGGGCACTCCCACTTGATCCACATGCCCATGGATGACTGACATATCACAAAGCTAAGGAGATTCCACCTCCTCGATACAAACAGTTTGGCCCAACAACCTTTTTATCCTCGAAAATCCCTCTTCATGAGGAGCTCACTCCAGATATCAACAATTAGTTACATAAGGATGCACCTCAAAGAAATCAAGCATGCCTTGATCACTTCAGCCAGAAGTATCCCCAAGAACATAAGCTCATCACTGACAAATGGAACTATCAAGGTGGTGATCTAGGACCAGAAGAAAGAGCCATGTAGTGCCCCATCGACGCACACAGGTGGGAATCAAAGTCAGGTCTTGGCTTTGGCATACCCACAACTGAGGGCACCAATACGGATGGTCACACTTTTTTGAACATTCATCGCAACCTTGTCAAAATTGAAGACATTCTTGAGGAAGTTGAAAAGAGAGCCTACGATGATATCCTAGACCAAATCTCCCTTGGAGACTCTATTCTCCAAGAACTATCCATCCACCTCATTGACCTACCACTCACCCATCCACAACTCATAGATTGGGACCAACCAAGTGTCATACACATTGATGAGTTCACATCAAAGTAAGCGCTTCTAAGATTCATGGGAACTGAAACACCTCACAAGAAAACAAAGCCAGATTCTACCTATATCTACAAGCTAGATCCCAAGGGATATTTTGGAGAAAATCCCCAACCTAGTTTTGATACACCGAAAAATGGAACTAAGGTGAATCTGAGACTAGCTAAGGTAGCGAAGAGAACCCTTCAGCAAGAACATCTAGAGCCACAAGTAGAACATGAGGATTTAGCATTACCTCCTCAAGATAATCGACCAGAGATATCTTCTATTCTAATTGAAGATACTAGGGAAGTCAACATCGGTTCTTCAGAGATCCCTAGGCTTGTTCACATTGCTACATCCCTATCACAAGACCAAGCTGATCTCCTCTTTGAGGTCTTAAGAGAGAACATTGGCCAATTTGCATGGTCATATCAGGACATGCCATGGCTTGATCCAAAGCTTGTAGTTCATCATCTTGTGATCAATCCACAGATCAAGCCCATCAAAAAAAAGCTTAGAAAAATGCACCCCAAGGTGGCATTATTGGTCAAAGCTGAGTTAGAAAGAATGTTAGCTACTAAGGTTATCCAACCTATTGACTATTCAGAGTGGATCTCCAACATGGTCCCCATCACTAAGCCTTCTCGTGACATCAGAATCTGCACTGATTTTAGAGATCTTAACAAAGCTTGTCCAAAAGATGATTTACCCTTGCCCAACATAGATATGATTGTAGATCTTACAGCTGGACATGAAATTTTGTCTCTCATGGATGGATTTTCTGGGTATAATCAAATCAAGATTACAAAAGAGGATCAGCATAAGACAACATTCACTACCCCTTAGGGAACCTTTTGCTACAACATGATGCCTTTTGGCCTAAAGAATGCTGAGGCTACCTATCAAAGAGCTATGACAGCCATTTTTCATGATCTCATCCATAGCATTTCGGAGGATTATGTGGATGATATCTTGGTCAAGTCTCATACCTTCATGGATCATCTTGCTAACCTGGAGAAAGTCTTTGATAGGTTAGCCAAATATCATCTCATGTTGAATCCCAAGAAATGTGTCTTTGGGGTCACATCTGGCAAGCTTCTAGGCTTCATAGTTTCTAAACAAGGTATTGAGATTGACCCCAAGAAGGTCAAGGCTATCTTAGACATGCCTCCTCCCCAGATACTATGACAGCTTCTCTCTCTTTAGGGAAATCTTCAATATGTTTGGCGCTTCATCTCCTAGCTTGCAGATAAGTGTACACCATTTTCACATTTACTAAAGAAGGATGAGAACTTCAAGTGGGATCCTTTATGTCAGCACAGCTTCGACATCTCAAGCAGTATCTCATCAATCCCCCTATCTTGGTTCCACCAATTCCTAGTCGTCCCCTGATTTTGTACATATCAACAACACCTACTGCTCTAAGGGCACTTCTAGCACAGCTCGATGACTACAACAAAGAAAGAGCCATCTACTACATCAGTAGAACCCTAGTTAGTTATGAAATCAATTACACTCCTATGGAAAAAGCTTGTTTGGCAATTGTTTTCTCAACTCAAAAGCTTCGCCATTACATCCTAAGTCATACCATCCAACTAGTCTCCAAGATTGACCCTCTCAAGTATATGCTCTCCAGAAAAACACTTACAGGCTATTTGGCCAAATGGGTTATGCTCCTCATCGAATTTGACATCCAATATGTGGACAGAAAGGCAATCAAAGGGCAAGCTATAGCAGATCACCTAGTTGATGCACCTCTAATAGATGCTTATCTGTTGATCACAGAATTTCCAGATGAGCATATATGTCTAATTGAAGAACAACCCCCATGAAAACTTTATTTTGATGGCTCATACACATCTCATGGATCAAGGATAGGAATATTGTTGGTCACACCTCAAGGAGATTGCATTCCAAAAGCCTTCAAGCTACAATTCCCTAGCACCAACAATATAGCTAAATATGAGGCCCTCATAGCAGGATTAAAGATAGCTGCAAAATTTAACATTGCTGAGCTACAAATCTTTGGCGATTCTCAGCTCATCATCAAGCAAGCCCTAAATGAATATCAAACCAAAGATGAAAAGCTATTACCCTACAAAGAGCTAGTTGATCAGCTAACCCAACATTTTACAAGGCTTTAGTTTACACAAGTGCCTCGAATACAGAAAAAAGTAGTAGATGCTATGGCTACTATAGGCTCACTCTTGGAAATTCCCCAAGTAGCTACACAGTATGATTTTTTAGTTGAGCAGCTCCTTACACCTGCCTATGCGAATGAGGATTCAAACCATGTTTGTATCTTGGTTGGTCCCCAATCCCCTTGGTACCATGAGATTCACGCTTACCTTAACGATGGTATCATATCCCCTCACCTCACATGTACCCAACACCAGAACCTCATCTGAAAATCATCCTGCTATGTTATCATAGCCAATACCCTATATCATCGGGGTTATCACGATACTCTCTCTCGATGTTTAGACCAAAATGAGGCTGCGATGGTGTTAAAAGAAGTACATTCCAGACTTTGCGGTGCCCACACGAGTGGTATTGTCCTAGAATGACAAATCCTTAGAGTAGGCTACTATTGGCCTACCATTGAAGAAGACTCCTATAACTTTGTCAAAAAGTGCCTCCCATGTCAGCAGCATGCAAATCTTGTGCACGCTCCAGCACAGGATCTACAGCCTATTGCACCACCTTGGCCTTTCGCTTGTTGGGCCCTTGATCTAGTTAGAACTATCACACCCCTCTCATCTGATGGACATAAATGGATAATAACAGCTACATACTATTTCACTAAATGGGTGGAAGCAGTCCCCCTAGTCTCAGCTATAGGAGTTCAGGTCTCCAAGTTCATCTTGTACCACATTGTTTGCTGCTTTGACATCCCATCCACCATCTTCACCGACCACAGAGGTAACTTTGAAAATCTCAACATGGAAGAATTATGCACTTCCCTCCGCATCCATCACCGCTTTTCTAGCCCATATTTCCCACAAGGTAACGACCAGGTAGAGACAACTAACAAAACCCTCCTCAAAATCCTAAAGAAAGTTGTCAATGATTCTGGCCACGATTGGCACCTACAAATAAATCTGGCTCTATGGGCCTATCGATCCTCCTTCTGTACATCCATGATCTGATGGATATTTTTAGTGAAAATTGAAGTGTCTCATTTCTCTCCAAAAATCTGCACCATGAGAAAGATCTCAGCATCTTGATTCCAATGCAACTTGAACGGACAAAATGGAATCCGAATGGAGAAGTTACGCTCGGTCAAAGTTTTGGTCAACGAGTAGACCAGAGGGCTAGATAAGAGGCAAAATCAGACCATCTCAAAAGTGGTCAACAATGTATTTCAAAATAAAGAGCCTGATGAGAGCTTTCCAACGGTGTTCGTTTCATTAAAAATGGAGCTCGTATGAAGAAGTTATGGCAATTTGAATTTTGGAGGCAAAAGTTTAAAATGGTGACATCAGCATGATGTCATAAAATCATAAAGAGAGGGAAAACATTCAAATTAAAATTAAAATGGGTATTTAATTCGAATTAAAGGAACGAGATAATGGGAGTTGAACTCCTAACCATTGGCCTCCTAAAATTAAGGCCAACCAATGGGCTATTTATGGCATATGCAATTTTAAGAGAAGAGTTGTTATCTATGCATAACAAATCCGCCCAATCTTAGTTAATTAAGGGTATTTTTTGAAAACAAACCCTTAATTTTGGTATGAGACCATAACAAAATAATGGTAAAAGGGGCAAATTCAAAAATATGTAATCAAAATAGGGGATTATGTTTGTTAATTGTTTTAGCCCATTTTTGGCTAAATTTGATGTATAAAATTGGGGTAGTAGGCTTTGGAAAGGCATTCAGGTGGTGAGAACAGGAGAATGTTTAAGAGATTTTTGAAGACTATTCTGCACGTCGAGGGCATGCTATGCTGATGTGTTTAAGGGAATAAGTCTTGGTGCATTTGTAATTGATTTTGGAGAATAATCGGATCGGTTGTACTCTATTGGAGCCGACCTAGAGACGTAGTCACATTTGTGGTGAACTCTGAAATCAAACTTTGTTTGCACTCTCTATCTTCCTCTCTTTCAATTCTGTTTATTTCACCTTAAATTCTTAAGTTTTGATGCATAATTTCATTTATGTATGCATGTAATAAGACTTCCGCTAATTTGATTCTATTTAAGCATTCAATATTGCAATTAGTCTAGATCCGTTCATCAGATCAATCCATAGGAAAAACTCCATACTCCTTAGCCTATGGTGCCAAAGCGGTACTACCCATAGAGGTTGAACTTCCCTCATTGCGCATATCTTTGTGAGGGCAAATTACAGATGAAGAATACAGAATAGCTCAGCTCACCTAGCTAGATCTCTTAGATGAGAAGCAACAACAAGCCTATGATCATCTCACAGTCTATCAAACTTGTCTCAAAAGGAATTTCAACAAGAAGGTGCTCCCATGACACTTTTAGCCAGGTGACATGGTCCTCAAAGAAAACATGAAAGTCCAAGCAGATTGAGAAAAGAAAGGCAAGTTTGAACCTACATGGCTTGGTCTTTATGTTGTCACTGCATCCTTTGGCTCTGGAGCCTATCAATTATCTACACCAGAAGGAGAACTCTTGAATGATCCTACTAACATCATTCATCTCAAGAAGTTCTATGCTTGAAAATCCTTGGTATACCCAGCTTTTGAAAAAATAAAAAAATAAAATAGTAAAGAGAAATAAGTGTCCAATGGTGAAAACTTGGCAATTCAAGCGCCTTGGATAGATACCTTGCTGAAAACCTGGTAATTCAGGCACCTTGTGTACTAAGACTAATCCATTATCTATCAATATCCTATCCCTCATCCATTCACCCACCATCCCATAAAACACCTTCTTGTTCCCTTGGTATTCCAACCAAATATCCAAAATCTAATGGAGCTTGTAAATACCTCCTGTACAGCTTGTAAATCTTGTACCTTAGCTTGTAAATCTTGTACCCCAGCTTGTAAATCTTGTATCATCCCTTGTATCATAGCTTGTATATCAAAATCTTGTCCAAAGCTTGTATCATATTCTAGCTTGTATTATATGCCAAATCTTGCATCCTAGCTTGTATCCTATGACATGCACACAAAGAATCCCATTTTCACTTAAGCTTTTCGCAAACCATCTACCTATCTGCCTATCAACTATTGCAGACATCCCACCCTTCACAAACATTTCCATCTCACAAAACCCAAACATGAACAACCTTGTACATTTGTAACATATCTTGGTCCATCAGCTTGTACATCCTCTTTAGCTTAGTACCATTGTATCTATCTAGTGTTCGTGTCAGTTCCTCCTAGATCAGCATCTTGCACACATCGCACAACCCTTGGTTAGCTATTCCAATACATCCTTTAGCTAGATCTCCTATCACCAAAGTGTTATCCTTCTTAGTTCAGCTTGCTAGATGCATCATCCAGATCTATTAGCTTAGGTGCTCTCCGATAGATCCTTGCAGGATATAGCTTTCCTCATGTCTAATCTTGGTTTATTAGTACCTCGTCCTACCCATCTCATTGGCAAATAGTTCTCCTTTGGATTTTCACTTTCTTTTGATTTGGAATCTTCCCTTTTGGGTCTTGAAGTATCTTTTCCAAGCAATCTTTTTGTTCCCTCCTCAAAATTCCCATGATCTTCCATATCATGGTATACTGTGAATGGGGCAATCTGGGTGTAAGGTCTTGATCAAGTCTTTTGTTTGTTTTTCTTTTCTATTTGTGGGTTACCTAGTGTCGGTTCCACTCTAATTCTTTCGAGATTTATGTGTGATGCTGGGGCAATCCTTGCATATTTATTTTGAGTCAGTCTGTCAGTCCTCTGGATGGTTGGTGAAAAGGCCTTGATGTTCTTGGTAACCTTGGAAATTAACCAATAGTCCTATAGCAAATCTAGTGCTCAACTACATTGTGGTACTTCTCTTTGAAGTATCCCCCCGCTCAAAAAGCTTCAATGGAATCCCTTCATCTCCATTATCCCCCATCCATCTCCAGCATCTATCTCTCCTACCCTAGCTTGTGCAATTGTATCTCTTTGAATCAATCATCACTCTTAGCTTTAGGGATCCACAATCCTAGTCTTAGGGATCCACCAATCCAATCAATCCACCAAGCCTCATCTTTCAAGATCCACAATCCTAGTCCTAGGGATCCTCGAAACCCATCTTCCGCCAATCTAACTCTTTGAAATCTTGTTGCATCAGCTTTTTCTATCCCATCATCCATCTCCCTATCCTAGATTCCCTTTTATAGCACTCTACTCCTTCATCCTCCCCTCAATCTCGAAAGTCTTAAGCTTGCTTCCTCTTGTGCCTCTAATTATCCCTTTATCATTCTCCCGTAGTGAGAGTTTGAGCTAACTAAACCTCTTCTGTTAAGCCAATCTGAGTCTCCTTGCTCATCTCAGATTGTTGTACTTTTCAAAAAGCCATCAAGCCTCACTTTATCTTTTCATTTCCTTCTTTAGGGGGCATCATCTAAGTCTAGTCTCTCCTCTTCTTATTCGAGACTGGGGCAACCTTGTTGTTAAAACATCTTCCTCGTGTCATCTTCATTTGAACTTTTTTGAAATAATGTTGTCTCAACACTATGTCAAAGAGGGGCAAAATGTAGACACCTAAATTTGATTACACCGCTTTGGTGATCCTATTTAGTTATCTCTAAAGGAATCATTATTTAAATTCCTATTTAATTAATCCTTTGTCATCCCCTAGCTGATTAATTAAATTAATTATCTATAGTCCTAATTGATAAATCAAATAACCTATTATTTATCAATTAAATCCTATTCTTCTATCTAATTCCAAAATCCCCATTTATTAAATAAATCTATTTGATAAATAAAACCCTCAAATCTAATAGCCCCTAACTTATCCCTAAACCCTCTTTTTAGCCTAATCCACCCCATCCACCCATACTAACCAAGCTTAGCCACTAACTCACCCACCCTCATGAATGCCATCCACTTGCAAATCTCTAACATCCCTAATCTAATCCTAAACTCAAGCCTAATCCACCCCCTAATATTGTCACATTCCCTAAACAAGCTTAAGACTTTCCTAAGCCAAGGAAAGTCAACAATCTCAATTCCCTCCAAAATATCTCAACCACCAAGCCTTAAATGCTCTTACAAAAGCCATAAAGACTCTTACAAGATCTTACAAGCCATAACAAAGGGTCTTTATATAGATATTATCGCTTGAGCCTCCTTTGTTGACTCATCCATCCCCTTTCCTCCATCCACTCACCCTGTGACATGTGTCACTCCCTGGTTGGTGCTAAACAAGCACAATCCATGTTCTCCCCTTTAAGTGCATCCTAGCCCTCCTTAAGCTTTCATCTTTCCTTCCATCTTAGCCCTCCATCCCTCAAGCTCTTAGCCTATAAATTGAATCCCCTCCCAAGCCATTTCATCACAATCCTTGAGCTAAAGTTATAATGCCATTTTGAGAGCAAGTTTTACATCAAATCCATTCACCCAAGCCAAAATCCATCAAGAACACCATTGAAGCTAGTTTGAGGAACCTTGAGCATACATACCAAATCTAAGCAAATAGACTCATCCCCAAAGCAAGTGACCATTCTCATTGGGAGAGCCATTCTATGGCTCATATTCTCATTTGAGGGTTTCACTTTGTCTCTCATATATGTTATGGTTTTTATGCTAGTTAATGCTTTTGTTCTTTTAATAGATTAGTATTACTTGCTAACATATTTCTCATATACAGTAGGAATAATCAAAATTATAGGAAGAATGAAGACTATAAAGACAAAGGGAAGAAATCATGCTACATTGACGAGGAAAAGAAAATTGTGTTAGATACTAAAGATGATAAATATGGAGTAGAAGTGGTGTATGTTGTAGTTAAAGAATACCCTAATGAGGGAAGGTATGAAGAAGGTAAAGCACTCATTTCACATGTTAGTAAGAACAATAGTTAGAACATTGATAGTGGATGCTCACATTGAATATGACTATTGATCTTAATATATTTAAAAAATTTAAAGAATGTGATGGTGTAATTGTTAAGTTAGGGAATGATATTCCTTGTCTAGTGAAAGGTAGAGGATCATTACTACTTAGTGATAAAATACAATGTTATGATGCATATAATTAGAGATAACTTTAAGAAACCCCCCTTTGGAGAAATGCATAAAATCATGGTGAATTAAACATTATTTTAAGGACAAAGAATTAATTTGCATTGGCAATTTTATTTCAAAATAGGAAAAAAAATATTATTGGTAATTTTTTTGGTTGTATGAAAATTTTGTAAAACTATGGTGAATCTTTAATTATTTTAGAAAATTGCAACCAAAAGTAAAAATATCTATAAATCATAAATTTGTATCATCCAAGATACAATAACCCTTTTTAATGTTAGATGATCCTAAATCAATAATACAAATCATATTTTGGCCTAAAAAGTTAAAGTATGCCAAGTTTTAGGGATTTTTTTTGAAATAATGACACTTGTCCATAGTATAATCTATTTAGGGCCAAAGATTAGAAGGATACAGAAGTTCCTTAGAATGTATTTGGAAAAGATATTCTTGTCAAATCTATGTACTTTACATATAACTCAACTTAAAGTTTTACCATAGATTGGTGAATGTGACAATCTATTAAGACTTGCCTTGGAAATTATGGGCATTTTTTTTTAATTTAACTTGTAGAAAGATTAGATTGTATTGATGAAGTCTTTTTTAAAATAAAAATGATTATGTATCATTATTGGCAATTGTTTTGAGCATGGGGCCAAATTTTCACAAATTGCAAGTGAAATTGCAAACCGAAAAGTGCAAAAAAAATCCAAATTTAGGGTCCCCAATGAGTGAGATTCACCATTTATTGAATATTCACCACTAAAGTAAACCTTATGCATAGTGGGTGCAAGGACTAAGATATGATCTATTGAGTGTTTCTCAGATGAATAATACATCTCATAAGCTTCAATTTCAGAATAGGAAAATGAAAATCTTTGATGATGATGGAAATTTGGTCAATATTGGAAAAAAAAATAAAGGTAATTTTCTCTGCCTTGATCCTACAGTTGACACTTGCTTTTTTGTAAAAGTATGTATGTTGTGGTACAAAAGGTTATGTCATGTTAACATTGAGAACATAGTTAAAGTCAATAGAAAGAAAAGAGTTAGAGGCTTACCAATCTACAAAAAATTGAGAATGCTATATGCAAAGAATGTAAACTCAGTAAGATGACAAAGTCAAAATTTGCAAATCACATACTTCTAATGTTATCTTGGAACTTGTGCATAGTGATCTGTGTGAATCAATGAGATTGTGAATTTTAATTTGGTAAAAAATATTTCATGCTATTTGTTGATGACTATTCTAGGATGATAACTATTATGTTCATGAAAGTTAAATCAAATATTTTTTATATGTTCAAATAATACAAAGATAGAGTTGAAAAGGAGACTGGTAAACAATTGAAATGTTTAAGATCTAATAGAGGTGATGAGTTTATGTCTATTAATTTTACTAACTTTTGTGTTGAGAATAGAATTAAGAGACAACTATCGGCCCTAAGGACATTGTTGTGGCTCCACAAAACACACCTCATTTTCAAGTCAAAAATAGGGACCTCAATTTTTTTCCTTTAGGGAAATGGATTCCATTCTCCAAAATAGGGCTTCTAGTTGGGTGCCTCAATGGGTAGGTCACCTTCTATATGTAGGTCAATGTAGGATGTTTAGTTGGTCAACATCAAACAAAGTTGGGGAACCAAAAAATATAATTTTGTCAAGTTATGAGAAGATGTACACATGTGCACTTATCAGGGGTTTATTAAGTGAGCTCAAACATCAACTCCTTAAGAGACATAGATACACACATGTGAACCGTTCACACCCTAGGAGATGTACTAAGTATGCACCTCAACACTGTGGGCACCCATTAATATCCCCCATGCATATGTTCATTCTTCCTTTTGGAGATCATCATCAACCAAACCTTTGCACCTATCAATGTTTTCTTCTTCCAAGCTCCCAAGGTACACCTAGGATGCACATGTGCACATGCACACCTCCACAAGGTGCACATCATGTGCCTAAATAAATTAAGCTTGTTGGTCACCCTCCAAAATAATCAATGTGCCTATGCACATATGCTATTGTACATGTGCACAAATTAAAACTCTATAAGATCATGGTGTGCACCCTATGCACCATGTACACATGTATATGTGTACCTAGTGCACAAAATGTACATGTGTCTTTTAATGCCTTGTGATAGGTTTGTCAATTTTTGTCATTCTTTTGTCATTTTTCATTAGTTTTCCCTAGTTTGGTCATATTAAGTAGTGTATTTTCAATGTTTTGACATTGATATACTAACATGAGTCTCTTCTATAGGTCAAGATGGCATCTTAATTATCCTCTATGGAAGAAAAGATCACATCAAAACCAATCACTTTCAAGTTTCATGGTGCCACAAATAAATTATGGTTTTTACCAAGAATTCAAAGGTCTGAGACACATAAATGGGATATATTGATTGGAACACATTCTTGGTCTTGTGAAAAAATTGTGGGAGAGATCAAAGATGATCTTGCCACTGATCCTAAGTAGGTTGGTGAACATAGCTTCCCACACAATATCTATACAATCCTTAGAATTGATCATGATAGAAGCCCATCATTACATACTAGAAGAGATGGGTGTGAGAAGCATCACTAGGGAAATGATCTTGGACATATGCCCTAACAACATTAAGAAGGTTTTTAGCCTACCACCTATAGAGAAATCAAAAGATAACCAATGACATAAGATATAGGTAGTACAAGGATCACGAATAAGAGGTGAAAGTCATAGTCAAAGAGAAGTACCTTCTTGCCTAACCCCTTGCCACTAGAAGATCTAGGAAAGTTGACATGACCTAGGGATATATGATAGATTATATTCACTAAAAAATAGTTCTCTTGAGAAGTGTCATGGGACTCCCTACAACATGTCACCTAGAAACATGGATAGTTCAGTTCATAGAAACCATCAAGAGAATAGGACTATCAATAGATTGGCCCACCATCATCAACAACAAATTGAATGAACAACTTGTTTGAGTAAAGTTTGACCCTTGTTTCTATATGACTTTCTATGATATTTACCTTTTGGTATCTAGGCCAATAGATTATCCAAGATTGGTAAAGAGAGAAAGCATGTAGGATGCCAACACTTGGCCATGCATAATGTACCCTCAGTTGGTATAGAATAAGCTCCTATTTAAAAGTCCATAATACATGTTGGTGAAATATGGTTTCATTTTTTCCACAATTCACTTCATCAAATTGGGTTATGTAAAGAGATTATAGGTAAGTGGGTGATTATTTCATCCAATTAAACACAATAGGGACCCTTATGTGTCCAAAGAAGATTCCTTTCTATCCATCAAATAGGTTTATATTATTGGAAATAGCTAGGTAGCTGGCCTCTACCTATAATAGGGTGAGAAAGGAAGATAAGAAGACATGGGTGTGGCCTATTACCATTGGAGATTTTAAGGTCAAGTAGAAGTAGGATATAGTCACATATATAGGATCAATATCTCTTAGATGACTGTCTTGTCAGACCAACCACCAATGATGCCCTTCAAGATTTGTGACATGGCTTAGTTACCTCCTATGTTCTATAAGTCTAGTGGTTATATCAAGAATTAATAGGTCGATCTTTTGGTGCAACGATAACTCTAGCATGTAACAAGTGGTATTAGGGTTTGGTCTTAGGTTTGAATCTCCGTAAGTAACACTAAGGTGGGGATTGTTGGACTAACCACCAATGTTCCCCTTTGGGATTTGTCACATGGCTTAACCACCTCCTGTGTTTTATAAGTCTAGTGGTTGTATTGTTCATTGATAGGTAAACATTTTAGTGCAATGGAAACTCTATCTTGTAACATATCTTGTGCCATAGACCTACTTTAGCAACATAGGGATGGTCCAACATCATGTGGGGAAGTAGTTCATACCTAATGTTGCTATTAAAGATCACTAGATGAACTATGTAGATGACTACAATGTCCAAATTAGGAACTCTTGTTGGATGATTCTACAAATTGCAAAAATAGCCCTCAACTTGAATATACCTTTGAAGATATGGAACAAGTATAGAAAATATGTGTTGGACCCACTATATAAAGGGGACATAATTTTTGAGATGCCCATAATGAATATCGAGATTGGTCAAGAAGAGAACAATGACATATAATATTGGGCCATTCATGTCATTTAATTAAATAAGGATTGGGTAAGGAATCGCCTCCAAATGGATCTAGTTCCTAATATGCCAACATTATAATAGACAACAAGGGCCAAGAAAGGTTTAGGTACAAAGTCGTAGTTCCAGCTTACCAAGAGAAGTCCCCAATGTGAATAGAGACTATATATAAGCATGACTGGAAATTGTATACTTTTGTAGTGATAAGGTCAAGGGGAAGAAAAGGAAGAAGGTCATATACAAGGAAGAAGCTTAGCCAGAAGAGGGTTAGAGTGGAGAAACATGAGTTTAAGGAGACAAATCCTAGGATCTAGATGGAGAAGCTCCAACTCAAACCAAAGCTTCTCCATTAGTACCTAAGAAGGATAGAACCAAAATATTAGTGATAAGATAAAAGAGGAGGAAGTTGAAGAAGAAGAAGAGCACTCCATCTCCTTAAATCCTAGAGACTATACCCGAAGGGGAAGAAGAAGGGCAAGGAGAAGAGATTGAATGTCTCCCACTCAATAGGAGAACCTAATAAACTAGGTTCATCGAAGAGGTAAAATAGAAAAGTGCAACCCAGATATCTCTCTCCATTCTAAAATAGTACATTTAGCTCAAAGAATATAAAATCAAGAAAAGTAGGGATGGACAGAATTTGAAGAAGAAGATGGGTCTGGTTTATTTTACCTCTCAGAGTTTTATTTTATGCCAACTAGGACTCATTTATAGGGCAAAGAGATAAGGGACATTCCATGAAGAGAATCATTGGGTGAGGATTGGAATCAATTACCTCCACTTATGTAAGGACAAGTGGAAATACCACCCCCACCACTAGGAAAACCAACATCACATCCTCCTCCTCCCTCATCATAGTAGGAAACCACCATTCTACAACTACTAATCATTAGATCAGATAGCCAGATAGTTGGCAGTAATAATTTCTAATAATTCCACATTGATGAGGTTTTAGAGGAAGGACAAATCACTAGAGAGAGGGAATAAACAGATATGGTATAATGATCAAAGACCTATCCTCCAAGGATAATAAAAATGACACCATCAGTTGAACCATCAAGAACAAAGGAGACCCTAGAGAGGAGTCACCAAGGAAAAAGGCTAGTTTTAGATACAACCTCATCATTAAGCTAGTAAATGTCTACCATGGGCACTACTTTGACATAGTTGAAGTGAGAGGTATTGACTCACCAAAAAAGATATTTAGAATATATGGAGGTAAAAGGATTGGAGGTTTTGACGAAGGGAGTGAAGATACTGACACCCATTCAGCGTGATCTTAAGAAACTAGCCTTCATCATGAGGAATCCAAGTAATAATTTGATAGCCTATATAACTATTCCTCCTCTCCACATAGATGTCAAAAAAATTTCTCCTAAACACTATTAGATAAAGGATGTAGTTTTGAGGAAGGCCACCTAGGACACAACCAGAATTTTGACCACCATGGACCTTAGACAAGTGTTCTGACACTTGGATGAAGACAAGGCTAAGATTTTGGAGTTAAGAAAGAAGAATGATCTACTAATGAAATGTATAAAGGAGGTATTCAGTCCATTAGACACTAAGATTACCCTTGTGGCTTCCCTCAATAAATGAGCTCTAGCCCCTACAGCCACAAGCTCATTTCTGGATGTATGTCAAAGATGGCACCATAGTTTTGAGGACAAAGGATCACAAATAATTGAAGATAATTTGAACCTACTATAGAGTATTCAAAAGAATTCTATTAGTTATGTTACAATAGTGGACCAAGATTTTGGATTAATGGATGAGGTGGCTACTTGGACCAATGATTTGGAAGAATTAAAGATCATGAAGGGGCAAAGATATCACATGTTGCTAGATGTATATTAGGTGCAAGAATTAGATAAGATAGATGAATGAATTGAGAAGATAGTGGCTAGAAATAGGGTTATGATTGCACTCTATGAGGACATTCAAGAATGAGGAAAAGGCTTCAAAATAGATTTTGAAGGCAAAAAAATACTATAGTGCTACTAGCTTGGAGATTTTTGGCAATGCCTCAAGGACATGAGATTTAGAGGGAGGCAGACATTTTAGGAAACCTTGGAAGAAATGGATAAGATATAGGATATGATTCAATCAACCTTTAGTGATCTTGATGATTATTGATTTAGAGGGCATAAACCATGTTGAGATGAATATTTTAGTGATCAATAAATTGTAGCAGACAAGGGTACTCTTATTCATGAATATATATGCTCAGTTGAAATGGTTGTGCAATAATTTTGAGCATTATTTGAAATAACTTCTTTCAAGGATGATGCTAGATATATATTCAAGAGTGAGGAGGCAATGAAAGAGTTGTACTCCAAGCTAGAAGATTTTGTAGAAACATGTAGGAAATCAACGATTATCATTGAGAAGTATGCACTTAGTATGAGTCATTGAGAAGTATGCACTTAGCAAGAGTGAGGAGGCAATGAAAGAGTTGTACCCCAAGCTGGAAGATTTTGTAGAAACATGTAGGAAATCAACGATTATCATTGAGAAGTATGCACCAAGTACTAAGAAAATCACCTATTTGATTCAAAAGTAAATGTGACACATCTAGACATTATTTTGGTGGAAGGGTCACAAAACCCAAATGCTGGAAATTAAAGTTTTGACACTTAGAGTATGGCATTGACAATTTTGATCTATTATGGTGGCACTGACAATTAACTACTAGTTCCATTTTTTGAACATTTCATGCACAAAAGATGCATTTTGGTGATAGTTTAACTAATAGAGACATATAGTGGAGCCTAATTTTGGATCTAAATTAGTACCAGAGACTCCCAAATCAACTACAAAAATTTATCTTTTTATATTTTTCTTCTTTAAGAGTTTTTGAGTGATGCAAAGGTCCATACAAAAGTAATTAGTAAAATAAAGAGTACATGCCTACTTAGCTCCTAGTTAGGAGTATGTTTGTACATTATTTTCTTAAAATCAATGATTTTAGCATGATTTTTACAAGAAAAAAACCTTATATCCAAAAATTATACTAAGGATGGGGTTTTTTATAAATACAGAGGTGTAATATGTATTCAACGTCAAGATTTTGATGCAATAAAGTATCTTATTGGCGCTCTCATTTTGTGTGTAGTGTTTCTTACTAAAATGTGTTTTTTTAATGAATGCTAATAGAATTAATGGTTTTATTGTGTTTCAATGCTTGTGTGATTAGTTAGTTCTGGTATTTGTCATTTTCTCACAAATTTTGTTGTTGTGATGAATTGGAGAAAGGATCACCTTTGATTTCTTGCATAGCAATTTGTTTTATGTAAGCACACTTTCCATGAAAATATGATTTTATGAATTATAAAATATTCTATGGTTTTAATTATTCCCCTTTGACAATTTTATTGTTCGAGTTAAGGATGTGTTGCTCCTAATTTCATTGCTTTTCTACTTGATATCTTTCAAAAATTTACCATGCAAAAGCATTGTTGCTTTGACTAATGTCCATTAGGAATTTCATTTTCTATAATTTCCTTTAAATTTTTTGTTACTCTAACTCTATTATTTATTTTTAAACACATGGTGATAATAATAATTTATATAGTTGCATTTTTAGAACTTGCATTCATCCTTAAAATTAGAAAATGCAAAAAATGCATTGGTCTACAGTTGCATTTAAAAAAAAAATTTGTAGATTAAAGTACCAGAAAGGCCTCCTTGTGAACATTCACATTTATCTTTAATTGAACTACCTAGTGGGTTGAAAAAAAACCATCCAAAACCTTGGAGTTGGTTATATTGATCATCTTTTCAAGAGAATAATTCATAAGAGTTTTTGTCATTAGCATCATGCAAAAGGATTGCTCAATGGACGCCACAGTAGAATGAAGTTGTTGAAAGAAGAAGTGGATCTATTGTTGATTATACAAGGACACTAATGATTGAGAAAGGGATTTCTATAATATTTTGGAGAAAAATAGTTAGTATTGCAGTCTATACTGTCAACTAAGTTTAATTAAAGAAAAAAACAAATAAGATAGCTTATGAACTCTAGTAGGTTCATACAACTAACGTAAGTTATTTCAAATTATTTGGAAGTAGATGAAACATTCACAATGATAAAAGAAATGGTAAATTTAACTCTAAAGGTGATAATATTATTTTCCTTGGTCATTTCTCTAAGAGAAAAGCTTATAAATGTTTAAACAAGACTACTAATACAATGATTAAAAGTGAAAATGAGAGAATTGATGAACTTTTAGAGAAGAATGATGAAGACAAAAAAAAGGAACCTAGTTATTATAGTAATTCTATCTATGTCTATAATGATAACTCAATGTAGCACCTGAATGACATCCTATAATACCTAAATAATAGTATAGTGCTATAGAGCATAGGAAAAATACTAGCAAGCATCAACCTATTATACCTAAGCCACATAAAATACAAACCAAAGAGAATAAAGAACTCTAACAAAGTGGATATAATGCTAGAGATTAAAGAACTTAACTTGTCCTAGAAAAATATGTCAGAAAGAACCATTCACCTAAACAATTCATTAGACATACAAGTTTTGGAGTCATGATAAAAAGTAAGTTGAAGAATCATGCATGTTTATTACTAATTTTGAACCAAGAACTATGAATATTGCACTTGACAATGAAGATTGGCTAAATTCTATGAATGAAGTGATTGATCAGATTGAGAAAACCAACACATGGACACTTATATTGAGACCTACTTATAAGAATGTGATTAAAACAAAATAGATTTTCAAAAAAAATTGAATGAAAATGGTGAAGTTGCAAGGAACAAGGCAAGATTGGTACACAAAGGATATGCTTAGGAAGAGTGAATTGATTATGCTAATACTTTTTCTCCTATTGCAACATTAGACAGAGTTAGAACTTTGTAGGCCTATGCTACTTACAAGAGAATCAAAGTATATCAAATGGATGTTAGATCTATATTATTGAATGGAATACTTGAAGAGGTAGTCTACATAGAATAACAAGAAGGATTTGTTCAACTTGGTCAGAGTTCAATAGTTTCCAAATTGGACAAAAAATTATATGGACCAAAGTAAGAAATGAGAGCATGGTATGAAATTTTACATTCATACTTGATTAAAATTGGATTTGATAGAACCAGCAAATAGTATAATTTTTACTTGAAGAGTGAATCTAAAAATTATGGTTTTGATTGCTGAAATTTTTGTTGATGATATTATATTTGGTGGAAATTATTTTCTATGTAAATCATTTATTGATCAAATAATTAAAGCGTTTGAAATGTCTATTTTTGGTGAGATCAAATTTTTCATTGTCTTACAAGTTAATCAAACAAAGAATGATATATTTGTGGGTTTGTCTAAGTACATAAAGGAGATCTTGAATTTTTTTAGCATTGATGAGTCAAGGCTAGTCGATACACCTAAGGTGATTGGATGAAAATATCAAAGGAGAATACTACAATTGAGGTAATTGAGAGACGATACAGATCAATGATTGGAAAATTATAAAATGTTGTGCACAATGGAATGGATATTGCATATGCAGTTGGAATTATTTAAAAGTTTTCCTATGTAAACGTACAAAGTTGTGTCACCTTTCAGGTTGACTTACTAGAATGATTCAATCTGAATATTTCTATCCAAAAATTAATTTTGTTCAAATATATGATCTAAGTAGATTCATTCTACCTAATTTATATATGGTCTCACACTTTTCCAATTGGAAATGTCTATTAAATACATGTTTTATACTAGTTTGTATCCAATTACTAAAGAAATAAAATTATTTTAGAAAATTGGCATTCCAATGACTCTTGCTATTTTTTATTATATTTTTTTAGTAACATATAAACACCATTTTATAGAGCTCAAAGTCAAGAATATTCTCATATAGAGTTTATAGTTTTTTAATTAGATATACTATATTGTAAATAAAAAGTTCTACAAGAATATATTTTTAACACTCGAAAAGATGTCAATATTGAGAAAGAAAAAAATATTAATCGTATTTGAAAAATTTAAAAATTATATGACATTCTAGAAGAGAGAGTCCTCTTCCAAAATGTATAATTTTTCTTTTGGTTAGAATAATTTTTTTTTGAAAAATGTAGTGGGAGATGAAAACTATGGATTTCAAGTGAGTTGAAATTTTGATCATTATAAAAGAGAAAATATAGGTCTAATGTCAATTTTTATTTTTGATTATTCTACCTATATATGTTATCTATAACATAGTCTAAGTTCAAATGGAAATATGTTTATCTCCATATAGTTTTGTGGTGGGAACTAAACCCCTAATTTTTAAACATTTTTTAGCAACTAAAAAAGTATCTATAAAAATTTAAAAAATATATCAATTCTTATTCCAAATAATTATTAAAAATTATAATCCTAAACACATGCATTTCTACACATTTCATTAATTTACTTCATTTTTAAATTCTTAATATAATAGTAGCTTTATATCATTGAAGGTGAACAATTATACTTTTGTTAGCCTTTTCCTTTACAAAAGGGTGACAAGGGTTTGTACTTTTACACTACTCTAATCTTAAAGAAACATAAATGATTGTTGTCAAGAAAGTATTAAAAATCTTAAAGGGAATTAATATTTTGGATTATGGTACAAACAAGATCGTGATATTGAACTGAAGGTTTACACTAATGTTGATTGGGCTAGTAATTTTGATGATAGGAATGGTAGAAGTGGTGGAGCTTTCTTTTTAGGAGAAATATTAGTAACATGGTCGAGCAAGAAACAACACTGCATTTCACAAAATACTACTAAAGTTGGGTATGTTGTTGTTACAGTTAATTTTTCTAATATTGTGTGGATTAAGTAACTATTGGAAGGAATGCATAAAGAAGTTACCAATCATGTGACAATATTGGTGCAATAAATATATCAAATAATCCAATGATGCATGCAAAAATTAAACATCTATCGATCAACCATCACTAATTAAGAGAGAAAATACAAAAGAAGCAATTAAGACTCGAATATTTGAATTTTTAAAGAACAAATTATTGACATATTTAACAAGCCATTTCCTAAGGATGCTTTTGAGTATCAAAGAGGTAAGTTAGGGGTGCTTCCCCTATCCAAGATTCAATAAGTTAAGATTCATGTTGTATCAATTCATTCATAATCAAATATATCTTTTTCGAGCTAATGCAAGAGTTCACACTTTAGGAGTATATCCAAAGTTGTGAAAATTTTTGTGATGAAACTGATCTAACCACTACATGCAAAGTACAAGGTACAACTACAAGGTTTAATAAGTTTCTCTTTGGAACTTATAGACAATCTATAAGAACAAATATATCTAATGATAGAATGAATAGAAAGAGAGAAGATAAATAAAAGGAGGACAAACTCTAAGTAAGAAAAGGGGAAGAATTAGAAAAGTTAAGTGCACATATTTAACAAGTCATTGCCTGAGGATTCTTTTCAGTATCAGAAGGTAAGTTAGGGGTGCTTCCCCTATCCAAGATTCAATAAGTGAAGATGCATGTTGTATCAATTCATGCATAATCAAATATATTTTTTTCGAGCTAATGCAAGAGTTCACACTTTAGGAGTAGTTCCAAAGTTGTGAAAATATTTGTGATGAAATTGATGTAACCACTACATGCAAAGTACAAGGTACAACTACAAGGTTTTATAAGTTTCTCTTTGGAACTTATAGAGAATCTATAAGAACAAATATATCTAATAACAGAACGACTAGAAAGAGAGAAGATAAATAAAAGGAGGACAAACTCTAAGTAAGAAAAGGGGAAGAATTAGAAAAGTTAAGTGCACCCAAAGGGGGGGTAATAATGAAGATGGAGTTGTTGAAGGCAGAGTGATTCCAATTCTAAATCTTTTGAAGAGAACCTAAACAATGTTAGAGAGTGAAAAACTTGTATTTTTGTCAATGCATACATTTGATTATCATATGTATAATGTTTTGCAATGTTAAATCTTCCATTATGTGTTACCATCAATGTCAAAGGGGGGCAATTTTTAGGCCCAGTTAATAATGCAACTAAGAATATTATAATTGTATATAAAAGAGCCATATCATTTGTTATATTATCATTGATGTTAAGCCTTAATTTTTTAGACATTATACTAATTTATTAGAGTGCCATATCATTTTATTGATGCAGAGGATTTGAGGAAAGTATGATGATAGTAGAGTTGATACATATCAATATTCAATGGGCACTTGAATGAATTGAACCTTGATAGTGTAATTTTTATTTGATATTTTGAAATCATGTAAAGTGGGAATGAAGTTCATCTATCCACCGAACTACAACAGTTATGCTGAGTGAGAAAGAAGGAATATAGTATTATCTAATCTACTAAAGTATTCATTGAGTGTTTGGCAATGTAAAGAGTGATTTTATTTTTCACAAAGTGATTCTAGTATTAATCGAGTGTAGTGTTACCTAAGTCAAGTTTTAATAGTCATCAATTATGAGATGGAATACCAAGTTAAGAAAAATGAGATCTGAGGCTATATTATGATGAAAATAAAGAATGGTTGAGAAGATGAAAGACTAAAGTCAAAGTTTGTTACAAGATCTATGACTAGAAAAATGTAATGATGATGTGATGAAGGAAATTTAAGCAAGATGAAGATGAGAACAAAGTCCAATGAGGTCTTTTTTTTTAGTGTCTAAATTGTGTGAATCTTAGAGCTACAATCATGATTAAGAAACAAAATTTGGAATAGTCTAGAAGGTCAAAGTTAACTATTCCAAGAGATAATTAAGACCATTTTTGGTTGCTAATTGAGGATTATATAGTGAAAAATATTGTTAAATTTGAAGGAGAAAGAAGAACAAGGTGAACCAATAAGAATAAATGAAGGAAGATCAAGTGGAGGAAGTGCAAGGTGAAAGAGAAAGAGTGTGAATCAACTAGACAGAGATTAGAAGGAAGAAGATTGAGAAGAATAGAGATCCAATAAATCAAAGGTAATGCTAAACCTAACTAGACTATGTGGTTGTTACTTTGTTACTACTATAGAAAAGAAAATCTTGTAACTAATTGGACTAACAAGTCTATGAAATCCTATATGGTGACATCAATTAGTAATGTTTGTAAGTCCTTAGTTATATGGTCTACATGATCTTTGGTTAAAATCCTCTAACTAGGTCACAATAAAAATGTACTTGTAAACCTTTTACAAGGTTAGATCCTAACAGAGCTCACTTCAAAAGAGTGAATTATTTCAGTTGTTGGTCCCATGTGTTTTTTCCATTTATAGTGTTTCCACATTAAGATATATGTTCAATTATGTGATTTCCTATGTGTTGTAAAGTTTATTTTTGTATTTTATGTTTCATGTTGCAACTTGTTAAATAATTATTTTGATACTTAGTATAGTCATAACTACTAAGTTAATATTTGAAGTAAAATGATAATAAGTGGGATCGAGATATTGAATGTGGCTAGTGAGTTAGTGTTGTGAAAGTTTATTAAGTTTAATTTTGTGCTGAATTATTTTTAAGGCCTACGGGATGGATGGATTTAATTGATTCACCACTCAAACACCCCCCCCCCCTCCCCCCCCCTCCCCTCCCTACCTCAATTATCTAACATTCTAAGTCCTCTAACAAGGCTACTCCTTACAAGGAAAAAATCCTAATAAGATTATAAGTAAACCCCTTGGCTAGGTGGAACCATACAATATCTTCATAAACTCTTGACAACATTGAGCTCCTCATCAAGAATACTTCATAAGTGTTTATGACACCAATTCCCATTGTAATTTTTTCCCAAAATGGGTTTTCATGATACCAAATCTTTATGTCTATTTTGTGCATGTGTTTATGTGTTTGAAGTTTTCTTTTTGTTACTAATTCATTATCATGATAAATTTTTTCAAGGTTAAAAAGTTTTTTAATCAATAAATTATTGATAACCTACCCCCTAGTAACTTGATCCCTTAGGAATTCTAGACCCTACCCAAGAATCTTAATGATCAAGATTGTGTGGATTCCATGGATCTAGTATAGCCTCATAACATAACTACATGTAAATTTTCCTATATGCAGAAAGAAACATGGATGTAATAGGGAGGTGAAACATAACCATGCATAGGGAAAACATGTGCAAAATAGCTTTAGAAAAAGCATTTTAAACTAGACTTCTACTGACATATAGAATGAAAAGTACAATATTTTCACTTCTACCCTTCTCTAGAAGTCCATATTCAACAATCTTCCATATAATATCTTTCTCGCCAAAAGAAAAAAAAAAAAAGAATACCTCATAGAAATATATATGTCATGAAAGACATCTCTTATTTCTTATGAATATTTTTGTCCACATTGTTGATGTTATGTATATTATGTTGAATAAACCTATATATAATTATACATGAGATATAATTTATATAAGTTTATTGTTATACGAGAGAAATTAATATTATATATATTATTGTATTTCTATTATGTTAATTATCTAATTATCAAATAGACATGTCTCATTCATGGGACATGTCTCTTCATATCTTGCTCTCAATTTAAATAAGAGGTCATTGCCATTACATGCCAAATACAATGGCATTGTTTAGTACATTAGTAGTGATCCTCAAAAAATGAACATGGTATCAGAGCCAAGTTATTTCTATAAAGCCTAAATGTCTTGAAGGTAGATCTAAGCAAATAACATAAACAGAAGCTGCACTTTAAAAAATATAGTTAGCGAATCATAAAACCTTATCTTGCAAGATATTAATGACTAAAATACATCTAGGAACATGATGGAGTGAAAGACCAGTTCTTATATTGTCTTAATTGAAGGCTAGAGGACTAAAAGCATTGTTATATAGCCACCTAATGATTCATTCCTATGGCACTCAAATTATGAAAAATTTCCTCCTTAGCTGCTTAACAACTCATGACTATGAAATAAATTTACAATGATTTATAGAGATTTTCTTCATGCTAACTATAAAATTCAAACTAGCCTAAAAATACATTTCTTTAGTGTCTTATTCTTGTTCTTCTTTATGAAAAAACACCATAAGACATACATATAAAGAAGTCCAATATAGTGAAAGATTTTACAGAGAAAATAATAGGCTCTCCCCTTAGTAGTGCACCTTTTGTATAGACTCATAAATGTAGAAAGGTGTGTGGCAAGTGACTGTATTCAATTACTAAAGTTTTCTAAAAAAGAGTGGAGAAGAGGTGCCCAATAGGATTCCAAGGCCTTGTATAATTTTTGAGAGCACCTTGGTAGGATAGGAAATCCTAGGTATATATTGTCATATTGGGTAGTTATGCTAGAGGCGGGCCTAGTGGGGTTTGAGGAATTTTTTTCTTGGGGCTATGATATGCAGTTTGAAGATGACACTTTCAATATCCCTTGATATGCCAGTATAGAAAGTACTTTCAATATTATGCTTATGAGTAATATTGTGCCACATGACTTTCAATATTATTTTAATTATTTTTGTACATATTAGAAGGTTGTAAGGGGCTTGCACTAGAAATTATTAATGTTTGTGCACATTTTAGAGTGAAAAAATTATTCCATGAACTACAAAGATTATTGGAGGAGTCTCTTACTTGATGGTTTGATAAACACAAGGGTAATATTAATTATTTGGAAGGCTCACAAATTAAAATTTATCAAGGTTGAATACACGATGATTTGACTGTGCCATTGCTCCAACACAATACTGAGATCTAAGGTGAATGGAAGGCTTAATCAATTCCAAGAAAAGATATCTAAGGTTGCTATGTTGTTGGGAAAGAGGTATAAAGATCAATGCCAAAGTATAATAATTTGACTATCAAAATGTGTTGTGGGCCCTTGGTAAGTCCATCATCGATCAAGGAAAGTACATTGGGTGTCTTCAAACAAATCAATAATGGTAAATGGATAGACAAGGTGACTAGCACAATAGGAAATATAGGTGAAAGAAAGTTAAATAAAGCATGTGGAAAGAGATTTTTCTTTTACATATTTTCCTCACAAGTCATCTTAAACATCACATGTCTTAGGTGGCACAACAGGGTATAAAATATAGTTTAGACCATAATATTAAGGGCATCATGAATGATATGATGGATTTAATTGATGACAAGGGACATAGACCAAATACATAGTTGTTGTGGGCTAAGGTAAGTACACATATGTCTATATTATTTCATTCTTAAGATCTCATTTAAATATGTTGAATATGGAATATTTTGAGTGATATAGAACAAGGTGAATATATATTAAAATTTCTTCTATATTATTAAATCAATGATTGTGTGTGTGTGTGTGTGTGTGTGTGTGTGTGTGTGTGAGAGAGAGAGAGAGAGAGAGAGAGAGAGAGAGAGAGAGAGAGAGAGAGAGAGAGATTAAATATATGGTGATTATACATGAAGTCAAATATATTTTCTAAAAAAGTTGTAAATATTATAAGTGAAATTGGTCACAAAATAATATTATATGTGGCATTAATAAGAAAATAATATGTTGAAAATATAGATTTAAGTTAGATCTATATTATATTAAAATGATCTTATTATGTAGAATTATTAACCTTGGGTATATTATAGTAGTCTCTTTCTTATTTATATTTCTATATGAGCCATATGCCTTGATCATTTCCTCCAAAAAAATTCTTGTAGGAAAAAGAGGGTGATTGAGATTTAGAGGGAGCAGACATTTCAACCAACCTTGAAAGAGATGGAGAAGATATAGGAAATGATTTAGTCAACCTTTAGTGATCTTTATCATATTGGTTTAGAGGGGATAAACCATGTTGAGATGGATATTTCAGTGATCAATATATTGTAGTAGACAAGAGTACTCTTATTCATGAATATACCTTGTGACTATGTAGTTTTAATGGGCCTATCCTAATCTGCACATCATGAGGAGGTGACGAGTTTTAAATGATGTACTTGTATTTGAAAAATTTATTGAAAGGTGATGATCTAACAATAACTTAATTTTCTATTATGATGGATATCTTGTAGTGCCTACCCATAGTTTACCTTTCATGTTATATTGTTGAATTCTTGTAAGTCAACTTTTATGGTTATAAGTTATGATTTAGTGGTACTTGGATACCTAATTTGATTGATGTTTTTTCATAATTAGATTATATATTTGATGAGCTACTTGATACTCGATTACTTCATGTGTTCATGGTTATTCTTTCAATGGTGATACTCTATATGTTCATATAGTGATTTTAATTATTTTATTATGATATTTAGATGGATAATTAATATAGGGTTTTTATGATTACTTACCACATGCTTGCATGTGTGTGATGTTTATGTGTGTTTTACTTTATGTTTGACATTTTAATATGCTTGAGGGAAGGCATTGTAGTCACCTATGAGTCAAGATCTACATGATTTACCACTCCCCACCATTGCATGTTTAGTTTATATATATATGCATATGTAGATGTTCGACTTTTATGCAGATTGCAAGTATCAAGCATTGACTTCACTGAATTCCCAAGATGAGCATGCCCTATTGTAGTATCTCAATGGTAAGGATGGGAGATAGTTCTCGAGTCCAAATCCTAACACTGAGCCAATTGTTATAGAATACAGGACAATTATTTGAGTTATGTACCCTTCCAAATTTATCAAGTGATGTGAATTCAAGATTTTGGCCCTTAAGTTGAACTTCATACTTATAATTTAGATGGGATTTCTTATTAAGTTTGTGGGTTTGTTGTGTTTTTTAGTTATAATAAAATCAAATAAAGATATTATTAAATGATTTAATTTAACAAAAAAATTATAAAGAAAAAAATCAATTTTTAATTATATTTAATTAATTGATAAATTAATCAAATAGAGGAAATAAATTTAAAGATTTAATTAAAGGTCCAATTTTGGCATAATTATATTTATTTAATTTAATAATATTTAAATTAGAAGTTTTGAACTCTAATATTATGGTTGGCAATTGCTTAGATGGAATAGATTGTGTTGAAATTTTTACCATCAATGTTTCGAATCACACTACATGATTCATCATTAGGATGAGAAAGCAAGAATTACAAAACAAAGTAAGTTGTAGATTGGGACTAATTCCACATATATAGGGGAGTGCAAAGAGAGATAAAAAGCACACAAATCAAGGGTGAAAACCCTAAAACCTTAAATATAAAAATAAAAATGAAAATGAATAACAAAAAGAATAAGACAAAATTAAAGTAAAAATAAAATAATAAATAAAGACATAAATAAGACCAAAGAGGAAACTGAACAAAACACCCACTCCAAGAAGCCCAATAAGATGTTTTTGAGCTAAATCCCCAAGAATTAACAAGAGAATGAAAACTAAACCGAGGAAAGAAGATCAAAACTGAAAATAAGTTAACTGAAGCAAGCTAATATGACCAATGAGAATATCCCAATGAAAAGAGGAAAGGAGGAGAACCCAAAGAAAAAAAACTTGACTCCATATGAATGAATGTGTGTGTGCATGAGAAAAATTATATACATGCATACATATGCATATATGTATACAATTCTATATACATGTGTATAAGAGGATGTGTATATGTGAAAACAGATACATCTATGAAAAAGATTGTATATGCATATATGCAAAAGCCGAAAGAGGAACCTAATACCCAAATATATATAGACAATAGACACACACACACACACACATATATATATATATGTATGTATATATCTATATATGTAATATACATATGTGTGTGTGTACATTTATATATGTATATGTATTTGTGCATAAATGCATTTATATATGTATATGTTGTTGGAAATATTCAAGATATGACAAGTTACTGAGAGGGGAGGGGTGAATCAGTAACTTCTAATATTTCAAACAATAAAACTACATACTGATATATTTATCATTCATCCAAGTAACCTACTGTAAGCATGAAACAAAATCATTTGCAACATTTGAACACACAGATTTGGTGACCCAGAAACCTTCCAAATAGAAAGTAAAACTGGGGTGGGGATGAAACCCACAAAGCTTCATTACTGTAGTATGAAGTTGGCTGGTTAAGGCTTACAATGACCACTTCTGGTGATCTGCCCTGTTAGAATGAAACAGTGGATCTGATTGCAACTGGTTGCTGATAAGATCTGCTATGCTCTGATTCACCTTGATGTGATAGATAAAACTTTTCTACTCCAAAACTCGACCTTGCTGAATACCTTCACAACTCAGCACACATACTTCGCATGCATGTATTTCTTTCACACTTTCGTAGTTTCATTCATTACAATTTCTATTGCCATTGCAATTGCTTTTTATCTGATTTCTTACTTTGAATGATACAATACATTGCATATATATACCATCCAAATAAACAATACATGCAAGGTCGGCCAAAACAACAAGTGAAAATCTCTATACAAAGTCAGCCCAAGGTAAAAACTTGGGTTCACTGAACTGACTCGGTGTCCTTCTGATACTCGGCGTCCACTGCGTTACTCGGCATCGTCATGCACTCGGTAGAAGTGAAGGCACGGTCCATACTATACACTTCGAGTAGTTCTGAACTCGGTAACCACTGGAGACTCGGTAGAAGAGATGTCACTCGGTGAATACTTCTATCTGAACTGTAGCTTGGTGATCAAAGGAAACACTCGATGGAACCTTGTGACTCAGTGATAGTTGGTTTCCTTGATAACCGTCTGAGCTCGGTAAAATTAATTTCCTTGATAACCGTCTGAGCTCGGTAAAATTAATTTCCTTGATAACCGTCTGAGCTCGGTAAAATTAATTTCCTTGATAACCGTTTGAGCTCGGTAAAATTAATTTCCTTGATAACCTCAGGAGCTCGGTTATCACGAAGTTCTCGATCAATACTAAGTACATCTTCACTCGGTAAAATTGATTCCTTTCTTTACCTCGAACACTCAGTAAACACTGGCTGCTTTGTTCACCTTGATCACTCGGTAAACATTGACTTCTTTGTTCACCTTGATCACTCGGTAAACTCTGATAACTAGGTAAAGCTTGGCTTCCGGTGAGAGCTCGGTAAGCATTCAGAATCCAATAAGTGTTGTAACTAATGACAAAAATGTATCATAATGCCAACAATCTCCCACTTTGGCATTAGTGACAAAAACACTTATGAGACAAAATTTATCTGACATGCTGATGACTGATTCTGAATATACATAGCTTTGTTATATACAACTACCCCATAGAATGTACATACAGTGTTTACATGAGCTGTATATCTCTTCCTTTGTACAATTTCTCTGAAAACACTTATTCACCCATAGTATACATATCCAACAATAATCTCCCCCTTTTTGACAATAATGCCAAAGAATAAAAGAATATATATACTTATATAGAAACACCAAAATGAGAGATGAACTCTGAATGTACCTGGAGAATAAGCTGGAGGAGAGTCTTATCCCAATTCTCTTGCAAAATTTTGCAGGTGGAAAGAGCTACTTGAACTTCAGCCGAAAGTTCAATCACATGGTCTGCAATGGAGAAGTTATTATCATGGATTAATGTCTTTGAATGTGCAATGTGCTTCTGCATTGAATCCATGATGGGAAGGATCATGTTTTGGATATCTATCAATGTAGATCAAATCCTTGCCTCTTCTCTCAACAGCTCTGCCTACTTCTCTGAGAAAAATTTGATCCTGAGGTGATGAGATGAGCTTGAACTGGGGTCAAGTTTCAAGTTTTGTGCACTCACCTTTAGATCTTCATCAATTTGATTTAGTTTCTCTCTTATTCCCTTAGTGTACTCAGTAACATCACAAAGCTTAGCAAAAAGAGATGTTACATTATTAAAAGAATTTTCCATATCTGCCAAAACTGAGGTTAATGCAACCTGATTTATTGCAATGTTCTGGGCAATGTGCCCCAATACCTTATTATCAAATTTCTTTTTTGCACGCTCAATTAGCTTTTCTTGCCCGGAGGCATCTTCATTGAATTTATTAACTGCCTCTTCCAATTGAATCAAAATGTGTTGAGAAGTATCAACATCACCACCTATAGCCTCAATAATTATGTTCTGGGCATCCTCAATTATCCTGTATTCCTTATCCCTTTCCAATCTTAACTGCATCTGAGTAGCCTTTTTCTCAATAAGTTGACTATCATACCTCATTTCTTCAATGGTAGCATTATCAAAGTCAATCTTTGGAATTACTATCTCTGTGTCCAAGTCAATGTCTTCAGGAATTTCCTTTCCAGTGATCATAAGTCTTAATGGTTGCTTTTGTTTGACTTCTGAGATGACTGGTTTGACTTTTGGAATAGACACAACAGTAGAGACAGAAGGACTAGCAGTAAAAACTGGGATGCTTGAGGTTTGAGTGCCAATAGGAGTATGTACAGGGTCAAAAATTTGAGTGCTGGCCAAAAATGGTGATACACTCGGTAATATAGTATCTAAGCTCACTATGCCTGAAGTAGATGGCAACAAAATTGTAGAACAAATTGGAGTAGTCAAAATTGGAGAACTCACAACAATACCAACTGATGATGATGGAGTCGAGGAGGCCAACTCGGAAGATGAAGAGGGGTGCAACTCGGTAGACGAAGAGGGATGCAGCTCGGTAGATGAAGTGGTAGTCACTTCCACTGATGATACCTGGAGCTGAGATATGGCAGGTGTAGATGGTAAATTTGGTGTAGATGAACCTACTGAAGCTGACTCCAACCTTGATGATGTCATAGGTTTAGCTGGGGAGTGAGGAAGGGATGCAATAACTGTTGCTGCAATTTTTACCATATCATCCTCCTTATATTCCTCTTTAGCTTCTTCCTCTTTGTCTTCTTCCTCTTTCTCTTCCATCATTGCATGAAACTCTCCTGGTGAAACTGTGATGGATGGAGCGCTATCTGATTCATCACTGCTGCTGTTGTTGTCATCATCCTTTATTTCTACTGGGTCTACACTGGGCTTATGTAGATGATAGATGTTTTTCCACATGTTTGTAGCATCATTTACAACATGCTCTATATCTTTGATCAAAATCAAACAAGTGTGAAATTTGATCATCATTTTACCTTCATGGGTTTTCAATTCAGATTTTACCTCTGCTCCAGTGAGACTAGGCCGAAGATTCTTCAGGGATTGCTCATATATATCTTTTACCGTCTTGGTGGCTAACTCCCATCTTGACTGTACTCTCTCCAGTTTTTCTTTAGAGATATGAGGAGCAATCTAGTCCGGGGAGTATTTCCATTTTCCCATTTTGTTAAGTACCAGTTCCTCAATCTGCATTTTCTCTGCATCAGTCCTTGTCTCAAATTTCAATGCCTTGAAATTTGCGATGCCAGTTCCTTCTTCTAATGATTTGAGCCTTTGCTTGAATGTAGGTGCAGGCTTGACCAATACAGGTTCCTGAATACCTTTTCTTGTCCTCCGAGTAAATACTGCAGTAGGCTACTTCTTGGGCTTGGTAATGATTACCTTGCCTTTCTTCTTTGTCGGTTGCTCTTCTTCTGATTCTTTTTCTCCTTCTTCTTCTCCTTCACTTTCTTTATCTTCACCTTGTCCCTCGATGAGCATAAGAGGACCTATTGCAGTTTTCATTTTGGCCACTTTCCTCTTACCTTTGCTGATGGCCTGTGGAATTTTGATTTCTAGTTCAATTCTGGCCTTTGCTTCATCATAAGTACCAAAAATCCGTTGCCTTGGGTCTACTGGCTCATTTACCAGTGCTTCAATGATATCCCTTGTTTCATCAATATTTACCTCATATGGAAGAGGTTTCACCCATGCAACTCGGGGTCTAACTACCTGTATGTACACCTTGTCACAGTCAACCATGAAATAGACATCATCCTTATACTCTTCAACAAGTTTTGGAGGTATTCTGAATCTGTTGTTCATCCTTTCCTTGAAATCTTCAAAATAATTATCCATTACTTTGTCAAAATTCATACCCATTTCTACTATGAATTCATTTATTTGATACAAAATTGGAGTATCTTTCCTCCATACAACTGCACCCTTAGATGGAAAGAATTTCTGTACATAGAAAAATAAACAAACTAGCAAAGAACCAAATTTACAAGGGTTTGTCTTTGCAGTCCTTATGCTTTCCATGTTTTTATTGAATTGTTTTAATAGCACATCAGCTAGGTCAAACTCCATATTTTTCTTTACAATTTTATATACCAAATCTACAGCCTCACAGGGTACACTATTCAGCCTACTGGAACTATACAGTCTGTATGCAATAACACAAATACCAAATTTCAGTTCTATATCTGAAACATTGTTGAGCTTTAAACCTCTGCCATCCCATTCAGCTTGGGTTTTCCTCTGTAACTCATCACGTCCTAGGGTTTTGGTGGTTTTGGCTTTGCTGAGCATCGGGAGACCCGTGATTTTGTGAATCATCTTTTTGGTTATCAAAACGGGTTGTTCCAACCACAACTGACCATTATGCACACGGCTTAAGATATACCTCACCCATTTCACTTGGAAACTCCTTGGCAGATGCGGGATATGGGTTAAGCCTTTGGTTTCCAAATGTTTGAACTCAGGTTTTAGGGTTCCATCCATGCATAACTCAGCTAGGGTACTATCCATATCTAGTGTCCCTATTTCTTGCACAATACGCTTAAAATGAGTGCGAATGTCGTTCACGAGGAGTACCTTGGGTGGAATCTGTGATTGAGCTCCATTGGGATCGAGTGATTCAGCGATGGCAGGAACAAGCTTGAACGTAGGTGCCTTCCATTCTGTTCCCTTCACAAGCATTTCAAAACCCTTCTTTGCCTTGCTGCTGCTGGTGCTTGCAGATGCCATTGCTGCTCGGTGAGTGAAAAGATTTCGTAAGAATACTTCGCTGAAAAATCTCTTCAAATCGCTTGAACTCACTTGAAAGCCCTTTTTTTTTTTGTAAATCTCGAATTCGCGGTGAAAAATGAGGTTGAAATCTACCCTTTTGATGAAAAATTTGCCATTAATGTTTAGTACGGAGGTAGATGCGATCGACAGACTGTCATCCACTAGCTTGGGTTAAACTTCGCAACTCGGTGATCAAAAGAAAATAGGTTAAACCGACCTTAACTCGGTAAGAGAAGAACCAACCATGCTCGGTAAGTGCAACCTAGTGAAAGAAGCCTTATTGCACCCGACTGAGCTCGGTAAGGTCATGTACCGACCATGATCCTGATGTATCTAAAATACTGATTTGATCATATTTTCATTCTAGGACTGCTTAGGATATTGCTTTGTAGATATAGTCCTGGTCTTATCTTGATGAGTCTTAATTGGAAATGGTAGAGTCACTCACTTCTTGAGTGACCATTCCATCACTTGAATTATCTAGCTTGGTAGACTTAGGAATCCATTGCTGCTTCATTTGCTTCCGAATATTGTCTACTTTGATTTTCTTCTCATCCTCGAATTTCTTTATGTTCATGCAGTTTTTAGATATATGACCAAGTTCTGTACATGTATAACATCTTACAGTGGTATCCCTTTTTCTTAGGTGATGCCTTGCACAGTTTATGCCAGTATGACCATATTCTCCACAGTAATGGCATCTGCACCAAGTGTTGTAGTCCCAACCAAATATTGCTTTGACAAGTTGTTCAGCTGGATTAAATGATTTGGATTTGCATTGTGATGCCTTATAACCTTGCTTTTGGCATTTGTGACATTTACCTTCAAATTTCGGTTTCTTTTTGCATTCATTGGCTTTGTGTCCATGCTGATTGCAATTGTAGCATTTTCCATTAAATTTTCCTTTTCCATTGCTCCAACATCTGTTAGATGTATGACCTAACTTACCACAGTGGCTGCAAGTAGGTTTTTGATTCTTTTGAGTACCCTGTTTGGAGGATTCACCTTCTTCCTTGTATCCAAGGCCTGCTTTACCATTTTGTTTATGAAAGTTTTTTTCATTTTGCAGATTCAATTGATCCATGTCCTTTTGAGATTTTACCATTCTCTCATTGACTTGTTTTTCAGAGATTAGATCACTTTGTAAGCTTGCATTGATTTGCCTTTCAGTAATTAAGTCATTTCTCAAATTCTCATTCTCAAATCTCAGATTCATAATTTCGTCATTTGCATTGGATAATTGAGTTACAAGATTTTCAAGCTAAGAGGATTGATTATTCGTTACCTCTAAGTCTTCAGCTGCCTTGTTCCTTTGCTCCAAGATTTCGCATAGCCTGATGGACTGGATTCCTTGTTCCCTTTTGAGCTTTCTTACTTCTTCCTGCAGAGATCCATTATTTTCTAAAAGTTCTTTGATTGCTTTGTTAGCTTCATCTGAACTACTTGATGGTGAGAGATCTTCAATCTTTTCTTCAACATACTGATGGTCATTCATTTGCTTTGCAAGTTCTTTTCTTATTTTCAAGGATTGTGAAAGATGCTCTTTTGCTTCATTGAGTTGAGCCATGGCCATTTTCAGATCTAGCTTTTCATTCTCAATAGTTTTGTCAAGTCTGAATATCTCCATTGTCCTTGATCTTTGCTCAAGCTGTGAAACTTTTATCTTGAGAACCTTATAGCTCTGATACCAATTGTTGGAAATATTCAAGATATGACAAGTTACTGAGAGGGGAGGGGTGAATCAGTAACTTCTAATATTTCAAACAATAAAACTGCATACTGATATATTTATCATTCATCCAAGTAACCTACTGTAAGCATGAAACAAAATCATTTGCAACATTTGAACACACAGATTTGGTGACCCAGAAACCTTCCAAATAGAAAGTAAAACTGGGGTGGGGATGAAACCCACAAAGCTTTGTTACTGTAGTATGAAGTTGGCCGGTTAAGGCTTACAATGACCACTTCTGGTGATCTGCCCTGTTAGAATGAAACAGTGGATCTGATTGCAACTGGTTGCTGATAAGATCTGCTATGCTCTGATTCACCTTGATGTGATAGATAAAACTTTTTTGCTCCAAAACTCGACCTTGCTGAATACCTTCACAACTCAGCACACATAATTTCGCACGCATGTATTTCTTTCACACTTTCGCAGTTTCATTCATTACAATTTCTATTGCCATTGCAATTGCTTTTTATCTCATTTCTTACTTTGAATGATACAATACATTGCATATATATACCATCCAAATAAACAATACATGCAAGGTCGGCCAAAACAACAAGTGCAAATCTCTATACAAAGTCGGCCCAAGGTAAAAACTCGAGTTCACTGAACTGACTCGGTGTCCTTCTGATACTCGGCGTCCACTGAATTACTCGACATCATCATGCACTCGGTAGAAGTGAAGGCACGGTCCATACTATACACTTCGAGTAGTTCTGAACTCGGTAACCACTAGAGACTCGGTAGAAGAGATGTCACTCGGTGAATACTTCTATCTGAACTATAGCTCGGTGATCAAAGGAAACACTTGATGGAACCTTGTGACTCGGTGATAGTTGGTTTCCTTGATAACCATCTAAGCTCAGTAGAATTAATTTCCTTGATAACCGTCTGAGCTCGGTAAAATTAATTTCCTTGATAACCGTCTGAGCTCGGTAAAATTAATTTTCTTGATAACCGTTTGAGCTTGGTAAAATTAATTTCCTTGATAACCTCAAGAGCTCGGTTATCACGAAGTTCTCGGTCAATACTAAGTACATCTTCACTTGGTAAAATTGATTCCTTTCTTTACCTCGAACACTCGATAAACACTGGCTGCTTTGTTCACCTTGATCACTCGGTAAACACTGACTTCTTTGTTCACCTTGATCACTCGGTAAACTCTGATAACTAGGTAAAGCTTGGCTTTCGGTGAGAGCTCGGTAAGCATTCAGAATCCAATAAGTGTTGTAACTAATGACAAAAATGTATCATAATGCCAACATATGTATATATGCATAAATATATTCAAATAAAAAGGAAAGAGATGAAAGAGAACTACAAAAAAATAAAAATTATCAAGAAAGAAGGAAAGTGAGAATAGAAACCAATGAAAAAAAACATCAAAACCTAGGACCTAGACCCTAAACCAAAGGCACGACACCCGAAAGAGATATACTACATGAGTAACAAGAAACGATCAAGAAGAACCCACTAGACACACAAGAGACACTACCTTAGTGGAAGGGAGAAGAAACCAACCAAGTAGAGGAGGGGGAAAAGAGAGAGCCAAGTGAACCCCTACCAATGGAGAGGAGGTGTGAAAGAAAGAGGAAAAGTGGGCAGGAAAATATTAACCCTCAAGACTAACTTGGGAAGCAAGCAGAGGCTACCATGTGGGGTTACGATCCAACCATCATAACAATTGAAATTCATGGGGTGGTTGTTGATTTCAATGGCTTCCTTGAGCTTTCTTTTTAAAAAGTTGTCCTCTTTGGAAAGGATTTGTGTGTTTTACATGCAAATATGATGTTTGGTTGAAAAGGAATGCTCAGCTAAGCCTGACTTGTAGACCCTATTGTGTCTGATGTTAGCAATGTGTTCTTTGATCTGAGTGTGGAATGAGTAGCCTGTTTCACCAATATAAGGAATGCCATAAAAATAAGGAACTTTGTAAACTCCTGAGTTAGAATAAATATCTCTGGAGTCCTTGACAGGAGGAACCCAATTCCTGAGCTTGGAGAGAGGTTTGAAAGCTACACGTAAACATTTTTTGGACAAGTTCTAAATATTATTATTAGCTAAATTAATAAATTTACTTTTTAAATAGGTCTTATTTTAATAAAAAGAAAGTGAGAATAATTAAGATAATTTTTATTGTAATCAAAAGGAAAAAAGTATGAACATGGAATTAAATAAATTAAAAATAATAAAAGAAAAATATTTTGCATGTTCATGAAATCGAAACCCTAAGAGGAGAAAAATATTTATTAGGAAATTAGAGATCATGTCTCCACACATGATTTTGGAGGAGCACGTTTTAGAAAGGGTTTCGTTGATGGGAATCTTGCATTCTTTGAACATCTTTCATATTTTAGCATTAGATCAAGGTAGGGATTTTGTTAAGTTTATCGTAGTAAATCTCATGTAGTTTCTTTGTCTTGTTTGTGTTTGTATATGGATCTTGTTTTGGCAATCATATTTTAAATTTAAACTATTATTTTTGTAGATTATTGTTCTTTGTACTCAAACATCTTTTGAAAGAAAATGAATTGAAACCCTTGTTGAGTAGCTTGAAAATTTAGGAAACACTTCATGGGTAGGGTTTGAATCAAGAAAATGACATTAATTGAATAAAAATCTAATGCTTGTAAGTATGTTTTCTATCATATCTATACTATAATAGTTTTAAAATATATATTATCACCACACTAATAAAATTATTATTGTGGTAATGTTGGTTTTTGGCTCGGTAAATTATTTTGTAGAACAATATTTATAAAGAAAATTATATAAAAAATAATAATATATGTTTTGGTGGTTGAGGGACATGACCCCACCCCACCCCCTTCTCATTTTCCCTCTTTCCTTGCATACTTGGTTGCAATGGTGGCCAATGACTACCAAGGCAACTAGGTCACGTGCAGGTGTTGATTCGCATGATGGCCATCCCTTAATTAGGGGTTTAGTAATTTTTTAATTTTTCTTTAAAAAATTAAATAATATATATATATATATATATTTATAATTAAATAAAATATTATATATTTATACTAATTTAAATACTTTATATAAGTTTTATTTTTTTTATAGTTTATATAATAAATATTATTTAATTTAAATTTAATAATATTTGAATATTTTATTATTGTCTATTTGCTAATTAAATTTAGCAATTAAATATGATTGATGTTCAATATAATTAGATGTGATTATTAGATATTAATAAAATAACATCTTTACCTTGTGACTTTTGTTTTTAAAAGGACACTTTTCTAATAGGTATTTGATCATTAAACTAAGAGAATAATACTTGATTATTAGAAAATTATGGTTTTAACTATGAAGATGAAAATTTCATCTTGATCAAACTGAAATGAAGAAATTTATCAACTAATAACATTAGCAAATGATAGATGCTAGTGTTACTCAAAATCAAAACTTATAGAAAATTGGAATAATTAAATATCTACATTTACTTTAATTTCATGTTGAGATGTTATGTTTCATGATGGGGTTTGGGATAAACCTAGTACTTTGAATAGTTAAGTATGTTTACCAGAGGCTTGGGAAGTATTATTTTATGATGTTGTATATAATGTCATTATTTATGCAATTTAACATTTGAGTTATTGATCATTATTTACTATGATTTCTAGTTGCTTCTATAGGATTGATGTGTCATTGTGACTTAATGAGATTCATTGTTATGGGCTTAAGGTAGGTTATATTTATGCATATGTTAGGAATTATTTTGAAATGGAGGTTGGAGCCCTAAAGACCAGGTAACCCATTTAAAGTTGTCTTAATTAGTGATAACATTTCATTAAATGGGTTTAAAATGAATTAACAAGAGTTAGTGTATTACCTTTCCCATGCCTCAACTGCTAGTACATGCTAGGATGGGAGTAGAGAGGATGTTTAGTTGCAACCTTACAATGTTAGTATGCCATGTTTGTAAGAAAGGATATTGATGCTGCATAGAGTCACTAGGGGGGCAGAGTCTAGAAAGACTACCAAGGTAACCTTAGAGTTGGCTCATGTAATGACACTTGCCCACTTACATAGTAGGTTTCCTATGGGTCTTTGTTGACTCTTGGATTAGATGTTATTTGTGTACTTGGCACCTTTTAGATAGATTGCTATTAGGATTTCCTTGACCTAGATTTTGGTTATGAATTTTGGATTGTTATTCATTTGGGACTTGAGATTATCTCCTTAGCAAGATGGGAGTGGTCCTTTTAGGCTCCATGAGGTTGGGTGGTAGTGTTTCTTATACCATTTAGATTCAATAGCTGGATGTACTTGTGCAATTGTTCCATTCTTTTGATCTTGTGATTTTTTTTCTATAGTCATATGTTAGTTTATTGTACTTTTAGTTTATTGTACCTTGATTATTGGAGATCTTATAAGATGTTGTACCTTACCAAGATGTATATTCTCTTAACATTTTATACCATGTGAATTTTATAGAGGATGATTATGTCTTTTGGTTGTGTCATGTGGCATCTTATATACTTGTGTATTATTTCATTTGATTTTATACTTAAGGTTATCCTATGATGTGTATTTTGTTATGTATGATATTTAATCTTAATATAACTTATGTATGTGATTCAATGTCATGGAATCCTTAATTGATATAGCTATTAATGCATTTCTTATGTGTATATATATGTGATTTATTACTTCTACTATGATATCTCTTATTGTTATAAACTTTCAAATATAATTTTTTACCAAACCTAGTGTCATAATAGATTAAATTCTTTTGGGTTCCCTAGTGGGGATTTATATATTTAATGATTTCTATGTCGGAAACTACAATTGGAATAATTCTTATGTTGTTATTAGTTACACTTTGGAAAGACAATGTGTTGTTTACTTATAACACTAAGTGAAAAAGATAGTTGTATTGAAGCCTAGCAGAGATGATCAATGAAGAAAAATAACTTGGGCTTAACCAAAATTCAAAGTAGAAGATTAAGGAACTTATAGTTGAAGACTAGCTATGCTAGTTTTGACCGAGTGAATAGTAGAAGCCTAGAAAATTTAGTGTCAATCGAGTGCTATTAAAAGACAAAGTAATAGAGAAGTTGGATTGAGCACCACTAAATGGACTAAGCAAAGATAATTAATAAGTTGATCAAGATAGTTTAGTGATGACTAATTTATCTAGCGATGACTGAGCTTGAAAAATATTTCAATTGTTACCATTTTATAGTGTTGGAAATTTGTTCAATGCTCCCCTTCAGAATTGTGATAGTTGGTTAACCACCTCCTATGTGCTATAAGTTGAGTGGTTGTATCAAGCATTGACAAATCGGTCTTTTAGTGTAACAACAACCCCACTCTAACAAGTGGTATTAGAGCTTGGTCACAAGTTCTAATCCTCAGACCCTTAGTTAACACTAAGGGGGAGATTGTTGGAAATTTGTTTAGCACTCCCCTCAAGATTTGTGACAAGGGCTTAACTATCTCCTGTGTACTATAAGTTGAGTGGTTGTATTGGGCATTGATAGATCAATCTTTTGGTGCAATGATAATCCTACTCTAACATATAGCTCATGAAGGAATTGAGATTCCTAGTCAACATAGTTAAGTTCTTGAAATATGTTAAGTGTGTTGAGGATAAGGATTAATGAGCTAGAACATTTAATGCAAGGGAAACCATGTTTGAGAATTTTTATACATGAATTCAAAGAGAATTTTGGAAGTTTCTAGAAGAGGAAGGAGGGGGAAAAAGATGAAAGGATTTGATGAATCTAACCTAACCCTATGATCAATAGTGGTGTTTAAGTGGAAAAAGTTCAAGCTACCTATTTAAGGAGGCATAAGGGATAATCTAAAAATGTTGTTAGAGGTGAGAAGACTTGAAATGGTTGGAGCATTTTTTTATTTTGCTGATTGGAAAATTTGAGAAAAAGGATGAATAGTGAAGCATTGAGATGAAGTTGATTACTTGAAGGGTTGCCAAGTGAATCAGTGACAAAGGTGTTAATGGAGGCTAGTCAATGAGTTAGCTATTGAAAAAACTTATGATATATATTTGCAAAGTGAGTTGTACATATTTAGATCAACCTGTTGTTACTTTCTAACCATTATATCATTTGAAATCCTTTAATCAAGTTGACATTCTAATAGAATGTTTTCAAGTCCTCTAACAAGGAAACTCCTAATAGGGTGATTAAATCCTCTAACAATGCCATGCCCAATAGTGTATATTGTAACCTTTTACAGGGTTGACTATTAACAAAGCTCACTTCATAAGAGTGAAAAATTGGTGATATGTTGATGGTCATTTTTTTCAAATTGGGTCAAATCTATGATGCAAGAGCATCCAATGGTGTAAGGGCAATCTTGTATCACCCAAAAATATGCTTAGAAATAATTTCTATTTAATGTGTTTTCATTTTTGGATACCCATTTGGGTCAAATAAAGCTTCCAACTCTCCTTTTAAGCACCTTGGGATACATGTAAATGCTCAAAAAATAGTACTATGTAAGTGAGCCATAATTATGGTGAATTAGAGGGTGTAAATTGGAAGGATGGTTATATTTTTAATTTAAAACACTCTAGAAAAGAATCAGGTCAAAAGGCTTCAGGGTTAGAAAGTTATTACAATTTTTTAATTTTTAGAGACCTCCTAAGAGCACTTCAAAGTTAGATGGGGCACTAAATAGCCTTATATGGGGCCAAAAAATAGGGGATGAGTGCAACTAGTCCATAGGGCTGTAGAGCCCTTTGAGAGCTTTCCAAAAATGTAAATGGTTCATTAATTAGAGTTACGATTCAAAAGTTATGCCTCCCGAAAGTTGGACTACCGTTTCTGGATTTGTCTAATTTTACACCGACTTCTAATGTGATTTCTGGAACCTTCTATTTTGGTGATGGATGCCAACTAGAATGTTCTAGAATGTATTCCTAACCCTAAACCATTTGGGGCTTATTTAAGAGCATTTCTAGAATTATAAATGTAACTTTTAGTGGAGTTAGAGAGAAGGTACTATGTGGAGGATTTCTTTCTCTAGAATCATACTATTGTAAGCCCATAGGGCATTTTTTATTCATAATAATATTTCCCATCTCCTATGTGTTCATTCTAGTCTTTGGATGTGTATCCATCAAGTGGTATTAGAGCTAGTTTTCCTAAGTGTGTAGACAAAGCACCAATTGTGAGACAATTTGCATCAGAACTCTGTGGTTGTGAGTTTGAGTCAAGAAAATGCCTCCACAAAGAGAGCATGGTGGGGGGGTCGGATCTCTTAATCATGAGGAGGTTAGAGTCCTCCAGAGATAGGTTCAAGCATTGTAGGAGGAGATCCATAGAGGACTAAATGTTGTCACTGGTGACAAAAGTGAGGAAGAAAATGAAGAAGAAGAAATTGGATAGGAAGGGGAAGGCAAAGGGGGAGTCCTAAATCAGGAAAATGAGAGGCCTTTTAAGGCTATTTCTAAGCTTGAAAAAAGACCTAAAATTGATGTGGATATGTTTTCAAGAAATCTAAACCCAAATGAGTTGATCGACTAGATCAATGAACTAGAGGACTATTTGAGTATGAGGATATTAGTGATCCAGATAGGGTTAAGTTTGTGAAGGCCAACATGAAAGGCCATGCCAAAATCTGGTGGCAAGAGATTCAGCTAGAAATAAATAGAATAGGAAAGGAGAAAATTAAAATATGGGATCGCATGGTGGAAAAACTAAAGAAACAATTCATTCCTATTGACTACAAGCTTAATTTGTTCAAAAAAATGCAAGGATTAGAGCAGGTAGGAAAATCTATCTAGGAATATATGAAAGAATTTTATCAACTTCTTATTAGGGAAGGGCATGTAGAAGCAAATAAGGAGAAGGTGGCCCATTACCTCAGTGGGTTATGACCTTGCATTTAGGAGGAGTTAAGTCTAGTTAGAATGACTAGTATTGAAGCGGCATACTAGTTTTTCCTATGAGTCAAAGGGAAGCTACAAGAGGTTTGAAGGAAGGGAAAGAGGGTGTGGTCAAGGAGAAAGGGGTGGTAGTAGGTCATAAGAAAAATGAAGATGAGGGTACTAGTAGAAACTAGAGAAATTAGGGTTTCAACTGCTCACGTGATCAAAACTTTGGAGGTTAGAGAGGAAGAGGTAGAGGATGTGGACAAGGATCAAGAAGATGAGGCTTTTTTGGTACCTATTTTCACTATAATGAAGAATGTCATCACATCTTTGAATGCCCTCACCAACAAGGAAGGATGGATGTTAGAAAAAGTGATTGAAATGATAAAATATAATAAAATGAAATAGCATGAAATAATATATTTAATCCAAGAGACCAAGAAGAGTTTTACCATACAAATGATACAAGATCAATGGAGCAATACCAAACATAAGCACACAAGAGACAAAGATTTGATAAGGGGAAAGCAAAGAAAACCCCTTGTGAGTATTATGAATGAGGCAAAAGCCTAAGAATGAGAGAGAGAGAGAAGAAGAAATGGAGCAAAATAGCTCATTTACAATAGCATCAAAAACTTGATGTGAATAATGGAGACTAGATGAAAATGAGAGAGAGAAGCACCTCTTTTAAAGAGATGAGAAAGGAGTTGCATGTCTTTGCATGTGTAACTCCCATTTCTATGAATGCCACATTCATAAAAGGTGTATGCAAAGTGTCAAGTTCCTCTTAAGGAGGAATATCTATTTTCCTTATTAAAGAAAATACAAAAAAGAGTTGTCCTCACAAGTGGACAATAGGACAAGAATGACATGTCCTTTACATGTGGACTAGAGGACAAATAAATAATACATAAGGGATACCTTGGTTTATCCGAATAAATAAATAAATACAACCAAGAAAATATTATTAATTCTAACACCCCCCTTTAATCTTTACTTGGAGAGATGTTGTCAAAATCAAATTGTAATTTGGTTTTTTGAAATATCTTCATTGTGCAAGAGGTCTCTTATTATCATGGGTACATCATTGGAGAGCCAAGAGAAGTTGATAATTCTTCAAGTGTGTTACATCTTCAAGTGGATTCATGTGGCATAGGATCTGTACAACAAATAATGATATCTTGTATGTGTCTTGATGGATTACCTGAAACATAGAAAAAAAGGCAACTATCCACAAAGATAATTTCATCTTATATTCAAGTTAAAAACTTTTTATGTATAAGTAAATTCTCATAGAGTAAATATAAGTGTAACTTGGTACCGCAAATAAATTCAGATAAATCATATTTTGCAAAGAACAAATATGTTATCAAAACTTTCAAGAAAAGACCGTAGAAAAGGCTAGCTAATGAATCCAACATCAACAATGCTTCAATCACGTGGATATAGACAGTCCACTAATAAGTCATTGTACTGCAAGTTAATGGGTGATCAATCCATAACCTACATGACTCATGATTTAAGCAAAGAAGTATACATAACATTATATGGCATGTTTTCAAAGATATCAAATGGGAGGAGTATGAGTATTAACAATTGACTGCCTTCAAATAAGAGTAAAATGCCTTCAAGATGGGTCAAATTAACTAAAATTGGAGGGAAATTCCAATAATAAATGGTATTAACCATAAAGTGCAAATATGGCAATAGAATGATGCTAAAAAAGCATAAATTGCACTAATGTGCCAATCAATAGAACAAAATAAATGTTGAAGGCAATAGTGTATAATAACTCATAATCCCAACGAATAAGAAAAATAAATAAAATAAATTTACTTATGTGAAATAAAGAATGCACTCATATTTGATAAGTCACAAGAGACATAATAATTTGTATATTTATCAAGATATATATGTGGGCCCCCATATATACACATGAATAAATATACCTAAACTATCATGGTATGAAACATGCAAATAGAATTAAGATCATATATAGAACACAATTTTTAGGCAACATACTAAAGAGAAATGCCAAAGATGATGAAAGAGAAATATTAACATCAAACAATATTTGCAGTAATTAATCCTCCTAAGTTGAAGTCCACCCATTCTAAAAATTGATCTCTTTTACTAAGTACTTTTTGAAATCATTTATTTTTTCTGTTAACAAATTTATCACTAGAGGAAGAGTCATGATGTATAAATGCATCATTTGTTTCAACATTAGCATTATTACCATTATCAATATTAGCATTATTACCATGATCTATAAATGCATCATTACCATTACCATTGTAAGAAAGAATAGGAGGAATAAAGGTAGATATATGAGGAGTAGGGTTTAGAAAAGGAGGTTGGTCCTCTACTAACACAATTCTGCTTCCATGAACCTGTTCATTTTGAGCATTAGAAGAATCATGCACACCATTTCCTGCAAGACAAACATTTTGTGCTATGTGCACTTTGTTAGTAATAGGATTATAAGCTTGATAACCTTTGGTATTTTGCATGTTTTCACTCATGCACTTTGTACATGCCATCTTAGATGAAGCAATAGGAGGTAAATTTTCAACTGTATTAGATAAGATATGCTCATTTTTCAAATGAGCAAGTCTTTCATGCTCCATATTAAAAGTAATATCTTTGTGCAAAGAGTGTCTAGAAGAAGTGAACCCAAAAAATTTAAATAAGTTATCATGGCCTAACTTAGCATTAGCAACATCTAAAATATGCTTAAAACGAAATATAAATGAAAGATGAGTTTTCCAAGCATGATAGTTTAAGTTATTTAACTTGATTTCTGAAATTAAAGTCGACATGATTTAAAAATTACGTTTAAAATTTAAATAATAGATTTGAAATAAAAAAGTGAGACTTATTATCCACAAGAATGTTAAATAATTATTAAAATATTTAGAGAGTCAAAATTAAAAACTAAAATGTTCCCTACAAAACCACTGGTCAGATTGAAAAAACAGAAAAAATAAAGATTTGAAAAATTGAAAAAATGTGTTACACATAGAGAGTGATAAATTTTTTAATTTAACTCTATTTTCAATAAAATTTAAAGGGTTTTTTTAAATTTTTATGTCTTTTAAATGCTGTTCAAATTTCAGCCAAACCCAGATCACGAATTAAGAGATATCATAAAAACATGAACTGTTGTCTTAAAACTTGAAAAACAAATAATACATTTTTAATGTGTTACACTCAGAGAGCAATAATTTTTTTAATTTAACTCTATTTTCAATAAAATTTAATTTTTTTTTTCATTTTTATGTTTTCTAAATGCTGTTCAAATTTCAGCCAAACCCAGATCACGGATTGAGAGATATCATAAAAATACGAACTGTTGTCTTAAAACTTGAAAAATAAATAATACTGCACATATAGTATAATAACTTTTGCAATACTATTCTGATACAAATGAAATTTAAAGGGTTTTTTCATTTTTATGTCTTCTAAATGCTGTTAAAATTTCAACCAAACCCAGATCATAAATTATGAGATATAAGAAAAATACGAACTGTTGTACTTTCCTTTCTAAAACAAAAAACAAAAAAAACTTGAATTTCAAAAAAATTTAAAAACCTGCAACAGAAATAGGGTTAGATATAATAAAAAAATTAAAAATAAAGAATCCTTTGGCGGCAAGCCTTCCAAAGGAGGTTAGAAAAAATAAAAAAATGAAGAACTCTTTGGCAGTAAACCTTCCAAAGAGGGTTAGAAAAAAACTTGAAGATTGAATAAAAAACTTGCAAAAAAAATAAGAATAAATTTTTTTTTCTTCACTTCTCCTCTCAACAAAGTTCTCCAATATGGTAACCTTCACAAAAGCTCAAAACAAGGATTAGAAAGCTCTGATACCATATTAGAAAAAGTGATTGAAATGATAAAATATAATAAAATGAAATAGCATGAAATAATATATTTAATCCAAGAGACCAAGAAGAGTTTTACCATACAAATGATACAAGATCAATGGAGCAATACCAAACATAAGCACACAAGAGACAAAGATTAGATAAGGGGAAAGCAAAGAAAATCCCTTGTGAGTATTATGAATGAGGCAAAAGCCTAAGAATGAGAGAGAGAGAGAGAAGAAGAAATGGAGCAAAATAGCTCATTTACAATAGCATCAAAAACTTGATGTGAATAATGGAGACTAGATGAAAATGAGAGAGAGAAGCACCTCTTTTAAAGAGATGAGAAAGGAGTTGCATGTCTTTGCATGTGTAACTCCCATTTCTATGAATGCCACATTCATAAAAGGTGTGTGCAAAGTGTCAAGTTCCTCTTAAGGAGAAATATCTATTTTCCTTATTAAAGGAAACACAAAAAAGAGTTGTCCTCACAAGTGGACAATAGGACAAGAATGACATGTCCTTTACATGTGGACTAGAGGACAAATAAATAATACATAAGGGATACCTTGGTTTATCCCAATAAATAAATAAATACAACCAAGAAAAGATTATTAATTCTAACAATGGATAGGAGAGCTGATGGTCAAGCAAGGGTTGCTCATGTGGACAAAGATGTACAGTCATCGCATTTTAAGGATGTAGAAAGAGGAGAGGTTCATGTGAATGAAAGGGTCTTAATAAGTGGTGAGACTGAACTTGGACAAAGGAGGAGTTTTGTTTCGTACCAGGTGCAAGTGTGAGGACAAGTGTTGTGATGTGATTATTGATGGTTGACAACCTAGTGTCTGAGGAGATGGTCTTTAAGCTAAAACTCAAAAGGGAGAAAAACCCCCAACCCTATCAAATTGCATGGGTGAAGGATGATCATAAGGTCTTGGTCAGTGAATAGTGTTTGGTGAGGTTCAAGATTGGGAGTTACCACGATGAAGTTCTCTGTGACATTATTCCAATGGATGTCTACCATTGATTGTTGGAAAGACCATGGCAATTTGATAGACATGTTGTACATGATGGTCATGCAAATACATACTCTTTGAAAAAGGATGGAATTTTCCACAAACTAAAGCCCATGATAAGGGAAGGTGAAAATTTATGTAGTAGTGCTAGCATATGTCTTGTTGATGGAAGGAAATTTTTGGATGGTATGAAACATTAATGTATGTGTTATGCTTTGATTCCTAGAAAAGATAAGGAAGGTAGTAGTGAAATTCCACCTGAAGTTTCAAGCTTATTAAGTGAGTATGGAGATGTCATCTCTGATAATATTCCAAAAAGGTTGCCACTAGTAAGGTAGATTAGTCATCAAATAGATTTAATCCCTGGAGCTAGTTTGCCTAACAAGGCTACTCATAGGATGACTCCTACTAAAATTGAGGAGCTAAATAGACAAGTTCAGGAGCTATTGAGGAAGGGTTTGATTCAAGAGATCCCAAGTTCATGTGTAGTACCTATAATACTAACACCAAAGAAGGATGGAGAGTGGAGAATGTGCATAGACTCTTGCACTATAAATAGAATAACTATCAAGTATCGGTTCCTTTGCTAAGAATGGATGATATTATGGACTGTTTAAGTGGCGCTTAGTACTTCACAATGATAGATCTCAAGAGTGACTATCACTAGATACAAATATGAGAGGGAGATGAATAGAAGGCTACATTTAAGACCAAGGAGGGTCTATATGAGTGGCTAGTCATGCCTTTTGGACTGACCAATGAGCCAAGCACCTTTATGCAGCTTATGAATGAGGTACTAAAAAAATTTTTGGGAAAATTTGTTATTGTCTATTTGGATGATATTTTAATATTCAACAAGACTTTGGATGAACATTTATTGCACATTTTTAGAGTCCTTGAAAGGTTAAGGGAAGAGAAAATGTTGATTAATTTGAAGAAGTGTTTCTTTGTAAAAAAGGAGTTAGTCTACTTGGAGTTTGTTGCATCATCTAATGGTCTCAAAATGGATCTAGAGAAGGTAAAAGCCATCTTGGAATGACCTACTCCAAGATCTACTACTGAGGTGAGATCATTTCATGGTCTAGTTAGTTACTACGAAAAGCTCATTAAGAATTTTAGTGGCATATGTGCACCCCTGACTGAAACAATAAGGGGGGAGAGGAAAAAATTCAAGTGGACTACAACAACTGGAAGGAGTTTTGAATTGTTGAAGAAGAAGGTGACAAACACTAGTGCATTTGAGGTCATTTTGCGACCAAAAATTGCGACCAAGTTTTTAAAATGGGTTGCTTGGTTGCGTTATAAAGCAAATTTTTTTTTTTTTTTAATAACTAGCCTGTGTTGGTCACAATTGCGACCAATTATTTTGGTCGGAATTGCGACACATAGGGAAGCATAAAAAAAAAAGAAAAAGGGCAAAACATTTCATTTGGCTTTTGCACGAGGTTCATTTGGCTTTGGCGCGAGCGAGGGTCTCCATCAACATTGGCTCTGCTACAGATCCTTTTCATCTGGCTTTGGCGCAAGGGTCTCCATCAACATTGGTGCAAGGGCACGTCTTGGCACGAGGGCATGTCTGATCTGGTGCATTTGATTGTAGAAATTTTGAGGGCATGTCTAAAATTTTGAGGAGTTCCATGTGATTCAATTAGACTAATTTATGAAAACCATTGCAATGTGCCTTTAAAATAATGTATTGGGTGCATTTCATTTCTATTTCCATTTGAAATTGCTTTGAAACAGTCTACTGCATTATGCTTTGACATCAATTCATGGGTTTATGATAGTTTGCATTCATATTAATTGGTTATTGTATATAATTAAAGTTGGCTCAATGTTTTGATTTGTATAGGCATAACATTCCACTTATTCTCATTTGTGAAGGAACTCTAACCAATCACAATACCATTTTTATCACTAACCATTTATATCAGATAGTGATAAAAATGGTTAGTGGGTCATTCAGAACAACGGCTTTTCAACGAAACAACTTTTATCTCTGAATTTCTGATATTTTACTTGAATTAGATGGTTTCATAGGCATTTATAGGAAGCCAAACAACATTACATAAATCTTTGAAGAGATTGCTTCTCATAGTATTGGGGAACAAATGAGTTGGGTGGCAGGCCACAACACTCATAGTTGAATGCCATTTACATCGTACATCTTTTTCCAAATCTTTTATTCAACAAGACCACATCACACACCATAATAAAAATGGACCTTCCTAAAACTTATTCAATATCTCAATTATATAGCCCATGCAAGACATCGTTTAACATCACAGTCAAAATGGTCATCATGTGGTCAATCTTTCAACTTATTAGCGTATACTACGGGTATGTCTATTGAGGGAATGATTGGAAAATTGCACAGAAAAATGTAAAAAATTGTACAAAACATGGGTGAATACATAAATCTTAAAATGGTGAAACTAAGGGTAGAGATTTTAGAGAGTCAAAGAGATGTTTAGTGACATGATTAGCTTTCGGCATAGATCAAATTACATAATTAGGGATAAGGATTGTAGTCTATAACTCTTTTTTGGGGCATCCTTTTTATGATATGCAGTGTATCATCTCATTAGATTCTTCACTCATACTATGCGACTTTCCACGAACTGCCTATTTGGATTATGTTCATGATCTCAACTATTAGGGGAAACTATGCACACTCTGTCTTATCTCGACTGTGTAGGATTCTAGAATTTTGAACACTTTTGATCTCCTTACGGCTTGAAGAGCCTTATCTTTATCAAGTCTTCTTCCTTTGAAATGGATGTCATCTGAATTGACACTGAGTTTCTTATCAAATGCAATTGGCTACTTTGCATAATTCACACTAATAGAAACAGCAACACCAACTACTTGTTACTCTGCAAGGAAAAAGTGAGCATCTTCTGCACTCCTTTCACAACTTTCATGCAATCTTTTGTGTCTATTACAAAGTGCACTCCACATTTAACGATTCATCTTGATAGAAGTCCTCTCCTTGGAAAATAACAAGCTTTTTCATTCTTGAATAGGGCTTGACTACTATTCTATTTATCCCAAGAATGCCATGTAAAACTCTCTGCCATATACTGACATATTCAGGCTGTATTGTGTTTTTTAATGGACACTTTTAATAGATTTCTACCAATTCACTACTTTAAGAATATGCTCTCTTTCGTCAAGATTACTTTCTAGGATAGTTACTAAACTTTTTATGTCAATACTTTAGTTACAAATATGCTTTCTTGTTCAGCAACACAAAATCTGCCTTGTCTTCATAATTTTTATTATAGTAATATTTACTTTAATATATTTTTATTAATATTTACCACAATGTCAATTAATATTTACTTTAATATATTTTTATTATAGTAATATATTATAAGAAAAAATTAAATCTTTACAAAAAAAAATTAATACCAAAATATTTCTTATGAAAAAGATATAGGCTAGTGTAAATGTAAAAAAAATTAACTAAATTGTTCAGATGTTAAAACTAGCACATATGTGAATTTAAAAGATTTATTTATATAATCTATTAATATTTTCTTTAAAATTTATCTCAACTCCAAGGAAAAAGATAAGGAGTGAGCAAACATAAATTTGAGTGGTAAATGGATCCACCTAGGATTATATTGGAAGCCAAAGTGGATGCCCGTATTGTTGTTCTTTTTACTAAAATAGATTCAAAATTCATAAGCTTGTATTAGATAAAAGGGAAAACTTTATACAAATTGTCAAAAACCTGTGACTGTCAAATATAGGGCCTTTGATCATTTCTGCCATAAACATTCAATAGAAAAATCTCTTGTCCATAAGTTTTGGCTTCCTCACACTTACAGACACCTCAATTCTGATTTATATATCTGAATTAAGAATCAAGAAAATTAATTATAGTTCATAATTTTTTTCTACTTTCTGAGATCTATATAATTCTGATGATGGGTGTGATTTCAAAAATTGATAAAAGCAATTTGAGACAATCAAATTAAATTGTAAATTTTTCATCTTGGAAATCTTAGATTTGAATCTATTGAAACTTAATACATAATAACAAAAACATTTATAACAAAATCTACCTGAGCTTTGAAGACAAGTGGTTCATAGTAAACTGACAAATCCTCATAATTGAGTATAGAAAGACTTTCAGGCCACTCTCCAGACAGAATCTCTTCCACAATCTCAATCCTCTCCTCTCTTTCCACTTCCACACTTTTACTTGAACTCACATTGAATGCATACCTCACCTAACCTCTTTATTGCCTTCTCTTCCTTTCACACTAAGATACTTGTGTTGGTAATAATGGCAGTGCAACAAATGCTACACACTTCAATTTCACTACATTTACCAAAGACATTGGTTGTTCCTCTCTACTTTATTATACTCAATTCAATATCTCTTGCATTTTTACATTTATATAGAAAATTAAATGGGCCATACTGAAATAAATGAAAGCTAAATGGTTTAAGAATTCAGCTTCATTTCGTGTAGATATACATTGAATCTTATCTTATATGTGGGTCCATTTTAAGACACATGTTTATACATTGGCAAAGATTTGGAATGCCTTGGCACATTCCTCTGAATTATTGTGTAGTGGATACGATGGACTAAGCTATTGAAAGAGATTGATGGTAAATTCTGTGGACTCTGATTTGCATGAAACAACTGTGTATTACAAGTGGCTTCTACAATGGAGGACAAACTATTTTTGACTCTTGTAAAATAACTGGCTTCTATCATGGAAAGTGGGGAAGCTAAATTTTAGGGGCTTCAAATGAAGCCAAATCTTTGAATGAAGGTCCCAAGGGGCTTCACTCAAAGCCTCCATGCCGATATTGGTGTGGGGGCTTTGAATGAATATTAGGGCTTCATTCGAATCTGACATGCAGACCTCATTCATACTCCTAATAACCGATCGAAAAAGCTTTTAAATCCAACATTTTTTCTTTTTTGTCCCATGGTTTCATGTATGAGTTGGTGGACTAGGGCGCTAAGAGGGAAGTCAATAACATCATACCTTGCATCAGCATCTCCGTCTATGGTGTAGGAGCACCTAACTCTTATGAAGTACAACTCAGCAACTGTTTGACAAGCTTTAATAGTTGACATGTAATGGGTGATTGGTGTTAGGCTACTGCGTATGCATTAATCCTAATCTTGAATGCAAAAGAAATTGTGAATTCACTAAATAGGGTCAAACTTATTTATTTATTTTTTAATAGATTTGATTTGAGAATGATGGTCTAATGATTTGAGAGAAAGAGTTGAGAGACAGATGGAAAGAGAGATAATACAAGTGATAGAAAGACTCCTAGATAATATTCTTGAGGACAATGTGTATTATAGTCCTTACCATGTTTTCCTTTGATCTACCAAAAGGATGGTGGTGTCCTGCAAATGGCATGGCTCTTTCTACCACTTGTATTATCTCTCTCTCCATCTGTTTGTCCATTCTTTCTCTCAGATCATCTGACCAACATTCCCAAATCAAATCTTGACACTATTTAGTGGATTCACAACATAAACTTCAAATTCTTCTCCTATCAAATATGTAGATTTCACAATAGCTAAGAAACATAATTTTAGGCATCATGGTCACATTTTTTTGGAAATGTAATTGGGTTGTGTACCCAAACAATGCGAAGCAACTTCCACACCTTCAATTCCAAGTCGAATTCATCTGTAAGAATGATTGCTTGCCAATAGTTGCTAAATACATCTGTAGCTCATGAATACAAGGTCCTCTAACAAATGTATTCAACAATTGTTGGCAAGCGATCATTCCTAGATCATGAATACAAGGTCCTCCAACAAATCTATTTAACAGATATTGGCAAGCGATCATTCCTAGCTGCTTTTGTTTTATAAGGTTTGTCTCGATCCCAATAGGTTGTAGTTTCATTTTCTAGATGCACTTCGTCACTTGGGTATACAACTCAATTACATTGATTCCAAAAAAATTTGACCATGATGCTTACAATTATATTTCTTAGTTGTTGTGTCCTAAGATCCCTTATGACCCTTTATGACCATTTACAATCCTTAAGAATAAATTTTAGAGCTCTTAAAATGTCGTAAAGGGTCATAAGAGACTCCTAGGAGGGGCCATGATGAGCTTCCACCTTCACGTGGTTGGCCCTGTTAAGTAGAGAATGCTATAGTTTTCACAAAACAAAGAGAAGCTCAATAATTTAAGGTCTTAGTCCATAGACAAATTAAATTAGACTTATTATCCAAAACACATAAAAAACATGCACATAAACATGGTAGGCACTAAATAGAGATAGTTGGAAGAGAATTAGAAAAAAGATTAAGGATTATGTTATTTTAAGAAATATTTAAATAACAATTATAAATTGAGTTAAATCAATAAGTATTTGTTTCTACCTTTTCCAATATAAATTTAAATATTGAATGGTCTCTCCTTTATATCTTAATCCTTCAATACTCATAACTCTTTATTGCATTCATTTTGATCATTCACTAAACTAATTAAATTATAATTATATTACATGTTATTTTAATTTTTTATATTTTTACTTTTTATTTTTATTATTGAATGTCATGTCAAAAAGGGGACATTATAGTGAGATGCATTACCATATAGCAAAATAACAAGAATATTATTGAAACAAACTGATACAACATTCAGATTATAAAATCAGACTGCTACAACAACACAAATTAACCTAACAGAAAGCATAGAATACCATTCCCACAATGACCGAACATTTACCCATTGAACTACACCTCTTCTAAATAATGGAAGATGCTGATAACAAGTTGATACTTCCATCACACATGTCAAATTAGACAGATACACACTAAAAGCTACCCTAATCAATTGTAGCTAACATCTGGATGCACACTTATAATTGATGTCAATCAGAATACTAAAGGTCTAGAATAGGGCATAGTGGTTGTTGATACAGTAGGTACAAACTCATAGAAAGCTCACCAGATTCGCAAAAGTCTACATAACTAAGGCTTAGCATCAAAGGTTCTCCCTAGGCACCTCGAAACCACCAAATATTGGCCCCAAAATAGGAGCCCTTCATCTTCAAGCTCTCACATACTTGCTCCACTTGGTACAGCACCCCATAAAGGTCATCTATTCACTTTCAACTTGGACAACCTACAATATGGCCTTTGTATACAATTCATTTTTTGTCGTTTCATTATATGGTTTGAACAAGTGTGGAAAAAAATCAGATTTTTATTATGAATTTTCTATTCACCAATCTATGTTAAACTAATCAGCAAGGTCACTTTCCTAATACTTTATGAACTGGATGCTATTCGCAAGGTTAGTTTCCTAACACTCACTATAGTACTTGCTATTCAATTGAGATAGACACGGCTCATTAGTTTGTTTGTATTCTCTTTGGATTTTGTTAAAGAAGATAGCTGAATGCTATATGATGAACTAAAAGTTCTATGGTGTCAACAGGCTTGTGCATTTCTTGAGCCAAATTACCAGCCCCTGTGACATTTGTTGTTGTTCAAAAGTGGCACCATACTAGACTATTTGCAAACAACCATGCAGATAGGCATTCTATAGATAGACTTGGGAACATCTTGCCAAGTCTTCAGTACATAATAAAGCAACTGAATTTCATAAATTGTTTTTTTGATAGTCGATTTGTTTAAATATTGCCCATCAAAAATTACTTAGTACATCTCATCTTTTTTTTGCACAAGAGCTTACACTTCTAAAGAATCTGATAGCAAAGAATTTGAAGAAGATATTGTAGTAAAGGTATATTTGGTCTTTTTTTTTAAAGTGAAAATGTGATTGGAAATTTTGTATATTGTCATATTTCACTTGCAGAAAGGTCAAATTGTAAATAGAGGTGAACTTGTATGGATTTAAGTTTCTTCTTCATTATTTATAATGCTCTCAATTCCTCCTTTGTAGCTGTAAAAATACTTGTTTATTTTCACCTTTCTAGATACCCTTTACCAGGTTCTTCAAGATTCCAAAATATCTTGGGCTGACCCCACTCTAGCATGTCCTAACTCCTACTTGGTTCAAAGACCATACTCCTTTTTATATGTGTCTTCCTCTTACTACTCCATTTGCAGGTTGCAAAAAAATCATCCTTCTTCCACCAACAAGTCATTCCATTCAAGAAAGACCATGTCTGACAATATCAACGCACAAAAAAATAGGGAGGCAATTGCTAGACTGCGGTCTAACTTAAAAAGAAAAGGTGATGGAAAATGTTATTGTCCTTGAAAAATGTGTAAGGGCTTAAAGACTCGAAGATATCTAATCAAAACAACTGAGCAACATTGTAGGCAACATGGTCACATTAAAGGGGGAAACGAGTATCGCCCATTGGTATGTATTTTAATAGTTTATAAATTACATGAGACATGATTTGATGATGACATCATGGTCATGGTTAATATAAGGTAATCATTTTCATATAGGTCAACATCCTTGAGTTTCATGTTATGGACCATGACAATTCGGAGAATGTAGATTTGCAAACGAGGGAACATGGAGGTGTGAATATTGAAATAGAAGGTAATGATACCATGGAAGAAGATCAGGATGATGAAGATCATGATGATCAAAATGATCACGATGATCAAGATGATAATGATGATGATGATGATGTAGAGTTTGATGTACCTTTACTTGAGAAGGCAGAGTAACCCCTATATGAAGGCTCCAAAACAACTCTTCTTGCCACTATATTGCTATTGGTGAACTTGAAGGTAATGAATGGTTTATCCAATGTAGCAATGACATGTATGTTAAGGTATGCCATCTTCTTTCATTATTTTACTCGTAGTTCCCTTACAATTAACATTGGGTTCGTGTAGCAATTAATATTCTTTAAATTAAGAAATTATATTTTTGGTCATAGGTTGATAGGGGAGTGTTTGTTACCACCATCAAACATTCTACCTCGCTCGTACTAAGAATTATCTGCCATCATGAAAGATATTGGAATAGGGTATCAAACAATAGATGCATGTCCAAACGATCATATTATATATTATAAATAGCATGGATTTGCAACACAATGCCCTACTTGTCATATTAGTAGATATCAATCAGATCGATTAACAAAAAAAGGTGCCTCACAAGGTTCTTCGGCATATTCCCATTATTCCACGTCTGCAACTATTATTCAAGTGCCATAGCTTGGCACAATTTATGGATTACCATGCACACAATAGAAGTCAAGATGACATTATGTGAATGCCTACAGATGGTTCAACATTTAAGGAAATATAGGAAAAATGGCCACACTTTAAAGAAGAACTTCATAATCTCAAGCTTTCATTGGCAGCAGATGGTGTCAATCCTTATGGAGAGATGAGATCTACTTACTCAGTGTGGCCTATTTTTGTTATCAACAATAACATACCTCCTTGGTTGTCCATAAAGAGAGAGCACATAATGTTGACACTGATTGTTCTAGGTATTTTTTGATTTAGTGGTCATCTAAATTAATTTATTAGTACTAATCCATCAAATGGTCAAAATAATTATGTAATGTTTTTTCTCATTCAACTAGGTAAGTACCAAGTCAAAGATATCAACGTATATATTGAACCCCTTATCGACGAGTTGGTGGTGTTATGGAATGGGGTTACCATGTATGAAATTTGTAGACCAATAGGACAAAGACAATTTCAATTTCATGCAATGCTTGTATGGACAATACACGATGCCCCTGGGCTAACACATTTTTGTGGTATGTTCTCTTCTTGACACCTCTTTTTTGCTATGTCAAAGTTAACACATTTAATCCAATTATACACGATCTTGTAGGTCTTCAGACAAAGGGTAAATTTGCATGTCCATTTTGTGGTCCAAAGACAAAATCCCATCATTCAAAAAGTTTACGAAAGCAGGTGTTCGATGAGAATAGACACTTTCTGCACAGAAATCATAAGTACCAAATTACTGAAAAAAATCTTTTCAATGGTATAGAAGAGACTACATCAAAGCCATATAGAATGAAACCTCACCTATGTAAGTTGGCATACAATAAAATAAATTGTCGAGGTAATGTCATTCTATTTGATGCTTTTTGTTTCAAATTTATATTTCGATATTGTGTTTTGTTTACTGATGATGTGATTGATGGTTGTGAAGGTCATCAAGACATTAATGTCCAACTTCCAAAAGGACTAAAAATTTATCCTACACAATTTACTAGGTTGCTGTACTATGAGCAACTCCCAATTGTGCATTTGTTTGATCCTATGCATATTGGAAAGAATGTAGCAGAGACATTATGGAAAATCTTGGATGGAAGGCGTGACAAAGATCAAATTGTCAAAACTTGTAGTGACATTGAAGAATCCAACCATGCAATGAAAAATGGTATTTGACCAAATAACAATGGAGACTGGATTGATACAAGTGCCCTTAGTTGGTTATTGTCAGAGCAGCAAAGCAATGCTATAAAAGAAGTCATAAAAAAAAAATGATTTCCCACAGGATTTGCTGCAAACATAAACAATGTCATATCAAATAAAAGTGAATTTGGGCTAGGGTTGAAAACACACGATTGGCATACATTTATTAAGGTGATTCATGTTATTTTGTATTCACTATATTATTATATACTGCATGTAGTTTCAATTGCATTCTTTTATAAAATATTGACAAGATCATTTTACAAATATTGTAGTACATTCTACCTCTATCTCTCCCACACCACTTTGCCAACAATGTCAAACAGGTTATATATGATCTTGGAAAATAAATGAGGTGGTTGTCATCTAAATAAATCAATAAAGAAGATATAAAATATTGGAAGAGAAAAATTCCTCTTCTGATGTGTGAAATGCAAAAGTGTCTACCTCCAAGTTTTTTCAATGCACAAGAACACTACCTCATACATCAAGTTGAGGAGATTGAATTGTGTGGACCTGTACCAACCAGGTCAATGTGGATGGTTGAGAGGCACTTCAAATTTTTGAAAGGCTTGGTTTGCTAGAGAGCACATCCCAAGGGTTCCATGGTGGAGGGATATATGGTATACCAGACCATGGTGTACATTACTGAATATCTTCCTAAGTTTGCAGCAAACATCCATGTAGATCATATTTGGGATCCCAACTCAATTAACAAATTTGAAGGGGAGTACTTGATGGGCAAAGGTAGATCGAGGAAAGTGAGAGGTAAATCTAAGATTTTATTGTAGTTAATTAATTCATATAAATCTTCAATATAAGTTATTTTTAATTGGCGTATTTATTTGAAACAAGTGGTTGAGAGTGGGATGCAATACATTTGTATATTGCGAACAATGTTGATAGGATAACAGAATGGATTGAATGATGTCAACAAAATGGTTTCTCATTAACATGGGAAGGTGTTGGTTCATTGGTTACAGAAGCTCATCGTAATGGAAATTCCAATGTTATGCCGATGGTAGTTGATCTAGTAAATGGTTTAAGAGGTGGAGAGGTACGTAGAAATGACGTATGTTTCGTATCAACTCACGATGCAAATAATTTACATAGACTTCAAAAATTGCAGGTGAAGTACCACAAAGCTATGTACTATCATGGCCACAAATTCCACATAAAAAGGTTGGATGACAAAAAGAAAACTTGTGATTCTGGGATAACTGTAGTTTTCGAGGTCACCGATATATCATCTAGAAGCAACATACATCCTCAACAATCTCAAAATCAATACTATGGCATCTTGGATGATATAATTGAGTGTGAATTTAACACCTTCAAAGTAGTTCTATTTGTCGTCAAATGGTATAGGTTACGACTAAATCAAAATGATCCAGATAGAACAGTTATTCAAAATGATAATGGATTTACAATGATCAATACAAGGTCATTTGAGCCAGTTGGAGATGAGCCCTATGTTCTTCCAAGCCAATGTGAGCAAGTTTTTTACTCAGAGGTTCCAAATAAATAGGGTTGGTCATTTTTTGTTAGACATGATCCAAGAGGAAGGCCGATAAAGTATAATGTTATCGAAGAAGAAGATATTGAAGATGATGAAGAAGATATTGAAGATTATGAAGAAGCAGATGATGAAGATCAAGATGATGGTGATGACGATGATGGTGATGGTGATGGTGATGATGATGATGATGATGATGGCGATGATGATGATGATGGTGATGGTGATGATGGCGATGATTATGGTAATGATGGCGATGATGATGGCGATGATGATGGCGATGATGATGGTGATGATGGCGATGATGATGATGATGATGATGAAGAAGAAGAAGAAGAAGAAGAATATAATCAATGACTACAAATGTCGTTACCCCTTCTGTTGACGATCTTGCATTCCATATATAAGTTAAATTTGTTCATGTTTACGATGTTTCATATTGTTCATGTTGTCTTCTAAGTTATTTGTAGCATACATGTATCATGTAATTTTTAGCGAACTTAAGATAAATTATTAACATATGCATGAAATTTGATTATATATTTATTGTGTTCATTTCTAATGATTACAACATATGTTATTTATAGTTACCAATGTTTATGTTGTGTCTGATTATGACCCTTTTTGCAAACAGTCAATTGACTACAGGTACATTGTCACCCCTTCTGTTGACATGTTTGCGATGTTGCCTATTGTTCATGTTGTCTTCTAAGTTATTTGTAGCAAACGTGTATCATGTAATTTTTAGCTAACTTAAGGTAAATGATTAACATATTCAGGAAATTTGATTACATATTTATTGTGTTGATTTCTAATGATTACAACATAGGTTATTTATAATTACCAATGTTTATATTGTGTCTGATTGTCAGCCTTTTTGCAAACAGTCAATTGACTACAGGAGATTTGACCCGTTTGGCATGGATTGTGCACAGTGACATGGATTAGCAGGTATAAGTCAATAAATAGACATAATTTTCTTATATTCTTCTTGTTTATCATTGAGCACGTATGTTATAAATAGACATTATATAATCATATAATGTATATATAGACAAAGAAGGTCTATATAGAAATATAATTGTATAATCACTTTCAACTTACTACATTTTATATATGTCACTTTCACTTTCCATTTGATGGATTGCAGGACCCACCAAATAGGTACTTGTCAGATCTATCTACATCAAATGAGGGAAATGAGGAAATGGTAGATGAAAGCTCTACATATAGTATGGCTAAAAGAGGGAGATCAACTAGAGGTCAAAAGAATAGAAAAACATTTGATAAACGCATGCAATTTTTCCTTGCTAATGGGGGGTCATGTTCTTATGATGATGAGACCAAAGGCGACATCAAGGTGCCCTTTCGGTAATCACACATTGAGAAAGAATGGATACCCAATGAGCTACCTCCAATTAACATTGATTTTTGTGCTAATGAGAGGATATATCACATTGCTCCATCCTCATTACATGGTTTGGGCCTATTTTCCATGGATGGGATAAAGGTATGTTACAACAAAGTTGTCGAATTGTTCAAGTATGTTGGTCCATGTTACAATTACAATGATTGGATGTGAATTGTTCGATATAAAAAAAGTATGCGTAGGTATGGGGTATCAGCTAATTATATACAACGGAAAGAAAATGATCAAAGTAAAAGATTTGCTATGTACATTGATGGGAGACCAGAAGCAATAGGTAATATTGCAGGTTTTATAAATAGTACACGACCTGCTTCAACTAGTAAGCAACCCAATTGCATATTTGAGGCGCATGAGGGGAATGAAGTTTTTGTTTGTGCAATAAAATCAATAAGTGCAGGGGAAGAACTGCTAATTGATTACCATTTAAATCGCATAGATACAAACAATGTTACTATCATGAGGGCTGTAAGTACTATTTACCATTTTGTTAATAAGTTTTTTTTTTGCTATCTATTTCTTTCAGTTAGCTGAATTTTTTATCTTTAATCTTTGTGACAGGATGATATGGATCCGACAGATGATAGAGGTCAGTAGGATGCTACTCCCACCCCTTCTTCAGCGAGGGTAAACCTTTTTGAAATTGTACAAATTAGATAGTTGAAAAATGTTATATTATTACATTATTTTATTTACGGTTTTTGAGTTTTTATGATAGTTTTACTGATATTCCTCTCAAAATTTGATGTTTAGGATAAGGGTAAAGTAGTAGCAGTGACCACCGAGCCACTAGCTATGCATTCTGATGAGGCCGATATTGCTGATACTCCCAATTTTATAAAAATGTTGAAAAAAAAAATTAGGCAAATTAATTTAGAAGCAATGAAAATTTTGGATGAGGCAAATATGGAACCCGAGGAGATGAGGAAGAGGCTATCAGAATTGAAAGCGCAAGCTTAGCATTATGAAGTAAGCTCCAAAGAATATTTAGTTATAACAAAAGTTCAATAAAGATTTATATTTTATAATCTTTTATGTTGTGAAGTAAAAAATGTAATATGTGGAAAAATACTTTATTGATGCAATTTTTTTAAAGAGTTGTAAGAAACTTTAACTACTAAATTCTTGTTATACATGAATTTTTGGGAATTGATCCAGAATGTGGTCAAGGACAACGCAGTGAGGGTGGTAGTAGCAGAGTTCTGGCTGCCACTGGAAAAATAATCCTTTATTTGACAAGTTAGAAGGAATTTTTTATTTCAAACATTCAAAACTTCTTAACTCTTACTTTTATTATTTTAGAATGTCTTTGCTAACAATGTATTGTTCAAGTCATCTAGTGCAGGAGACTCCTACGAGGTTGACGGATGCTCGTACAAGATTGCCAACTGCAATGTCAGCAACAAGGGGACATCCAACTAGTAAATCCTTGTTTTTCTATATTTGGTTTTGTGTTAATTATGAGTTGATAATATGTACTTTAATCTTGGGATGCATCACATAGTGTATTGTTTTTTTTGTGGTAGGAGATGCACTGTTTGGTACGCTACCAAATGCGGATCATAGTACATCTATTGGTGATAATTCACCATCACTTCCTGGAGCTACTCATGTTTCTAGCATGGGATCTATGGAGACATCGTTGTTGATTGACAATAATGAATTAATGCCTTTGAAATGTCCTAAGCTTCCAGGTACTTTAAATAATTATTTTTCAATATTGTAATAAGGATTTTCTTGCAAGATGTAAACATGATAGGAAGTGGTGAATGCAAGGGCTTTTGATGTGGAGTGATGCCTCATGACCTTTAGTGTGTCATATTGTGCAAGTTGTTTAATTATTCTGGAATTCCTTTTTATTAGGGGTTTGGTAGGATCATCTGAATTATCAATGACCTTTTGTCTATACCAATAATTCTCTAGTTTAGGAATTTGGTACATTGCAATTTCATGCTTTGAATAGAAGATACTAACTAATTTTTCTACAGAGAACCAAAAGTGGGAGTCTTCTTTCATATGATTCATTTTAATGGTTTTTACTATTAATTATCCCATGACATTTTTTGCAGGAAACGATACATTTTATAGGAGGCTTTATGACCTCACGCTGCGAAGATTCGGGCCCACCATACGTACTAGGTTGCTGTACATCATAACTGAACTAATTTTATCCCACTATTTTTTTTCATATCATTAATTGGTGCAACATTTTTCCTTTCATTCGAGTCTTTTCTTATACTAGCTATATCTAACAATTTTGTGTTTTTTCTTAAAAGGTGGAACTACCAATCTCAAAAATTAAAAGATGGGCTCATCAAAGATATAGAGCATGAGTTTGGTAGTAATATTTTTTATCGTAAGAAATTGTTACAAAAAGCTGCCAGACATCTCAAGGTTGTGAGGGACACATATAGAAAGAGCCTTGTCCACAACTCAAAGTACAAGCGTCCTCCCTTTGTTTCAGCGAGGGACTAGAATGAGCTCATTTTGGATGCAAAGGAGAAAGGGCAACGTCCACCAAAAGAAAGTGCCCCAAAAAATCCAAAAAGGTATGCAATAGTATTAACTACTAGTACATTAATGAGAAAATTTAGGGTTCAACTTCAGTATCAACAATTTCAACTAGCTCAATTTAATCTATCTACTGATGAAAGGTATGTAAGTCATATGCTAACACAATTTCTTATAAATCTCAATATCAATCTAGGAATAAATCCTACATAAGATATATTGACAAAATAAGCCCTTTATTCATATTTAGTGACAAATTTTAGAGCCTATGTCTCATATGGGTTCTTTTCTCAAATTTTATCTTCGTTGAACTCAAACTCTAATTCAACTAAGAAATTCCTACTCAAAGTTGTGACAATCAAATCTTGTGATATGATGTACCATGTTAGATTTTGAGTCATTAAAATAGGCAATGCCTTGACCACTATACTTGTTGACTTTCCCTTTCTTTTACAATAATTGCTCGCTATCTTGAGTTTCCTATCCCTTGTTTTCTTTTGGGTCATGTGTGCATCAAATCTGCACTTAATCTGCATGTAAATCCTGATGAAATCCATCATTGAAGATATCAAATCCCATATTCTATAGTATTCTGTTAACTATGATAACAATATATAATGTTGTCATTAGTGATTGTTATTTTATACTGTCATCAATTCCATTTTATGCTTTGTTGCATATCAAAAAAGAAGTGCATATACCCTATACATCAGATTTAAGTGTGAATCATCAAAAAATATAATCTCTATCTTCAGATAACAATGTAGTCTGAGAATCCTAAAGAATTTAAAGCTGAGCATTTCCACCACATCTAAAATCCATTCTTCTTTTTTAGTATTTTCTATTGCTACTGAAGCTTTGATCACATGGATTATGTGTCTATACCCAACCAATAGATTATCCTTTTTAGGGAATCCCTGCTTTTTCTCCTGTGGAAACTGTAAAGATGGAAACTCATTAAGAGATTTTTCCTGATATCACCCTGCTTCCAATCTTTCTCTTCCATTCCTTAGCTCTTTGCAAGCTCACAAAAGGCATATCAGCTTTGGTAACATGTTAATAATTTGTGTGTAGACTAATTCAAACACATATATCAGTGAAGTAAAGAGACAAAGTACCAAGCCTAACAAATCTACCTTGGGGGAGCACTCTTAAAATACAACATAATGTACAACAAAATTCACAGTGTGTACAAATGACTTTTCATGTGATTTGAACCTTCACCTGCACCTCTTGTTCCTTCACATTCTCATCCTTTTGAATTCAATATTTCTCGCTATGTTGTTTTGTCAAAATCCCTAAAATATGAGTTATTTCTCCAACATACTACCATGCATAATCCTCAATTTTGGTATTTAAATTTTGTTATTGTAAATATGACAGGTATGTAATTCATATGCTGACACAATTGCTTATAAATCTCAATCTCAATCTGGGCATAAATCCTACATAAGATATATTGACAAATGAAGATATATTGACAAATGAAGCTTCTAATATGTTCTCTCTATGACCAAAGGCACTCACTCTTATAAAACCTTCACCTGCGGGTCCAAACCCACTTCGTGGAGTTGTAACTATATGTGCTTTCTCAAGGATCTCAGTAAAAATATCCCATGAATTTTGACCAGGAAATCGAACCCATACATATGGCGCATTTTTTCCTCCAAAGACATCAAACCCAAGTGAAGTAAATGTATCCACAATGATTCTAGTATTCTCTTTATATCATCTAACATATTTCAAACTTTTCATAGGTTGCAGGACACATCAAAGGCAACAAAGGCATGGCTGGAAAAGGTTGGGCAACACAAACTTGGCTCTAGGGGATATTCAAAAATCAAAGCACGCATTGTAAGTAGCAATAAATGAATTGCAAAGAAAAATTATTTATAAAATGCAAATAATTTTTTTAATTAATAAAAAAATGCAGGGCATTGATTTTAATCTAGAGGCCATAGAAGAACACAAAAAAATTGCCTTCAAGCAAGGCTATGCAGCGGTGGCTAAATGCCTATGGCAAGCTTCCATTGCCCCAACCGAACAGTCTCCTGCATCATGTGCACAGGTAAATATGCCAAAAAATATATTAGAAATTGAATACTTGAGCAAAAATTTATTTGATAATAATGTGCATGACATTGCAATGCAGCCTGTTAATCCTGACACAGATCATACGCAGCATCATGAAGCCCCTGATGTGCATCGTACCATCGATGGAGGTGCTCATTTGTTAATTAAAACTAATTATGTAATTATTAATACAATTTAACATCTTTAATTGAACTTGGTATAACCTTTTTGTGTTGAGGATATAGAATCATGTCGTGCTAAACGAGTGCCAGAGGATGTTCAAAGTGATCAACAGGTAGATCATGTGGCACATTCAGGTAAAGAAAATCTATGTTTTGTTCTTTTAAATTAATTTTTTGATTTATAGTTCTTTTACTTAAATAAAAATTCATAATTCACTAATATAAAATGGTGGGAATTTAACCTCATGAAGTACTTGTTATTGCAGCGGACCCCCCTTTGGTGCAGTAGCCTCATGGTGTTCCTGAATGGATGAGGAGGAGACATGTGTTAGAACCAGTAGAGGAGGGGGATCCTAACAAGGACATTGATATTCCTCTTAGAAATTTTATGAAAAAAAGAAATGGCAAGAAAGAAAAAAAGAGATGATTATTCAGGAATGACTTACTCTTGAATATTGTTAATGAATATTGTGTTAATGAATTATTCATGAATGACTTACTCTTGAATGTTGCATGTTAATGAATTATTCGTGAATGTTGTGTGTTTATGAATTTTATGTGTTAATAAATGTTATCATGTGATTATAATGATTGAATGTTCTATTTCAAAAATGGATGAATTGAATGTTATTAAATGTTAATGGGGAATTTAGAGTGATGTTAGTAGGGGGGGGGAGGGGCCAAATGAGCTTCAACCTTCACGTGGTTGGCCCTGTTAAGTAGAGAATATTTAACTATTCTCAAAACCAAGTGAAGCTCAAACTTTAAAGATAAGCTTATAGTTAATAGTGACAACCAATTAGCAAGTCGAAATGAAATTCTTCGTTACAGGTATCTTTTTAGTTTTTAAAGCACGATATCATGTTTTAATATTGTATAGTTTTTTCTCTTAAGTTAAAGTATTCTTTTACCATAACAACATAATTTATGACCATTTTAGTAACTATTCTAACATCGCTTTATGACAAATCTTGTTTCTTAGATGTTGAGCATGGCTGTAGTTGTGCAATTGGCATTTCAGAGTATTGGTGTGGTTTATGGGGACATAGGAACATCACCACTTTATGTGTATGCGAGTACTTTTCCTGATGGCATCAAACATATTGATGACGTTCTTGGGGCTTTGTCTTTGATCATATATTCTCTCACTCTTTTGCCCCTCATCAAATATGTCTTCATTGTATTGTGGGCCAATGATAATGGAGATGGTAAGATTATAACAGCTCTAGTTTCACTTTGTTTTTAGGTCAAAGTTTGATCTTTTTGATGTGAAAACATGTGTTCTAAGTTTAAAGGGACGGTTTCTTTTGCAGGTGGAATGTTTTCTCTTTATTCTTTGATTTTCCGCCATGCAAATGTCAGCATGATACCCAATCACCAGGAAGAAGACAGGAAACTCTCCTCATATACACTTGAAGTTGTAGGTAGACAACCCAATAGAGCCATTAGGATAAAGGAAGCTCTTGAACAAAGTAACTTTGCCAAGAGATGTTTGTTAATACTAGCCCTTGTGGGGACTTCTATGGTTATAGGAGATGGCGTCCTCACCCCTTGCATCTCTAGTACATATTATTGTTTTTACAATATGTAATGATTTTTGTTGTTATTTTTCAATATATTGTATGCTTGTTATATCAATGTTTCAATAGCGTGATCTATTATCATATGTTAGAGATCAAACAATCTCGAAGTCTACTTAATTCACAATGAATCCCTTAGATTGTACAAAATTTGTTAACTTTTCCCTTTTATTTGTTCAAGTAGTTTCACTAACACTTAATTTGTTGATATATTTTAGTTCTTTCAACAGTGGAGGGAATCAAAAGGGTGGACAAGTTGCTCAACCAAGGTGAGTTTTCGGCATTTGCTCACATTATAATATTTGAGATGGGTAGGAAGGTTATGGTGAGCAGAAAACATGAACACGAAATTAGATTGATAAACTAATGACATTTCATTCTTTGTCCTATTCCTCAATTTCATGCTTGGGTTTTATAACCCCAATTGATCTTCCTTCAAACATTATTCCATTCCTTTTATGAATTCTGAAGTCAGGAATCTCTGAAATTGTAATGACTTTGCAAGGTATCCCAGCAAATCTCAAATTCACATTCTTTTTTTTCTATCTTAAAGTCTTGACTATAGGAAATTGTGATTTTTTGTTGAATACACATGTTAACCTGTGAATTTATCTAACTTTCTCTTTGGACCTTCTTTTGGTGTAATCTTAGAACCCATATTGTTGTACTCGAATTTGGAAGGCACGCTGGAGATGGCATAGCTATGAAATGCCTGTGTTTGGAAAGCTGTTTGGTTTTTATCTTGATTGATGAATAGTTTGTTGTCATTATGTGGATAATGGCTTCGGTTACGAGCATCTTATCTTTCCAAAAGTTGTCATACCTAATGACCTAAGAACATCCTAAAATTTTGACATGTTATATCGGATTTGGAGGAGGAAGAAGTACAAAGGATTCAAAAGGTTATCTAGAATGAGAGAGTAGTGTGCTTCCATAGTTTTCATCTATCTTATTTTTGTATATTGGAATGACTTGAATATTTTTAAATGTAGGAAGAACTGTACCAAAAAGAACATAAAAATTGGGATGAATTTTGAAGATTGCTGGAGGATCATAAAGCAACTGGCTTGCTTACAACAAAGACACACTTCATTTGAAGCAGGCTCTTTGCTTTATGATCCTCTAGTTCTTTGATAAAGCAAAGAACTCGAGGATCATAAAGCAAAGAGCCTGCTTCAAATACATCTGGTTCACCACCCAAGGATTTGTTTGAAGATGTTGCAGAAGGGATGAAAAAGTAGGTAAGAAAGTTGCATATATTTTAATGATTTGATTACACGATTTAATTGCACTTTCACAATCAGGCTTGCAATCATTATTACTCAAGGCAATGTATGTTTGATTCCTTTGATGTAACCATTTTTTGAATATGTATCTTTGGCAGTACCAGGAGGACAAATCAAACATAAAAGATGTTATGGAGTCAGGAAAGGTGTGCCTTTTATGCTTTAAGATTTTCCATTGAATGTAAAATATATTGTAATCTTTTTGATGTAATGATTGTAGCTCGCAGTAACATCAGCATGGACTCTTGACAAGTTCAAAGCCTCCATTGGGGAACTATATGATTTGGCTGCTGCATCTGAAACAAATCTTAAGGTTTGTTCTAGTTACATTTCTAGATTTTTTGTCTCAGCTACAGAAGACTTCACAATAAAAGTATTTGGTATTTGCCTTTGAACAATGTTGTCACATATTGTTATGTTCCTAGTAACTACTATTAATACAAACAAGGATCTTATCCTTATGTTATATATGACTCTGGTTCCTAACTGATTCGATCATTGCATCAGCTATATTATGTTTTGACTCATTTGCACTGGTAAGTAGTTGTTGGAAGTGAATCGCTATCACAAATGCATTAGTTTGTTCTCATTAGTGGATAATGGATTTTTATTAGGTTAAACTGAAACAATTGCAAATGTTGAAAGTAATGCAAGTTGTTTTGGGATATATGATTTTGTTAGGTCTTACTGACATCCTGTGTATTGCTTGCAGCTTGTGTTTGAAGAAGTGATTGAACAAGTAAAGGAAAAGGAAGAGAAAGAAGCAAAAAGGAGGGAAAGGCTAGCAGATGATTTCACGGCTTTGCTTTATTCTCTAAAGGTTTACATTATTCATTTTGGAAAAAATCCTTCTAATGCAGTCTCTTTTTCCTCTACTACTTTTACACTTGGAGTAAAATTTCACAGAGTTTTGTACATTAAAAATCCTGAATATGAATGAATTTCTATTCTTATCATAAATGAATTTCTATCTATGTAACAATAAATTATTTATATATTGTTTTTCCATTTCAAGAAATTGTTGCTTCCTTAGAATGAAAGGATTGCATACCTTTTCTCAAAGATGTGGAAGCATACAAGTAAAAGAGCCACTATTAGGAATTAATCTTATTGTGAGTAATTAAAGGTAGTTATCATGTACCTTACACTAGTAGTAGCTATAAATATATTGGATATGAATATTCAGGGCAATTAGTGATGAAAGCTTCTCTTGGGAGATATCTGATAAGTACATTGCAAATCTTCATGAAAAGGTTAAGGAAAACAAGTGCAAACGAGATGAAGAAGAGGTACCTGACCTGATTATCATTTCCACTTTCATATCTAATTTTGTCAAGATCTAATTATTGTTTAAATACCTTTTGAAAGAATATTTGGGCGAGTGTTGTACTGAGAATGCAAATTAGACCTCCTTATGAAGATAATTGTATTACTAACAAGTTATTTTAACTACTTTTACAAACTAGCTATTAGAAGTTAAATTGTTGCAAACTAGCCTTTATCAAGATTTGATATGACCTAGATGAGATGAGTTAGGGTTAGTAGACTAACCAAAATGAAAAAGCCAAAATAAATACAAAAGTTGTCAAAAACACTCTTGACATTCTCTATGTATATCCTAAAAAAATGTGCTATCATCAAATGCACTTAACAATGATGTCAGCCATTCCAATATGCATGCAGCTTTAATGTTAAATGAAGATAATTCTAATGTAACAATCAATTATTCTAGCGATTCTTTTGGCCACAACTTCTTCCAGGCTAAAATCTCTTCCTCTGTAATTAACTTCTGAATGCCTCCATAAAATCCTTCAACCTCACCTCCTTCTTCATGATGACGTTTCCTATTGATTGGAGCACGTCTCCATCGAGAACCAGAGGTATATTGATGAAGAGATATTGAATCTTATTAATATAAAAACTAACTTGATAGCATTAATATACATTATGGATGAAGAGATATTGAATCTTATTATGGACCTTATCCTTGGTGGCTATGAAACAACATCTAACTTGATAGCATTAATTTTAAAGTTTCTAACTAAATGCCCTAAGGCATTGGAGCATTATTAAAGAAAACATCAAGGGATAATATTTGAATTGTGGATATTTGTAAATTATGTTGGTTTTAGACAGTTATAGTTATAGTTATATATGCGCTCTTATGATGATTTGATTGGGACTGTAAGTTTTTTTGTCACGTTTATCTGTTTGAAAAATAGATGAAATTATTGGCTTTCATTCCTGATAAATAATTATTTCCTAATTTTATTATTCCCTGCAGGAACCAAAATTTAGATGTGTTGTGCCAATTATTGCAAATCCTTTCTTCTCATAGGAGCCTTCTAAACTCCACAAAATTTGAGTTGTAAAGCATAATTACTCAGTGGAAACAGGATATCGTGCACATTTCTTCCTCCTTCCAATTGTTTTGTATAAAATAAATCATTTGACAAATGAAACAATCGTGTGGAGGAAGAAATGTGCATGCTACCTTGACTCTCATGCATCAAGCAATTACGCTTTATAATCAAGTTTTGTGTAGTTTTGAACGCTCCTATGAGAACAAAGCTTTCAAAAAAATGGGACATTGTGTCTCAATTGCGACACATTTTGGTCTCAATTGCGACCAATATTCGTCGCAATTGAGACACCAAACTGGCAACATTTTAGGTCGCGAGTATAGAACTAACATCGAAAGCTAAGCGTCTTTGGTCAAAATTTTGATGAAAAATTAGGCAAGTTTACGTCGGAATTGAGAAAATAACAGTTTACGTTGACTAGAGTACTCGACAAATTTTGTGTCGATAAATCCATGTTTATGTAGTCAAAATTTTGACGCGAAATGAATGTGGCAGAAAATTGACCAAATTTGTGCAACAATGACTTTGGTCACTTTAGCGACATACTCTTGTCAAAATTGAGACCTTTTTGCATCACAAATTAAGCCTAAATTTACTAGTGAAAGAAACCTATGTTGGCACTTCCAAACTTCAATAAAGTGTTCCAGGTAGATTGTGATGCTAGGGGCAATGCTATTGGGGTTGTATTGAGCCAAGAAGGTAAGCCTATTGCATATTTTAGTGAAAAAATGAATGATGCAAAGAAGTATTCTGTTTATGATTAGGAGTTCTATGCAATCATTCAGGCCTTAAAGAAATGGAGGCATTATTTATTTCCAAAAGAATTTGTCTTGTATACTAATCACCAGGCATTGCAGTACCTAAATAGCCAAAGTATATTGAACCAGAGACATATAAAGTGGGTAGAGTTCTTGCAGAGCTATATATTTTTGTTGAAACATAGAAGTGGAAGGTCTAATAGAGTTGTAGATGCATTGAGTAGGAGGCAGATCTTGCTTATAGTAATGTAGGTTGAAGTGGTTGGGTTTGATGAACTCAAGAATCTATACCCTAAGGATCCTGATTTTGCTGCATGGAAGGCTTCCAAAGAACCTGTTACTATAGATAGAACTAGGAGGCTAGATTCTTTGATTTAGGATGGTATGTTGTTCAAGGGTAGTCAATTATGATTTCCAAGGAGTTCCATGAGGGAAAACCTGATCAAAGAGAAACACAGTGGGGGAATGGCAGGACACTTTGGTTAAGATAAGACCATTGTCATTCTTAAAGAACATTATTGTTGGCCTCAAATGTCACAAGATGTGAAGAAATTTGTGCAAAGTTGTCAAGTAAGTCAAGTAGTCAAAGGATTTAGTCACAATACTGGACTTTATCAGTCATTGCCTATTCCATCAAAGCCTTGGGAGGACATAAGTATGGATTTTGTTCTTGGATTTCTAAGGACACAAAGGGGTAATGACTCAGTATTTTTGGTGGTTAATAGGTTCTTGAAGATGGCACATTTCAACTCATGATGCTATACATATTGCAGATTTTTTTTTAAGAGAGGTGAAGAGACTACATGGTCTCCCAAAGAGTGTTGTTTCTGACAAAGATACTAAATTTGTGGGATATTTTTGGAGGACTTTATGGAAGAAATTGAGGAAAAAATTGAGGTTCAGTTCTACACATCATTTTTAGTCTGATGGATAGACCAAAGTGGTAAATAGAAGTTTGGGCAATTTGCCGAGGTGTTTAGTGGGAGATAAGCCCAAGGGGTGGGATTTGATTCTACCACAAGTAGAATTTTCTTACAATAACTTTCTAAATAGGAGTACTGGTAGATCACCATTCCAAATTGTGTATGGAAGTAGCCCAAGGACTAGACTAGAATTGAGGAAGATGGATCAAGGGGAGAGGACAAGTGCTGAGGTAAAAGAATTTGCTGAACATATCAAGTACCTACATGAGGAGGTCTATGCACACATTACCAAGATGAATCAATAATATAAAGCTAGGGATGATAAAAGGAGGAGACATAAGGAGTTCCAAGTAGAGGATATGGTTATGGTATACTTACAAAAGGAACGGTTTCCAGTGGGTACTTACAACAAGATGAAGATGAAGAAATTTGGCCCCTATAAAATTCTAAAGAAACATGAGTCAAAAAATGCATATAAGGTGGAGTTACCAGATGGGATTCATATTTCTCCTATCTTCAATATTGCAAACTTAACAAAATATCATGATGATGGTGCAGATGAGGGTTTAATGCTAGAACCATGTCTAATTCCTACTACTAAGAAGGAGGAGATAGAAGAGATTCTCGATACTCGTGTGGGCAGGAGTACCAAAAATAGGCAATATGAAGAGTACCTAGTGAAGTGGAAAGGATGACCAATAGAGGACTCAACTTGGATATCAGTAGCAAATGTTGCCCATCTAGGTTTTCCTCTACCATAAAGTGATAGGGTCACTTTTCAATATACCCTGGGTGTTTGATGCAAGAGCATCTAGTGGTATAAGGGCAATCCTGTATCACCCAAAAATATGATTAGAAATAGTTTTTGTTTAATTTTTTTTCATTTCTAGATACCCATTTGGGTCAAATAAAGGTTCCAACTCTCATAGTTCCATTATTAGTGTTCTGGGTTAGAGTTTTTAAGCACCTTGGGATATGTGTAAGTGCCAAAAAAATTAGACTATGTAATTGATCCATAATTATGGTGAGTTAGAGGGTGTAAATTGGAGGGATGGTCATATTTGTAATTTAAAATACTCCAGAAAAAGAATCAGGTCAAAAGGCTTTATGGTTAGAAAGTTATTGCAAATTTTTAGTTTTTGGAGACCTCCTAAGAGTGCTTCAAAGTTAGATATGGGGCACTAAAAGGCCTTGTATAAGGCCAAAAATGGGGGAAAATTGAAGTTGGTCCATAGGTCTATAGAGCACTTCAAGAGCTTTCTATAAATGTAAATAGTTCATCAATTGAAGTTACAGTTCAAAAGTTATGCCTCCTCGAAGTTGGATTACCGTTTTTGGATTCTTCTAATATTACACCAACTTCTAATGTGATTTTTGGAACCTTCTATTTTGGTAGTGGATGCCAATTGGCATCTCCTAGAATGTATTCCTAACCCTAAACCATTTGGGGCTTATTTAAAAGCATTTTTGGCATTGTAAAGGTAGCTTTTAGTGGAGTTAGAGAGAAGGTACTATGTGGAGGATTTCTATCTCTAGAATTATACTGTTGTAAGCCCATAGGTCATTTTTCATTGATAATAATATTTCCCTTTTCTTGTGTGTTCATTCTGGTCTTTGGATATGTCTCCAGCAATCTTGGTCTCATACTTGTGTAAATATTATTTGAGATGTTTTATTGATAATGTTATAGATTCTACAATTTTTTTATTATTGAGACAATGGACTACAATTTTATGTTGAGAGGAAAGGTTGATGACATGAGAATGATAGAAGGTGACAATATTTGCCAATGTGTTGGAAGAATTAAAGAAGGTGTGAATGTTATTAAAGGAGCTAGTGGAATGATAATTGATGAGACTGTGATCAACAACGTATTGAGAACTTTACTTCATATTTATGCTATTAGAGTTTCTGTAATAAAAGAACTAAGATATAATCCTAGTAATGATCTAACCATAGATAGTCTAGTTGGTGGAATTACTACTTTTGACTTATCAAATTTTGATAATTTTAATGTCCCTACTATTGAATTTTATTTCAAGTCGTGATTGGTTTTTAACAAGTCTAAGAAGAATAAAGGAAAATATGAAGTTATTGAGAGTGAATCTTTTAGTGACAATCTTGATTATCTTGAAGAATTAATGGCTAGTAGACTTCCAAGAGGCAAAGGAAAATGCAAAGGTAAACTTTATGTATTCTATTTTTCATGCAATAAAGTTGGTCATATTGATGTAATATGTTTAGACAAGGATGACAAGTATGAGAGGAAAGATGTCAAATTCAAAAGAAGAAGAGATGAAAATGACATAAAATGATACAAAGACTACAAAGATAAAGGTAAAAAGTCTTGTTACATTTTTGAAGAAGAGAGTGATAGTGATTTTTGTAGTAATGATGGAGAAGTTGTTTATGTTGCTATGAAAGATTACTCTAATGAAGATGAGAAAAATGCATTTATTTCATACATGAGTAAAGATGATAGATGAATAATTGATAATGGTTGCTCACATCACATGACTGGTGATAAATCTAAGTTTGAAAACCTAAAACATTATAAACGAGCTAGTGTCAAGTTTAGTAATGATGCACCATGTCTCATGAAAGGAAAAGGATCAATAAAATTGATTGATAAGATTAGATGTGACCATTCTTATTAGGTTGAAGGATACAACTATAATTTTTTGAGTGCAACATAGTTGATTAGTGCAGGCTAAAAAGTTGAATCTCAGCACAAGAAGGCTAATATCTACAATGGCTTAGGAGAATTTATTGGAAGTGGAGACCCAACAAGAGGTAACTTGTTCTATCTAGACCTATGTGATAATATTTGTTTGTTTCCACAATGTGTTGATATATGCTTATGGCACAAGAGCCTATGTCATGTGAACTTTGATAATTTGGTAAGCATTAGTAATATGAATAAAGTAAGAGAGTTACCAAATTAAAGTAACCTAATAATGTGATGTGTAAATAATGTTGGTAAAAATAACAAAGTCTACTTTCAAGAGAAAGACTTATACTTCTTATGTTACTTTGGATTTGGTTTATACTGATCTTTGTGGACCTATTAGTGTTAAAACTTATTATGGTGAATAATTTATACTATTTGTTAATGACTACTCTAGAATGATAAGTTTGAATTGAAAGTGTATACTAATGCAAATTGGGCTGAAAATATTGATGATAGAAAGAGTACAAGAAATGGAGCTTTCTTTCTAGAAAGTAGACTAGTTTCATGGAAAAGAAAGAAACAAAACTACATTTCTCAATCTACAGAAAAATATGAATATGTAGGTGTAGCAGTTAATTGTTCTAGGATAGTGTGGATCCAGCAATTGTTGAAAGGGATGAAGGAGGAGATTAATGAACCTATTGGAATAGTCTGTGATAACACAAGCACTATAAATATATCTAAAAATCATGTGGTACATACTAAGACTAGACATATTGCTATTAAGTATCATTACTTGATAGAGTTGGTACAAGACAAAGAAGTAAGATTGGAGTATCCAAATACAAAGGAATAGATAGTCAATATATTCACAAAATATTTACCTAAGGATGTACATGAACATCTAAGAGGAAAATTAGGGACGATTCCCCTAACTGAAACAACTTAAGCTAAGATGGAGATCTACATCAAAAGTTTTGATTAGAATGTCTTACAAGTTAATTTAGAAGGTCATAGTTTAGGACCTTACTGAACTTGTAAAGTGATGAGAATAAGGTGTTGAATTAGTCATAAGAAAGATGATAGAAGAAGAATCTAATTTAGAGAATTGACCAAGATATATCTACATGTTGAGGATGTATGAGATAGATTTAATTTAAAATGTTGAAGTATCTGGTTGATAGATGAGTATGGAAGTGTCTTTTGCATTATTGTTAGAGAGGGAGAAGTTTATACAGTTACCATCAATAGTGAAAAAGAGGGAGAATTGATTATGCAATTACTATATAAAGAAGCAAAGAGGGAGTAGTTCACTAGTTACCTATGCAAAAATTAGAGAGTGGGGTGTTGCCATCAAGAGAGACATTAAAGAAGTTAAAAAGATGTATATCAAAGTAGATCTCTATTCTGATATGATACAGGGAGCCTATGTGTTGTTATAACTAGAGGCATTGCATATCAAAGCTTCATGAATGAGAATCAAAATGAAACTAAAAGGGAAAATCTTTGACATTGAGATGAGAATTAGAATGAGACTAAGGATAATAACAAAAATTTGATACTAAACACAGAGGGAGTTGATTGAATAAAATCAAGTATTTTGGATTGCATGATAACTTGAGGTGTTGCCATCAATGTCAAATAGGGAGATTATTGGAAACTACAATTGAAATAATTGCTATGTTGTCACTGATGTCAAACCTTATTAGTGAGTAAGTTGATACATGAATAGAGTGTCATAACAAGATGATTGATGAAGGGAATTTGATAAGGAGAGATAACAAGAGGACTAATGTAGAGGGAACAATGAAAAAGACAACAACAAACCCACACACACAGAGACTAGCACCAAAGAGAGAGAAAACAATATTCTTCTATTGATTCATCAAATGATCAGCATACATACCAAGCTATAAGGCCTTCTAGGTTATGACTAGATACAAGATGGATTCAAGATCTAAGATCTAGCACCAAATTCATAGTTCTAGACACATATACAACCAACTTCAAAAACTTTCACATCCTGCTCTAGACTCTCTCGAATCTTCCAATATTTTCCCCTCTCTGCCCTAGCTCTTACCTAAAATACTCTATTTATACTTGCCAAAATGACTTACAAAATGTTCTAGATCATTATAGAATAGAAAGGCCAACCTAACAACAATCTAGTCACATCCCAAGAAAAGATCTCTTGCCAAAATAGCTTACAAAACATTCTAGATCATTACAAAATAGAAAGGTCGACCCAACAATGGTCTAGAAACATCCCAAGACAAGATATTATCATAAATATCATGATTGAAATAAATCTAGCAAGTCATCTCACACCAAAAACACAAAAATCACATTCAAAATATTGATGCTCAACATCAATAGGATAACTCGGCACATGAAGGAGATTTTGGCACACTCTATGGAACTCAACACACTCTGCAAAGTGGGATGGGATTACACACAAATTTGAGCGTTAGCATGACGTAGGATAACCTAAACTTAGCTTAAACTACACAATTATTGGTACTCAAAAATTGCTACAACTTGGTAGTGACTGAAACACAACAACAACCTAATGCATGATGGACATATGTACATGTGGGAATTGAATTAAAATTTAAAAAGCTCCTTATGTAGGTGCTCCTACACCAAGGACCTAATGGAAAATTTGAGTTATGTGGAATTACAATTGGAACTCAATTAGTTAGACTATGGCAATATAATATGTTGTTTAATCATAACACTAAATGGAGAAGATAGTTGTGTTGAAGCTTATAAGAGAATACCTATAAAGAAAAAATACTTAGGCTTGACTAGGCTTCAAAGAAGAAGATTAAAGAACTTATAGCTAAAGTCAAGCTATGCTTCTTTAAACCGAGTAAATAGTATAAGACAAGCAAGTTCAGTGCCAACCAAGTGACAGTGAATGATAGAGTAATAGAGAAGTTGGACCAAGCACCAGTAAATGGATTGAGAAAAGATAGTGTAAGTTGAGAAAAATATTTTAGTGATGATTGAGTTATCTAGTGATGATCAAAGCTCAAGAACATAGTGTATGTTGAGTGTTGGAATTTTACAATTTGTGAAGGAATTGAGATTCCTACCTAACATAGTTGAATTATTGGAATATGTAAACCATGTTGAAGATAAAGATTGATTAGTTGGAACATTTAATGCAAGAGAAACCATGTGTGAGTTTTTATATGCATGGATTCAAAGAGAAGTTTTGAGAAGTTTCTAGAAGAAAAAGGGGAAACAAAAGGATAGAAGATTCAATGAATCTGACTTAACCCTAAGATCAAAAATGGTGTTTAAGTAGAAAATGATCAAGATACATATTTAAGGAGGCATAAGGGCTAATTTTAAAGGTTTGGCAGAGTTGACCATATGTGAAAACGCTAGATCAGTTTTTGGTTTTTTTCCTTGGAAAATTTGAATAGAAGCCTTAATAGTGAAGTGTTGAGATGAAGGGAGATTTCTTGAAGGGTTTCCAAGTGAATTAGTGATGGAGATGTCAATGGAGGCTAGCAAATGAGTCATCTATTAAACCAAATTGTGACCTATAATTGCAAAGTGAGTTGTACTTATTCAGATCAACCATTTGTTACTTTCTAACCATTGTATTAGTTCAAATCCTTTAATCAAGGTTGACCTAATAGACATTTGTAAATTATTTAATAGGGTTTCCATTCTAATGGAATTTTCTCAAGTCCTCTAACAATTCCACTCCTAAAAGATTGATTAAATCCTTTAATAGTATCACGCCTAATAATGTGTATTGTAACCTTTAATAGGGTTTGCTCCTAACGGAGCTTGTTAGAATATATAGTCCACTAATATAACTTGGGGGGGATGGGCAAGGGGTGTGTAGGTGAATCAATTATCCAACTAATATCACAATTAACAAATTTAAATAATCTTAACCATATGATTAATATAAACTAAAACTACAACAAGATACTCCTACACAATAACACTAGATATGTTAACTAGGGAAACCCTTGATTAGAGGGAAAACATCAGTGAGGATGGTACATACAAGATGATTTACTAATATAAATATTCCTTATTATAGGATAGTCCCTATTAGGAGTATATTCCAAAATTCACTACATATGAGTCCCTATTAGGAGACTTTGAATCCTTGTTAGGAGATTCCAACCCTATTAGGAGTTGTGCCAACCTTGTTAGGAGTTGTGGAAGATAGTTGGACCTGTTGCCCAAATAGTTTCAAAGGAAAGACCAATCAACCCATTGTCCAAATGATCTCTATAATATTACTTGTAGAATAATAGAACATAAATGTACTTTGTTCCTCTATCTCTATCCTATCAATTGGACTTCTACTCCTTTAGATCTTGTAATCAGATCTCAAATCTTGCATCCAATAATCCCTTGGATCTCTTATAGGGTGGAGTCATAACTCCCTCTCCCATCATAGGATCTATATGGTCTCTTGGGATATGGGAGGTTACTCTTTTTAAATATTGTACACCGAAGGAGGGCCCTTGGAAAGAAAGACAATGGTTTTTGTGGTGATGCCCTAGGTGAGCCAAAGTTGCATGGCTAGTGATCATAGTTTATTATAGAAGAGTTAGGAGTGGTTGAATTTGTATAATACTTCAACCAAAGCATGGGAAGTGCTGAAAGAATGAGTGGAGAAGCCCCAAATTTAGTGGGATCTTTTGGTAAGAGTTTTATGGAGAATTAAACCTTCTTGTGTGCAGTTAGCTAGTAAAGCCATTAAAACCCTTGGTTTTAGGCTACAATTGTACTTGTACTACACATAAAATTTGGAGAACCTAGACCCCAAAAATCCTAAGATCTCTAAAAAATGTATTTTGAATGGTGATTTTTGGATCCCTTGTTAAGAATTTTTGCAAGATAATCAAGTTTTTCTACATTTGGAGGGCTAATCTTTGTAGCCCAATTTCAAGCATTTGGAGGAATTTTTGCTTTATAGTTGGAACTCAATTAGTGTTTCTTGATTTATCTTGGTTGAGGATCTTGTAGGGAATTTAAGTACATTTTTAGAACACTATTCACCCCTTTGGGGAATTTTATGAACAAGAAAGTTGCCCTAATTTATTAATGTGCACCAATTGAATAAAGTCCTAAGAAGCATAGCTTGAGTGGAAGCTCTATTTGGTCAAGTGTATGACCTAAGGATACCTAAAAAATATTGGGGGGAGAGAGGCCAAGGTTGGTTGTCACATCATAGTGGTACCATAGAAAGTTAAAGACTTGGGAAAGTGGTGTATGCCCATAGCTACTAGGTAATCTACTAGAAACAATAATCCACCAAGATAACTGAGAGGGGGGGTGGTGGAGTGAATTAGCTATCCAATAATTAAAAAAATTATCAAACTTAATAAATCTTATCCATTAAACCAAAGTAAACATCAACCATAACAAGATTCACATAAACAATTATACTAGATATGTTAACTAGGGAAACCCTTGATCAGAGGGAAAACCCCAATGAGAATGATGCCCATAAGATGATTTACTAATATAAATATTCCTTTTTAGACGATGAACCTTGTTAGGAGTATATGACAACATTTAGTACATATGAGTCCCTATTAGGATTATTTGAATCCTTTTTAGAAGAGTCCAAACCTATTAGGAACTATGCCAATCCTATTAGGAGTTGTAGAAGATAGAAGGATCCACTGTCTAAACAACTTCTAGGTCAAGATCACCGAACTCACTATCCAACTAATCTCTCAACTATTCCTTGTAGAATAATTGTATTTATTGTACTTTAACTTGCTTCCTATATCCTGTCAACCAAACCAATCACTATCAAACCTTGTAGTCTAGGCCAGAAACCTTGGATCCAAGTATCCAACTTTAGATCACACAATAAAACTCAGAAATGAAGTTTCTTTTACCTTCACTCTACTTTTCTTATCTTTGTATTCCTCTCTTTGTGCTTCTTATAATCATTTCAATTCATCCATACATCCATATTCATGATAAAGAAAAATGTCCTTCCTTTATATCAAATCCATAAAAAAATTCCCTAAGTTGGTTTTTACACCACCTCAATTAATTATAATAAGACTACATTAAGAAAACATTACACTAAGTGATAACATTAATATTTTACCTTGAAACTTGAATATCTTTTCATACATGTACCATTATGATGAGCTTGCTTAGCTACATCATCTCTAGAATGTCTTCTTCACATCTTTGCCTTCAACTTCTCAAAATAACAACTCTACCAAGAGATATAACTAGTTTACTAGAACATGCCTCTACAAACTCTATCTCAAAACAATCTCCATTAAAACTTGCATAACCTCTTCTAGTCTTAATATCTTTATGCTTCCAAGGTTAGTTGCATATAATAAACACTTACCAGTATGTCCCTTTAACCTTACTTAGTAAATATTCTCAACTTTCTATCCATACCAACTTGATCTTTCCACTATTCTTCTATTAGATACCATAAAAGAAACTACTATGTTGACATCAATGACAAATACACTCATGAATGTAACATATCCTCATAATAATGGTCTAATCATGTTTCTAGAATACTCTCCCATAGGAATTTCATTAATGTTCATGCTTCCAACAATCTCCCCCTTTGGCATTGAGGGCAACATAGATGAAAAACATCTAGTTCCAATAATACCAATTGTAAAAGACTATTAACCTTTCTTTTCAAATCCTCTTCATCAATCATTCTTTCATACTTACTTTTCAAGTTGTTTTCCATGCTAAACTATCTTACCATTTCCAAAAAAAATCATACTAAACTTCTCCCCATTGACATCAATGTTGAAGATTTCAACAACCATCAAAATCTACAACTATTTCTGGCTTGCTCAAGTGTCCAAAGATACTATTCAAAAAAAACATCCAACAAGAGTCCTAGATGATCTATCCATCATAGATACTCCCCCATATAGGAAGCATTAGCATTTATTCCAAAAAAATAATAGTTCTCTATTACACTAGACTAATTCACTCTTGCCTCATTTACTCTGATGTAGGAAGGGGCATAACCCTTAGCGCACCTTGCAAATACTGAAAAGTCTCTTTGGAAAGAGGCTTAGTGAAAATATTTGCAATAGTCTCTTTAGTGCTCACATACTCCAATCTAATTTTCTCTTTTTCAAATTTCTCTCTCAACATGTGATACTTGATAGAAATGTGCTTGGTCTTAGAATGCAACACTAGATTCTTAGACATATTTATTGTTCTTGTGTTGTCATAATATATGACACCATGTTCATTGAATTCTATCTTTATATCCTTCAACATTTGTTTCATCCAAAAAACTTGTTTAGAATTGTTTGTTGCTGCAATACATTCTATTTCTACTGTACTTTGTGAGGTACAATCCTACTTTTTTCTTAGCCTAGAAACTAATCTTCCCCCAAGAAAGAAGACTCCACCATTGGAGCTCTTTATATCACCCTAACTACCTACCCAATTAGCATCAATATAAGCATATAGAGTGAAATCATTATATCTATCATACCACAATCCAAGCTTTGGTGTTCCTATTAGGTATCTAAATATCCTTTTGACTATTTTATAATGTGCTTCTCTAGGATCAGATTAGAATCTTGTAATAATTCCAACAACATTTGCTATATCAAACCTTGTGTGAGTCAAATATTACAATCATTTGATCATAGATTTGTACTTTGTCTGCTCAACAATAGGTTTTCCATCCTTTTTAGATAACTTGTGTCTAGTTACCATAATTGTTCCAGTGGGTTTACATGTTTCTAAACCAAACCTTTTCATTAAATTTTTCAAGTACTTAGTCTATAAAATAAAGATTCCTTCTTTGTCTTGTATAATCTATAATCCTTAAAAAAATTCATTTTTCCTATCATGCTTATTTCAAATTCCTTTTTCATTTCTTCTACAAACTTGTCACTTTCACCATCATTTCCTCTGAATATGATATCATCAACAAATATTACCAAGGTCATCAATCCACCATCAATTTCTTTTCAATAGAGATTGCTATCTACCATACCTTTCCTATTTCAAAGCTTTGTCAAATTCTTGTCCAACCTTGTATGCTAGGTTGTGGGGGCTTGCTTCAAGCCATACAATACTTTCTTAAATCTACATACTATGTCCTTGTCATCTATCAAAGGAAAACCTTCAGGATGTTCTATGTATACCTCTTATTCAAGTTATCCATTCAAAAATGTTGACTTGACATACATTTGATACACTTTGAATTTCTTATATGTGGCATATGTGAAGAAGAACCTTACTACTTCTATTCTTTCTATAGGAGCATAGGTCTCATCATATTCTATTCCTTCTTTCTGTGAATAACCTCTACATACCAATCTTTCTTTGTTACTTACAAATTCACCTTTTCATCCATTTTGTTTCTTAATACCCATTTAGTTCCTATCACATTCTTGTTTTTTGGGTTGAGGACCAACTGCCATGTCTTATTCTTTACTATTTGATCTAATTCCTCTTTCATAGCTTGTTCCAATAGTCATATTTACATGCTTCACCTATATTCTTAGGTTCAACTCAGGATATCAAACATAGTTCTTCATTGATTCTACTATATTTTCATCATACATTTATCTATGCTTCTAATGATCTATCGAGTGGATGATCCTTTGTCATATTCTTACCTATCTCAAATCTTAGCTCTATTGAAGGTTCCAAGCTTTGTTCCTACCTTGGCTCTAATTCATTCTACAAATCATTGTTATTCTTAAGAAATACTTCATCATTCCTTGGTTTAATAAAAATATCATCATCTAAATTGTAATCAAGTACTCTTTCTTGTATCCTAAATTTCTCATTAACTCTCACATTTGCAATTTCCATAATAGTTTTAGTTCTTAAATTATAACATCTATACACCTTGCTTTTCAATGAATAACTATTTTCACTTAGGTTTGCACCCTTGTCCAGAGCCTATGCATGAGGACAACCTAGTGAAACATCGAAACAACCTCCAGGCTGTGGGACTTGAACTGTGAGGTTGAGTCTCTAGAGAAGGCTGGCTTCCTCTTACTATCAAGGTGCACCTAACTACTCTTGGAGGGGAAAAGGGAGAAGGAGAGCATGAAACAAATCTACCTAGCCTAATCTAAAGAGGCGATGCACCAAAATAAAGTGTTCAGACCAATCTCTTCCCATATATGCACTATTGAACCAGAATGAAACTAAGGATATACACATTCAAACTTTCTTTAATCAAATAACCACATGCAGATCAAGATGATCAAGATGAATGTCACAAGAAAAGAGAGAGATTCACTTATATACCATTCACAAGCTAATAGAGATACAGTCATGTAGATTATAGACTTTCACAAAAAAATGGAAAAGGTAAAGAGTTCTTGCACTTTCATACCAATGGTTGAAGGAGATAAAATAGAGAATCATAGAGTTTAGAGGCACAGGGGAATCTACACTAGAATTGTAGAGCAACAACAGAGAAAAGCCAGAGAAAGGTCCTTTTTAAAAAAAAATCTACAAAAGTTTCCTTTATAGTTCAAGCATAACTGAGATCTCTTCTAGCTGAAGTAACTTCGCAGCTACTTGCCATTAAGTTCTGTAGAGAACAATCAAGGGGAAATTTGATCTGGATATGGATCCAGACACAATGATTTGAAATAGGGCCCTGAGAAGATAGAAATGGTGCCATAATTGCACTCTAACTCGGTAGATGGATCAAAAGATAGGTGGTGGAGTTTTCTTCTCGTTCTACATTCATTTCATGGTAGTCTGAATTGATCATGAAGATTAGATCATGCAAAAAAATTGATTACCTTCATTTTTTGGTTTGTGAATCAATAGATTCAGCGAGTCAACCTATTTCTGTAAGCAAGATGGACCACGTGGACCAATAGCTTCCTTTTATTTTTCCACCTCGCGGAAGTCCTACATAGTTGACCATTTCTTCATCACTAACCATGCCAACTCTTCCAACTCCAACTGCGATGGTTACACTAACTACCAGTCGTTAACTATCAACCTTGGCCGAGCCTACAAGAAATGTGTCACCAAGGCGCTATGTCACTATGGTTAAAATTATCATAGTTCTCCATAACAAGATAGCTCCCATCATTGCTCTTTCTTAATCTAATGATCGTGGGGACTCACCATGTTTTGTACTTTTCTTTTCAACTCTTGGGCCCGCAAAATACTATCAGTACACCTGGTATCTACCTAGCACAACCTGGCATCATCCTTGAGGTTCACAAGATAACACGAGCCCATCTGACATGTGTCACTGAGGTGCTATGTCACTATGGTATATAGTGTGCAATTTTCAATAACGCGATAACGCCAACCATTGATCTTCTTGAAATCTGACAATCGTGAAGACTCGTCATAATACTACACTTGTTCTTACCCAAGCCCATCATACCTAGTGCCATCTCAGCAACTGCACCACACTCAAATGACACCTTGCAATCCTTGGCACACATACCTTGGTGAGACCTAGCCCCCTGGTCCATGTGGCGAAAGGGTGCTATGTCACTATGGTTAAAATTCTTGTAGTTCTCCATAGTGAGATAACGCCTGTCATAGATCTACGGTGGTCCACAAAACTATACAACTACATCTCAAGCTGGTTGAATGGACCAATGAAAAAATGCCATTTTATTCTGACCCATTTGACAGCTGCCATAGAAGACAAGACACCTGTTCATCTTGCAGCCCACAAGACAAAAACAGACCCACATGCCACGCATCATCAAGGTGCTATGTTGCTATGGTTAAAATTCTCATAGTTCTCCATAGCAAGATAGCGCCAATCGTTAATCTGAACTGATCTAATGAAAAGCAAGATAGATCTAACTTCTTAGTGCATAGCCAATAGGAATTGGCCACGTGCTAACTTTCTGACGAATCTTCACCAATATCTGACAGGGCATGCCTGGGACCCACCGGACACGCAGCAAAAGGGTGCTATGTAGCTAACGTATCCACCATGCAACTTCCCATGGAGAGATAGCGCCAACCATAGATATTCTTTAGATCTAATGATGGAAGACTTGTGGGCTACAGAACATATTATAAGGTTTGATCGAATATTTAAAATAATAATAACTCTGCACACTAGCCGTTGGTGGGTAAAACACTTGAAATTTGAATCTTGGCAAGGTGTAAAAAATGATAACATTTCTGGTGACTCACAGGGGATGCAAGCTTGCTATGCATAAGACCAGTGGCCTAAAGCATCCATTAGGCTATAGATTCAAAAAGATGTAGATCCTGTCCATTGCAAAACCCTAACCCTAGTTCTGAGAGAAAAACCCAAAAATCTCTGTCTCTGCAATTGGAACCAAAGACCAAAACTCCCTGCAATCTCCAAAATTTCAAAAACCCACTATCTCGTAGAGAGACAACCCTATGCTCGTGCACTTCTTGGAAAATAGGAAACAAAAAAAAAGAACAAAACTAAACTAACTATATACATGGAATCCCAAACCCTGTCAGAAACATGTCTTAAGGTAAATCCCATTGACTGGGATGGGTAGAATCTCACCATCAGGCCCCCTTAACTGGAAAGCATTGGCCTACTTGCAACTGATAATTAGATAAGGACCACTCCACAATGCATCAAACTTTGAGTGTCTTCCTAGTTTTTCCCTATCTGCATCCCACTTCAGAACCAAATCTCCCTCCTTGAAGATTCTAACCCTAGCCCTCTTGTCAAAACTCCTCTTCACCTACTGCTGGTGTGCCTCTAGGGTCTACATGGCTTGATTTCTCTTTTCTTCTAGCTCCATTAGTTTTGCCATTCTCACTGTCATGGCATCATCCTCAATCAACTCCAGCTAATGAGCTAGTTCCAGGGCTAGGAATTCCAATGAAATTGGAAGCCTTGCTTCTCTACCATATACCAACACAAATGGTGAATTCCCTATTGATCTTTTAGGTGCTATCCTGTCAGCCCACTGTGCAGTCTTCATCCTTTTATGACAACACCTTTGATTATCCTCTATTGTCCTTTTCAAGATCTTGATTAGGTTCTTGTTGGATGACTTGACCAAACCATTACCTTGAGGATAGTAATTTGAGGTTGTGCTCATATAGATATTATGATCCACTTCCCATGCACAAATTTGAGCTCCAACAAAAGACTTGGCATTATCTAAAATAATGGTTGAAGGGGCACCAAACCTGGTTACAATTCCATCACAAAACTCAACAACTGAAGATTTGATGGCATCCTTCAATGCCATTGCCTCTGTCCATTTGGTAAAGTAATCTGTAGCAGGTAAAATCCATTTGTGACCAGAACTAGAAGGAGGATTGACAGGGCCTAGGAAATCCAACCCCCACTGAGCAAAAGGTTGATCCACTTGGATAGGATGGAGGGGAAGAGCTGCTCGTCTTTGTTTACTAGAGAAGAAGGCACATTTTTCACACGTTCTTACATACTTATGACAGTCATGGAATAGAGATGGTCAGCAATAACCAGCCCTCATGATCTTCATTGTAGTTGTTCTAGCCAAGAAGTGGCCACCATCAGGACCATCATGAAGTTCCTTGATCATTCTTTTAGCTTGGTTTATATCAAGGCACCTTAATAGGGCTCCATTAAAATCTCTTCTAAAAAGGATATCATCATCTATGACATAAGGAATTGACTATAGCCTATACTGTCTCCTTTTAGCTTTGTCTAATCCTTGAGGGTATCCATTCCCTAATAAGAAATTCTTCATGTCATCCATCCAATTCCTTGGGCCATAATTTCTTGCTTCTTGTTCTTCTATTAATACCATGACAACTTCTTCATTAGGCTCTTGAGATGATAACATCTGCTTACACAATCCCTTACCTCTTACCAGCTTAGTGACCTGGATATCGACATCATACTCCATCACTCTTGATCTCTTCAAAAATTTCCTTCCCTTCCTTGGTCCATGCAAAGACCATACCTTTCCTAAGCATATTTGTAAGAGGTTTCACCATGGTAGCAAGATTTGGGATAAATCTTCTCACAAAATTTATCCCGCCTAGGAAACTTTGCAGCCCTTTCTTGTGTTTAGGAAGAGGGAGAGCAAGTATTGCTTTTGTTCTCTCTGGATCAATGGTTAAGCCATCCTTAGATACAATATGCCCTAATAATTTTCCTTGGTTAGTAGCAAAGACACACTTGCTTGGGTTAAGGGAAACCCCAAACTCTCTACATCTTAAGAATACTTGTCTGAGATGATGAAAATGATCATCTACATCCTTTGAATACACAATGATATCATCAAGGTAAACTAAGACAAACTTGTCAATCAATTTCTTGAAGGCCATCTCCATTGCCTTGTGAAATTTAGTACCTGCATTGGTTAGCCCAAATGACATCTTACAAAAAGCATAGGTACCCCATTTAGTGGTAAATGCAGTCTTGTACCTGTCAGACTCTTTAACCAGCACTTGATTGTAACCAAAGAATCCATCAAGAAATGAGAATCTCTTTGAACCACTAACCTTGGAAAAAATTTGCTCCATAGAAGGAAGGGGATGGTGATCCTTAAGGGAAGCTTGGTTAAGGTCCCTAAAGTCCACACACAATCTAATTTCCCCATTCTTCTTCCTAATAGAGACAAGATTTGCTACCCATGATGAGTGCTTGATAGGGAAAATTATATTAGCCTCAATCAACTTGGATAGCTCTTTTATCATTAATGGTTCAATCTTGGGATTCACTGGTCTTTGTTTTTTTCTTACTGGTTTTGCATCATCAACTAAATCTATGGTATGCTGAAATAACCTTGGGTCAAAACCCTTTAAGTCATCATATGTCCAAGAAAATATATCATTAAATTCCTGACATAGATGAATAAAATTGTCTTGTTCAATTTTAGAACATACCTTCCCCATGTTTATGGATTTTCCATTAGCAACCATGACTAGAGTATGGTCACCCTCATTAGCAGCTAGGTTCATGGCCCTGCCCTTTGCTTGATCATCAGGATTAAAAACACTCTCTAAAGTAATGAGACCTTTAGGAAGCTTGTTAGAATTGAGATGAATGATCTGATCACCATACTAATCTTGCAGTCTTGACTTATTTCTCTCTGAAAATTCTACCTCATTCTACAAGAAGATGACAATTTTCTCATCAAATTCAAACACTTGCCAGTGGGTGTTATTGTCAGGGATGGCAGGCCTTACTACCACTCTTATTTGTTGCTTCTTCTCCTCCTCAAGATTCCTTGGCACATCATAAGATGCATCTATTGCTGCAAGTCTATCAACATGTCTATTTTCTTTTCTAGGGATGCTTTAGATGTTAAATGCATTGAAACCCTCAAGCAAATCCCAAACTCTATGTTTATAAGACATGAGCAAACCATTTTTGGCAATATTCTGATTTCTCACTTGATTAACAACCAACTCACTATATCCATAGACCCTTAAGGCTTGAATTCCTCTTTTTTGAGAAAGTAAGAGACCTTGGATCAAGGATTCATACTTGGCCACATTATTGGTGCAACTAAATTGGAGCCTAAAGGAGAAGTAATACCTTATTTGTGCAGGGGAAATTAACATTACACCAACTCTTGATCCATTTTTATTCCTTGATCCATCGAAGTACATACTCCATATCCTACTTTCATCTTCTTTAGCATCCACAAGATTGGGAACCAGGGCATCCTTTTCCAATATACAATATGTATTAAGACCTATCTTGAGGATCTCTGACATAGGGTCAAATTGATATGCGTCAGCCCACTCATCCAAGAAGAAATCAAGTATCTCTACCAGGGGAGTGGTGGGCTCCTTCACTATGTCATTCTCATCCATCTCTAGAATAGGAAAATTCATTTTGATGGGGTTGGGGGTGTAAGATTTAGTATGATGGAGGGCTTGAGGCTCTGCTTTGATTGAAGCATTAGCTCCATATTTGGTTTTAAAAGACATATATGACCAATTAGAAGATATGAAACCACCTATTTGGGTAGTAAAGTCTCTTGACAGATAGATGGAAAAATATGGCTTGACTTCAGCAATAGAGATATCTTAGGTTACAGTACAACTAGGGGATGCATGTAGGGCCATCTCCACATTCCAAAGGATCCCTACAGTCTTGACAGTACTACCATCCAGCTGTAATACATCCCTAACAATGGGCTCATATTTCATTCCCAAAGCATCAGCAACACACCTAGGCATCACTAAACTACTAGCCCCTGAATCAATCATGCAATTATGGACTAGTTTGCCTCCTATAATTAGGGAAACATAGAATGAAGGAGGTCTAACCATTTTACTTGTTTCTTCCTCCCTTGATGGTTGTACTAGGCTTGTGGCACTTTCCATGCTAGGTGTCTGATCCTTTGGTTCAATTCTTTCTAACTCTTCCTGCAGCAACCTCCTTTGCATTGGTATAGTAGCTACAGCATCCCACATGGAGATACTCACATTTGTCTTCTTCATTTTCTCTACCACACTAAATGGCATAGCAAGTGTTTTGGTAGAAACCTAAGGGGCTGCAACTATATGAGGTTGTGATGGGATGGCCTGAGGGTCACTTGTATCATTTTTGCCATGGTTTTGCCTTTGCTACTGAAAGGCACTTGATTGATTATTTGTTGCTTGCTCATGAGGTACTGCATTTGAAGTTGAGGCTTGATTGGGAGGAGGAGGGACAACATCTTCCATAGATCTTCTTTTTCTTCTAGTGTTATGAGCAATGGAATCCTGGTTTACATTACAATGCTCCTCCATCTAATGATTCATAAAAGAGCAATCACCCTATCTTTGCATATTTGAGGCATCCTTAAATTGGTCCTCCTTGTATACTTGTTTTGCTGCAGGTTCTTGGACTATCAAGGCCAAATAAGATTCAACCTTCTGACACATGCAATAGGCATAGGAGTAGTTATAGGAGGGACAAAAATCTTGATCTTGAGCCATATTGTTTTGATGGACTATGGCCCTACTTTGGTTTACATTTGAGGTTGAAGCCTGGCCACCCTGCCTACTCTGATCAAAAGAATGGTTCCAATGCTTAGGATTTGGAGACCTACCACTATTCAGAGTTTGATATTGCAATTGATGAGGCTTACTACCTTGAGCTTTCTATCTTTCTAAAGTCACCACTTTTTTGCTCACCTTCTGCATCATAGAGAAATTATCCTCTAGCCTCCTTCCTTGGTCTTCTAACTTCCTCGATCTTGCAATCTTTTATCAAGGTTCTTGTCTCTTTTGTCCATGTTCTACATCATAGATTGCATCATCTCCTTGATTTTCTCTATCCCATGTGAGGATCTGGAAGCTTGAGGGACTGGAGTAAGGGATTGTGATATAGAAGTTGTGGGAAGGGGAGCCATTGCTGGTTGATGATTTGGAACATTAGGGAAGAAGGGTATAGGAAGCCTTGGAGCTAACTTACCTCCTTGTATCAAGATGTTTTCCGCCCTTATTGCTATGTCATAAGCGTTAGGCAAGGTATCTTCTCCCATAGTTTGGATCATAGTGGTAATATCGCTGTTAAAAGCTCTAAGGTAATGCAAGAAGGCATTACCAGGGGTAGGCTTCACTGAAGTAGGTATTATATCCCATGCCTTTTGGAATCTATAGTTAAAATCAGTCATACATTCATGGGGGGCTCTTTTTATAGTAGTCAACCGCTATAAAAGTGACAAATAGTCACTCTTATCCTCAAAATGTTTACACAATCTTGCTCCTAATCCATCCCAATTTTTTATAGAACCATGAGCTAAACCTCTATACCATTGTAGTGCTTTTCCTTTCAAGGATGAGGCTAGGAGCCTAACTATAACATCATCCTCTATAATGCCATGGATATTGCAAACATTTTCAACCTCTTGAATGTGTTTTGAGGGGGAGGTAGAAGTTTCACTAGTAAATTCTGGTATACTTTTGAGTATAGCTACTGGTATGTCATGTCTTTGGGCTAACAAGAGAGGGCTCCCACCATTAAAGGTGGAAAAACTATGAGCTCTAGGAAATGCCATATAAACAAGTGATCTATTGATACATGTTGATAGTAGTCTAGGCTGAGATCTAATAGTAGGAGGAGTAGAGATAGATCTTGCAAGAGTATTTGTTACTATTGCGCTCCTAACTGGTGATAAGGATATTCTAGTCTTCCTTCTAGGGTTTGAAAGTGAAAGCTCTTGGTATTGAAAATTACCTCTAGAAGATGTCCTTGTCTCAGCTCTAGGCATGAATCATTGCAACTTTGGTTTGGAACCAAATATGTGTTTGAAACTCAGAATCACCATGTACTTTGAAGAATGAGCCTCTTGAAGGCTAAAACACTGAAGCTAGTATTGTCTCTTTAGTATTAATCTTGAAATCTTCCTTTTTGACACCCATAGACTTGAAATTTTTTGAGATTTTTGTCCCATTGGGAGTGCCAAAAATTGTTTTCACTTAGGTTGGCACCCTTTTCTAGAGCTTATGCATGAGGACAACCTAGTGAAACATGGAAACAACCTCCAAGCTGTGGGACTTGAACTATGAGGTTGAGTCTTCGGAGAAGGCCAGCTTCCTCTTAGTATCAGAGTGCACCTAACTACTCTTGGAGAGGAAAAGGGAGAAGGAGAGCATGAAAAAAATCTACCTAGCCTAATCTAAAGAGGTGATGCACCAAAATAGAGTGTTCAGACCAATCTTTGCCCATATATGCACTATTGAACCAAAATGAAACTAAGGATATACACATTCAGACTTGCTTTAATCAAATAACCACATGCAGATCAAGATGATCAAGATGAATGTCACAAGGAAAGAGAGATTCACTTATATACCATTCACAAGCCAATAGAGATACAGTCATGTAGATTATAGACTTTCACTAAACAATGGCGAAGGCAAAGAGTTCTTGTACTTTCATACCAATGGTTGAAGGAGATAAAATAGAGAATCATACAGTTCAGAGGCATAGGGGAATTTAAACTGGAATTGTAGAGCAACAACATAGAAAAGCCAGAGAAAGGTCCTTTTTTTAACAAAATCTACAAAAGTTTCCTTTATAGTTCAGGCATAACTGAGATCTCTTCTAGTTGAAGTGACTTCGCATCTACCTGCCATTAAGTTCTGTAGAGAACAATCAAGGGGAAATCTGATCTGAATGCAGATCCAGACATTATGATTTGGAATAGGGCCCTGAGAAGATAGAAATGGTGCCATAACTATGCTTTGACCCGGTAGATGGATCAAAAGATGGGTGGTGGAGTGTTCTTCTTGTTCTACATTCATTTCATGGTAGTTGGAATCGATCATGAAGATTAGATCGTGCAACAAAATTGATTACCTTCATTTTTTGGTTTGTGAATTAACAGAGTCAGCAAGTCAACCTATTTCTGTATGCAAGATGGACCATGTGAACCAACAGCCTCCTTTTATTTTTCCACCTCACGGAAGTCCTACATAGTTGACCATTTCTTCATCACTAACCGCGCCAACTCCTCCAACTCCAGCTGCGATGGTTACACTAATTTCTAGTTGTTAACTATCAACCTTGGCCAGGCCCACAAGACACGTGCCACCAAGGTGCTATGTCGCTATGGTTAAAATTCTTGCAGTTCTCCATAGTGAGATAGCACCCATCATTGATCTTTCTTAATCTAATAATCATGGAGACTCGCTGTGTTCTGCGATTTTCTTTTCAACTCTTGGGCCTGTGAAACACTATCAACACACCTAGTATCTACCTGGAACAACCTAGCATCATCCTTGAGGTTCATGACATAACACAGGCCCATCTAACATGTGTCACTGAGGTGCTATGTCGCTATGGTATATAGTGTGCAACTTGATAATGCCAACCATCGATCTTCCTAAAATTTGACGATTGTGAAGACTCATTATAATACTACACTTGTTCTTACCCAAGCCCATCATACCTGGCGCCATCTTGGCAACTGTAAAACACTCGAATGACACCTGGCAATCCTTGGCACACATACCTTGGTGAGACCTGGCCCCCTGGTCCACATGGCAAAAGGGTGTTATGTTGCTATGGTTAAAATTCTCATAGTTCTCCATAGCGAGATAGCACCTGCTATAGATCTGCCTTAGATCTACGGTGGTCCACAAAATTGTACAACTACATCTCAAGCTAGTTGAATGGACCAATGAAAAAATGCCACTATATTCTGACCTGTCTGACAGCTGCCACAGAAGACAAGACACCTGTTCATCCTGCAGCCCACAAGACAAAAATGGACCCACATGCCATGCGTCATGAAGGCACTATGTCACTATGGTTAAAATTCTCATAGTTCTCCATAGTGAGATAGCACACATTGTTGATCTAAACTAATCTAACGGTGAGCAAGATAGATCTGACTTCTCAGTGCATAGCCAATAGGAACTAGCCACATGCCAACTGTCTGACGAATCCTCACCGATATCTTACAGGGCACGCTTGGAACCCACTGGACATGCAGCAGAATGGTGCTTGTTGCTAACGTATCCACCGTGCAACTTCCCATGGCAAGATAGTGCGAACCGTAGATATTCTTTAGATCTGACGATGAAAGACTTACAGGCCGCAGAACATATTATAAGGTTTGATCAGGTATTTAAAATAATAATAAATCTACACACTAGCCGTTGGTAGGTAAAACACTTGAAATTTGAATCTTGGCAGGGCATAAAAAATGATAAAAATAACCAAGAAATATAACTTCATCACTTCTAGCATCAAACTTATCAATATCATCATCTATTTTGATATAACACTTGCTACCAAAAATTCTCAAATACTTAACTGTAGGTGCATGACCAAACCATAGTTCATAAGGGGTCTTGTTTGTGTCTTTCCTAACTTGCCCTCTATTCATAGTGTAGACTACTATATTCATAGCTTCTCTCCAAAACATTTTGGATATATCATTCTCAGTTAATGTAGCTCTTGCTATTTATATTACTAACCTATTTCTTCTCTCTGGTATACCATTTTTTTCATGGGTTCTCAGAGCTAATAACTATCTTTTGATTCCATTAGCTTCAAAAAAGATGTTAAATTCATTTGAAGTAAACTCTCTTCCTCTATCTGATCTTAAAATTTAATTTTCATACATGATTCATTCTCAACTCTATTCTTGAATATCTTGAACTTATCAAATGCCTTAGATTTATTTTTAAGAAATGTAACCCATATCATTCTAGAAAAGTCATCAACCAAAATCATGAAATAAATTTCACCATAGAACCTTTTAGTCTTTGTAGGACCAATGAGATCTATGTGTACAATCTCCAACCTTTTTGTAGTAGTAAACTTCTTGCTAGGAAAAGAAGTTTTATTATGCTTTTCCAAAACACACTCCTTGCAAATTTTGCTAGTAGGATTTACAATCTTAGGAAAATCTCTAACTACAAACATACTACTAGTCTCTACAATGCTATCAAAGTTTATATGACAAAATCCCTTATGCCATAACCAACTATCATCTACCTTTGCAACCAAACATGTCATTTCAATAGGATCTAACTGAGACACATAATCTCTAGATTTGATTCCTATTCCAATTACCTTTCCATCTTTGTCTCTAATCATGCATGTATTTTCTATGAACTACAACTATTAACCTTTATTCACTAGTTGTCCAAGACTCAGAATATTATGCTTCAAACCACCAACAAAATATACATCCTCAAAGTTAGTTTTACCATCAAGAGTTATAAAATGTTAGTTTTACCATCAAGAGTTATAGATCCAATACCTTTAAATTGGCATGCTACATTATTTCCAACTCTGACAATGCCTCCATCATGACTTTTGAAGTTAACAAACTTGTTCATATCACTAGTTGCATGATGTAAACAACCATTGTAAATTATCCAATCAGATTTTTTTTCAACCTATGATACCAAAGCTATTTTCTCAAGAGTTTCTTCTTTAATAGCTACAAATCCTATTTCATCATCAATAGCACTTACTTATTGTTCATCAAAATCATCTTCTTCATTCATATATGAACATACTCTAAATTTCCTCTTTTTTGGGACACTTAGATGTATAATGACCAAATAAATTACAAGATCAACATTTAAAAATTTTCTTATCATCCTTTTATCTTCTAACAAGAAGGGCTACTCCTTATTCAACCATTCTATCCTCATTATATCTACTATTGCTAGCAAAATCTCCTCTAGCACTTGTACTCCTTGATAAACTAGGTCAAATACTTGAGGCACCAAAAGTTGTTTTTGTTCTGGTCAATTCTCCAAACTGTCTAAATCATTTTCAACTTCTTCAAGTCTACCAAGCAATGTCTTTTTGTGAAACATTTGGTACATGATATCAACAACTATGTCATTTGAACTATTGATTTGAACAACCTCATCATCTTCTTTGGTTCCTCCTTGAGATCTAATACCCTTAGTAATTTTTGATATCCTACCTACATATGTCCTTATAGATTCATCTTCCACCATTTTAGCATTTTGAAATGCACAAATCCAACTTTGTAGCCTCAATTTCTTAGAATGTTCATCACCTTCAAAACTATTTTCCAAATCTTTCCAAATCAAATGAGAAGTAACAAGTGACTTTACCTAATTGTATTCAATTTTAGGAAGTGCACACAATAGTGCTTCTCTAGCTCTCATGTCACACATAAAAAGATCTCTCTCTTCCTTGGTACAAGCTTCCAAATCTTTTTTAGAAATGACCATCTTTTCTGATTTTGTCAAAATCTAATATCCCAGACCCATACATAATAGATGTGTCTTCATATTTTCCTTCCATCTATCATAATTTGTTCCATAGGTTATCAACAACTGTATCATTTGAACTATTGACTTAAATGTTGGTGTTAAGCTCTTCAATATTTTCCATATCACCTCATCATCTTCTTTGGTTCCTCCTTGAGATCTAATACCTATGATAATTTTTGATATCCTACCTACATATGTCCTTAGAGATTCATCTTCCATCATTTTAGCATCTACAAATGCACAAATCCAACATTGTAGCCTCAATTTCTGAGAATATTCAACACCTTCAAACTACTATTTTCCAAAGCTTTAAAAATTAAATGAGAAGTAACAAGTGACTTTACCCAATTGCATTCAATTTTAGGAAATGCAGACAATAGTGCTTCTCTAGCTCTCATGTCACACATAAAAAGATCTGTCCCTCTTCCTTGGTACAAATTTTCAAATCTTCTTTAGAAATGACCATCTTTTTTTATTTTGTCAAATCCAATATCCTCAACCCATACATTGCATATGTGTCTTCATATTTTCCTTCCATCTATCATTATTTTTTCCATCGAACTTCAAACTATCTTTCTTGTACATGTTTCCATGGATCTCCTAAAGTTGTAAAAATTTATGTTCAAGGACCTGATGCTTTGATACCAATTGTTATAAACAATAGTCCACCAAGATAACTATGGGGGTGAATCAATTATCCAATAATTAAAACATTTATCAACCTTAAACATTCTTATCCATTCAACCAAAGTATACAACAACCATAACAAGATGCACAAAGACAATTACACCATGTATGTTAACTAGGGAAACCCTTGATCAAAGGGAAAACCCTAGTGGGAATGATGCCCATAAGATGATGTAATAATATAATATTCATTATTAGGGGATGGACTCTATTAGTCCTGTCTATTAAAATATTTAGTACATATGAGTCCTTGTTAAGAGACTCTGAATCCTTGTTAGAAGATTCCAACCTTGTTAGGAGTTGTAGAAAACAAGAGGACCTAAAATCCAAATAGATTTTAGGTCAAGATCATCAAACTCACTATCTAACTGATTTCTCAACTACTCCTTGTACAATATGTATGTACTATATTTTAACATCCTTCATCTATCTTATCAACTAGAAAAATTACTGTTAGACCTTGTAGGCTAGGTCACAAACCTCAGATCGAAGTATCCAACTTTAGATCACACAATAAAACCTAGGCAATGAAGTTTCCTTCACCTTCACTTTGCTTTTCTTATCTTTGCATTCCAATATTTGTGCTACTTATAAACATTTTCATTGATCCATACTATTGATCTCAGAATGGTTTTGATATTTGAGTGTCAACACACTTAACCACTTTTCATAGAAAAGTTGAGTACACTATATATGCCAACCTACAATATGTGTCAAGCAAGAATTTTAATAGGTATAAAGTGATCTTTAGATGTCAAGCAATCTATAGGTGTTGAGTGATATATAGGTGTTGAGTCACAGATGATGTCAAGAAAGTTAGAATGCTACATGTACCAAGTGAGCTAGAACTATGGATGTGTCGAGCAAGATAGAATGTAATAGGTGCCAAGAAAACCAAGATCAAACATGTACCAAGCATCAATAATCTAGTATGTGTCGAGTAACACAAAATCAAAATACAAGTTTTTGCCTTCACAAACACAAATGTAAACCATTTTTTGTGTTGACATTGAAGGATATCAAAGGAAAATAAGGATAAGAATGAATCTTTTATATTCCCTATGCAATCAACATGCAACCAATAAGAAAAATGGAGACGACATGCAACCAATGAGAAAAGTGCAAGGAATGGGTGGGAATTAAAGATTTAATATGGATCATAGATCCATACCTAATCCTAAGTCTACAAACTCTTTATAAGAAGGCTTAGACCCCACAATTTGAAGTTGCTAAATAGAAGTTAAGGAAGTTGCTAAGCTAAGAGTAAAATTGCAGAATAGGGCAAACCATAGGGGCATCAAAGACTTAGTGAATTGAGCAGCAATTACATATCTAGTTGATCAGAATAAAGCAAGGGATATGAACAGATATTAGATTGAGTAAGGATCACATAAGAATGAGCAGATCAAGTGCCTAAAATCAACATATGAAGATTGTAAACAATCAGGTCAAAAGATTTCTAATACTTTCTAAAAATTGTGTTAGATAGTGGAAAATCCTATATTGATAGGTTAGCTTAACAACTATTTTTTATCCTTTGAAGAAATGACTAAATCCTTTAACAGGGTGACACTTCATGTAAAGTGTTTTAAATCCTTTAACTAGGTCACTATTAACATAGTGTAAAACCTTTAACAGGGTAGGCCTTTAACAGGGCAGACCATCAGAAGTGTTCAAACAATTATTGTTATAGTGATTTTGTAGGTATCATCCCCACCCTAGTTTTACCTTCTTATTCCTAGAGGGTTTTTGGGCTACCAAATTTTGGTGTCATATGTTGATGCCTGTGTTTATTTTATGTTTATTTAATATGTTTGCATGCATTCAGTTTACTTTCTATTTTTTGTTTTAAATAATTTGCAAAGGTTAAAGTGCATTACTTCTGATTCACCCCCCCTCTTAGAAGTACTCTTCCCATTTGAATAATTCCAAAAATTGGTATCAATGCAAGGTTCTCACAAGAAGAAGCCTAATAGCTTATAGAAAAGATCTAAAGATGGAAGTCTTTAAACTTGGGAAGATTATAGAGAATCAGGTGATTGATGTGCAACTTGCCCTACACAACATGAAGCAAGCCAAAGAAGAATTGAGAAAATCCTTGAAGAAAAGGAAAGATATAGCCATAGTTGAAAATGACATACACTACAAGGAGATTAACACCACATAAGTTTTTTCCAATGGAGATTCCAAGGAATTTGATGTAGCAATAGCTGAATTGATGGAAAAGAAGAGCTCAAGCAGAAGAGATAAGGTCTCTTAAAATTGAGCAAGAGTCACAAGCCATGATGCTATGTAAGATAATTGAAGAAAAGAAAAGATCCATTGAGGACGGGGCCATGCTTGAGGATGAAAAAAGAAACCTTGCAAATAGACTAGAGGAAAAGTCCATGGGGCTTGCAAAAGTCTCCAACATGTAGGTAGATACCCTTAGCCAAATGATGAATTCTCATCATGAGCTCAACATGAAGGACAATGAGCTCTCCACCTTGGAAATGAAAAATAAATAATTGTAGGGTGAATTGAGGAGAGAGAAGGAGATAATAGAAATCTTCAAAAAATCAAGTGAAGCCATCAAGCACTTTGAGTAATTACTAGAATCACCAAGAACTAGTGATGATACTTTAGGACTTGGTTACACTAGCACTGAACAAGAAGAATCATCCAAGACTACAGAAGAAAGGAGTAACAAAGGTAAGAAAACTAAACCTACTTGTCATTTTTAAGGTAAAAAGGGACACACTACTAATGTATGTAGGAGTAAGAAGAATAACTAGCATGATAAGCCTAAAAATGCAAGTTACTATCATAAGTGCAAAAAGAAAGGACATCAAGCACAAGAATGCAAGACTAGGGCTATCAGAACATCAAGATTTGATGGTCACTGCTATAACTGCAAGAAATATGGACATAGATCTTTTGAATGTAGATCAAAGCCTATGTGGGAACCTAATTAGCCTACAAGGAGAAACAATCATGCACACCACTACAATTGGGATTAAAATACTAGGTAGAGCTGCCATTACTATCAAGAGTATGGGCATGTTACTAAGAATTGCATAAGAACACACTTTAGAGGGAACTACAGTAGGTGGTTGAGTCAAACCACATGTTTTATTTGCTTGAAGACTGGTCATATTAGTAGGAATTTCCCAACAAAGTCAAAAGCACCCAAGTTAGAAGTCAACAAAGGAAAAGAGAAGGTTGATGTGGAACACATCAAAGGGAAAATGACCAAGGCTTGGAAGAATAAAGATGAGTGTAGCACATCAAATGGAGGGATCACTTCACCCAAGAGGTCAAGTGGTCACATCTTATCCAACTAAGCAAGGATAGGTGTAGAGGAGTAATATACAAAGTTATATCATAGATCAATCCCAAGACAAAGAAGTACTGCAAAGAAGAAATCAGCATGAGCAAAGATGCCAAGTCAAAATTTGAATTTTTTGCAAATACTTCTGAGTTGTCCTTAGATGGTGAGTAAAGCTCTAGCACATGCTGAGTTACTAGTAGTGACCAAGTTGATGGTTGATGCCTAGTTGAGAAATGTCAATGGAAGCCAAGTGAAGTGGAAATATACTGGAAACCGAGTGAATAAAATCTAATGGAAGCCTAGTCATGTTGAAACCCTCAAGTGTCGAGTGTACAGTTGTATGTATTATGCATTTAATTCTAGGTTTTAATGGGTATAAGGTCAAATTTTGATCATTTTTATGCCATTCAAATGCAGAGAAAAGATGAGAAGAGTGTAGAAGAGATCAAAGAGCAACCTTGAAGCCATTTGCATTGATTTCAATAATGATTCAACATAAATTTTGTCGATCTAAGGTATTTATCAAGTGCCAAGCTATGCAATGTTAAAATATTAATATATTAAAACCCTAGATCGATATAATGGCTTCTAGTTCTAAGAACCCCAAGGGAAAGGAAATTCATGAGGTCCAACTAGTTATTAATGAAGTAAAACAACCTAAGTTTAGACCCATTACCAAGGTAGCCTACAAGAATGACCATACTGGCACATTGTCAATAATTCAACCCAAGGTTTTCATGGTGCAGGATGTAAGGAAGTGTTACAACTACAAGATAGGGACTATAGGTGACCTTGAGGTATTATAAGCCTATGACAAGCTATGTGACAATAGGATTCTAAAGGATGAGTTTCAGATAGTTGAGAAGAAGGGTTTAACAAATGCCCTATTTTTTCCCATGGTATTCAAAATAGAATGGATAGGGATTATCTTGAGTAGAATACACAATGGTTTTTTATGGCTAGAAATGGGACTAGTTAAGATTACCAAGAGGATAGTACATAGGGTTACAGATTTCCCAACCCTAGAGTAGCCTAAGTCCCTGAGAAGTGATTCAAAAGAGGCCATTAAAAGGATAATAGGGGCTAAGTGGAATAAGAGGGGTATGAAAATTGATACTATAATAGATCCTCTTCTAGATTTTGTAGTGAGAGTCATCTCACACAAGTTCTACCAATCTAGCAGATTAAATAGTGTACCATGCATTACTATGGATGTAGCTTAAAAGCTTGTAAAGAAAGATCATACATATGATCTAGTAGAACTGATGCTGCAATAGATAAATTGGAACTTAGGAGCAATAAGAAGGTCAAAAGGTGATCAATGCAAGTTTGGTTCAGTTCTTGTCTGCATATTTTTCTATGTCATGGAAGAATTTCCTTCAATTGGAAAGGTAAATTAGAATCCAAACAAAATTTCTATCACTCAAATCAATGAATACATTGAACAAATGGGTGACAACTTTGAATCCCAAATGACAAGCTATTTTTAGGATTTTAAGAAATCTATGAAGCAAAGGGTTAGGATACCAGTTTCCCTAGTGGAAAAACATATCAATGACATATGCTTCTTGGTAGACATTGACTACACTTATATACAAGTAGCAGTTCCAAGGGTGAGATGGCTTATACCATTAGGTTATGAATTGGATATTAATCAAGCATCAACAACAATAACTGCATTACTTGTAGAGGACATTGACAAAGCTACCAAACATTTTGGAAAATATGATGTTTTAAAATCTAAAGTTGAAATAGAGTTGAAGACAACTTCTATAATTAAGAGGAAAGATAAACTGGTAAAGAAAATAAAGAAGAAATTTTCTATAGAAATTTAAGGGGCAATAGTTGCTAAATAGGAAGAAGAAGAAGAAGAAGAAGAAAGTGAGAGTAAAGAAGAAGAACAAGGGCAAGCCCCAATGGAGTTAACCCAAGGCTTAGGTCAAGATAAGGAGGAAGGTGTTGAGGAAGAAGAAGCCAAAGAAGCACTATCACAAGCCAAGTCTAAGAAAAGAAAGGGTAAAGCTCAGCCTCTAGCCCAACCAAAAGAGAAAAAGAAGGCTACCGAAATAACTCAAGCCAAGCCAGCACCAGTAATAAGAGCTACCACAAGGGCCTCTAATCAAAAGGCCAAGGAGCAAGCAAAAGAGAAGGAGAAGGACACTAAATAGACCGGTGAAGTGCAAAAGAAAAGAAGTATATTGCACAACCAAATTTTGATGATGATGAGGGAACAGAATGAGAGTATATCAGCCAATCCAAAGTGGTAAGTCATCCTCCCAAATCTGCCATAAATAAAATTTGTGAAAATATTAAGAATGTAAATTTGACTGATTTGAAAAGCCTTGAACTTAACAAGTAAAGTAGAGAAGAACAAAATAAAATAGAGGAATCTATATATGCTATGATGGCTGAATTTAAGAACACACCTCTAGAGCTAGACAATACCATACCTAGGGAATTATATGAGATCATCGAAAAAAAATGGTATTATTGTCTCGAAATGGAGAAGCAGATCAGAGAATCTACCTTAGCACAAGTGATGCCTGACCTAATAAGAGGTCAAATAAGTAAGGCTAATAAGAAACATGGTGGCAAATTTGCACCTAAATATAGAGCCTTCAACATTCTACAAAATAAGATTGAGGATGTAGTAAATAAATCCACAAAATTGTGGAAGTCAATATACAAATTGACTAATGATAAAGATGAAGAAAAGGGATAGGATAAAGAAGAAAATAAGGCTAAAGTAAGTGAGAAGGAAAAGGAAGCCAAAGAAATGGAGGAGAAAAAGAAAATAGAAGAGAAGGAAAAAGAGGAGACAATAACAAAAGGAGAAGAAGAGAAGAAATAATAAGAGGATAAGGAAAAAGAAGAGGAGGAAACACAAAAGGGAGATGTAATGGAAATAGTTGAGAAATATTAGTAAGAGGAATAGAGTGTGCAAGACACACAATTTCCACCTCCTAGACCTCCTCATGTAACCATCACACCTTCAAACACTATAACAATCAAGGATGTTCCTGACAATTCTGCTCAGAACATCAATCCCCTAACTACAAAGGATCTCTCCAAGATCCTTCACCAATCAACTCTATAGGCACAATTATGTACAAATCCTATATTGGTGAGTGTGGATGAGTTGAAAAAGGTAGTAGAAGGACCAATAAAAGACAAGGTGAAACCACCAGAACCACCTTCCATCTTTACAACTACTAGCACTAAACTCCTTATGCTTCCACCACCATTTCCAACAATTAGAGCAAGTGACACCATTTAGAAGCCCAGTGTAGAAGAAGGGAAAGATACAAAAATAGGTCCAATAGGATAGATTGATACATCTAATCCTATAGTGCAACTCCAAGGTACACCCCAAGTAATTTTCATTGATCAAGGGAAGTCTAATAAGGAAAAGAAGGATACATCAAAGGAAGAGGAGCAGGCCGCTATTTAGACATTGGTAGAGTTACCAAAAATAGACACTCCTACAAAAAATCTTTAGAAGCTAAGCACTAAAGCCATACCTTTACAAATATCAACACCAGGCTTGAGCTTAACCAAGGTGACTAGGGTACTTCATTATGGAGACCCTGAGCTAGATGAAGAGATAGTAATACCTTCCTATGACTCTAAGACTATCAATATTGAACAAATTATAGAGATGAAAAATAAATTCGATAGAAGAAAGAAGAAAGAAATGCTCAAAAAGTAGTATAAGCATAAGCAATCACTACTTGAGATAAAGGACACCTTTATGGATGCCTTCAGCTTGCAGTCACTAGATGAGTCAAAGTCTATAATAGAACAATTATTAGATATGTTTGACTAGGTGACAAGCAAAGACTAGGACACAAATGTCAAACTTATTGAGTGGTCTGAAAGGAAATTTTAGGGAAAGGTAAATGAGAAAATATCAAGTGAAATAGCACTTGCACAAGTAGAATTGGCTGAGAAAATTGAAAAGCTCAAAACTATACTTGAGAACATTTTCTCACTGTACAAAAAGCTATGTGATTTTTTCAATTTCACACAAGAGACAGGAAAAAGAATATTGAGCTTGGAGAGAAATCTTAAGATTTCTAGCATGCAATTACCAAGGGATCTAGCTCAAAGTGAGAAGCATTTTTCTCAATTGCCTCACACTCAAAAGGAATTAAATACACTTACAAGTGAAGAGGCCAACATTAAGGCCAAATTAATACAGATTCAATCCTCCATAAAGAGAAAGCCTATGCAAAGAATGTTCTCAAGAAAGATCCCAATATTTCTACACTTGATGGGCTTGTACATCTTGTTGCATAGACTACCATTCAACATAAGTCACTTGAAATTACTTTGGAAAATTGGGACGTAGCTTTGAAAATGATAATGGAGGTAAACAATACATTTTTGGCTAAATATGGTATTACTTCTTAGAACCCTTTGACATAAGGGTCAAAAAGGGGGAGAAGTAACAATAAGGGAGATAAAATAGATAGATATAATGTTTTGGGGGAGAAATAATAAGGAAGATATAACTAAGGGGGAGAATACTAACCATTTTGATTAATTTCTTTCATTCATCCTTTTGAAGAATAAAGGGGGGAAGATTATAGATAGCCAAAAGATAGAGCAGCTCAGTACACAGGTACAGATTACAGAAATAGGGAAAAGGCAAAGAATATGAGGTACATTCAGCATAGAATTTTGGTTACAAGAATAGACAAGGCACAATCACCTTAGGGGAGTTATATAAGGTATTTTGAACAAATTTTAAAATTTTGTACATATGCAGAGTAGAATTATTAATGTACTCATAAGGTCAGATCAATAATGTTTAGTTAAGTGTTTTTAACACTAATGTCAAAGGGGGAGATTGTTGGTCTTAGAATGTTTTTGGCATTTGACTATCAACACACTTAACCACTTTTCATATAAAAGCCAAGTACAATATATATGCCAAGCTACAATATGTGCCAAGCCAAAATTCCAATAGGTGTCGAGTAATATACAAGTGCCAAGTGAAGATCTAGTATTGAGTGATATATAGGTGTATTACTGATTGGCACATCTGTTGAGTGATACTGATGCCGAGAAAACTAGGATCAAACATGTGCCAAGCATCAGTAATCTAGTATGTGCTAAGTAACACTGAATCAACATACAAGTTTGTGCCTTCACAAACTCAAATGTAAACCATTTTTTGAGCTGACATTGAAGGATCTTGAAGGAAAATAAGGATAAGAATGAATCTTTTATATTTCCTATGCAATCAACATGCAACCAATAAGAAAAATGGAGAAGGCATACAACCAATTAGAAAAGTGCAAGGAATGAGTAGGAATTAAAGATTCAATATGGATCATAGATCCATACCTAATCCTAGGTATACAAAGTCTTTATAAGAAGGCTTAGACCCCAAAATTTCAAGTTGTTGAATAGAAGTTAAGGAAGTTGCTAAGCAAAGAGCAAAATTGTAGAACAGGGCAAACAACAGGGGCATCAAAGACTTAGTGAATTGAGCAGCAATTACATATCTAGTTGATCAAAACAAAGCAAGGGATACGAATAGATATCAGATTGAGTAAGGGTCACATCAAAATGAGCAAATCAAGTGCCTAAAATCAGCAATTGAAGATTGTAAGCAATTAGGTCAAAATATTTCTAATACTTTCTAGCAATTGTATTAGATAGTGGAAAATCCTATGTTGATAGGTTAGCTTAATAGCTATTTTGTAGATCCTTTGAAGAGGTGACTAAATCCTTTAACAGGGTGACATTTCATGTAAAGTGTTTTAAATCCTTTAACTAGGTCACTATTGACACAATGTAAAGCCTTTAACAAGGCAAACCATAAGAAGTGGTCAAACAACTATTACTATAGTGACTTTTTGTGGGTATCATCCCCACCCCAATTTTACCTTCTTATTCCTAGAGGGCTTCTGGGTTACCAAGTTCTGGTGTCATGTGTTGATGCATGTGTTTATTTTATGTTTATTTAATAGGTTTACATGCATGTAGTTTACTTTTAGTTATTTGTTTTAAAGGATTTGGAAAGGTTAAAGTGTGTTACTTCTTATTCACCTCCCTCCCACCCTGCCTCACACCTCAGAAGTACTCTTCCCATTTGAATAATTCCAAAACATACATCCAAATTCATAATAAAGGAAAATTTCCTTCCTTTATACTAAATCCATAAAATAATTCTCTAAGTTGGCTATTACATTTTCTCAATTAATTATTATAGGACCACATTAAGAACATGTTACACTTAGAAATAACATTAATCTTTCACCTTGCAACTTGAATATCTTTCTGTGGATGTATAATTATGATGAGTGAGATTAGCTACATCATCTCCAAAATGTCTTCTTCACATCTTTAACTTTTTCTTCTCAAAATAACAAATCTACTAAGAAATATAACTAGCTTATGAGAACATGCCTCTGTAAACTCTATCTCAGAATAGTCTCCACCGAAACTTGCATAACTTCTTCCAGACTTAATATCTTATGCTTTGAAGGTTAGTTGGATATACTAGACACTTAGTATTATCTCCTTTCACTATCAATTAGTGTAAATGCTCAATTCTCTATCTATACCAACTTGATCTTTTTGTTGTTATGCTATCAGATACCAAAGAAAAATGCTATCTAAGCATCAATTACAAACAAAGTTATGAATGTAAAATATGATCATGATAATGATCTAATCATGTTTCTACAATATTCCCCCATCAGAATATCATCATCTTTCATGCTTCAAATATAATCAGTAGGTGAGTCCTATATAGTGACTAATGTAGAATTGGCCAAAGAAGTTGATGAGAAAGAGGAGAATTACAGACTCCTTAAAGTAGCCTTGGAAGAGGTGAAGATAAAATCAGAAGAAGTTTCTTATGTAGCTAAAAAGAAGGAAGAAGAAGATAATGATAATGGTAAGGAGGTAGTAGAAGATTATTTTGTACTTGAACCTAACCCTATTTTGAATAAAGATCCCTTTTTGAAGGCTGTCAAAACCATGGGAAAAGCTTTAGAAGGTGTGTTTCTATTTAATGGAAAGATGGATATAGATTTAGTAATGGATTGGTTGGATGATATGGAGAACCATTTTGAGTGTGAAGGGGTATCAGAGGCATAAAAGGTTAAAGTGGCTAAATCAAGACTTAGAGGCTTAGCTTGGACATGGTGGAAGTATGTACAAGATGAGAGGATCAACATGGGCAAGAATCCTATATACAACTACACTGCCATGGTTACTAAGTTGAAGGAGAATGTCCTACCAAAAAACATTGAAATCCAACTCCACAAAAAAAGACATGGAATAAAGCAATGATTTAGATGTGACCTCTTATACAAAGGAATTTAAGAGGCTATTCCTTAGAACTAAGAAGCAAGAAGAGGAGCCAATAAAGGTGGCTAGGTATTTGGGTGGACTCAAATGGAACATCCAAGAGGAACTCAGTCTATGAGCACCTACCACTATTCAAAGGTGTCATCAACTAGCCTTAAAGGTGGAGGAAAAGAATAGGAAGAAAGGGGAATCTAACTTCAAAGATAGAGGTAAGGGTAGAAATCAGAGGGGATGAAGAGGAGGCTACCAAGGTAGAGAAAGTGAACAAAGGAACCAAGGTAAAAACAAGTTGATAGAGCAAGCCATTTAAAGTACTCTTAGAGGGCATTATAGTAGAGGAAGAGATAACCATGGAGGCTCAAAAAAATGTAGAGGATTAGGTAGGAGTAGTTATTATTTTTCCACTATGAAGTGTTATAACTATGGATAATTAGGCCACCCTACATACAGATACCCTAATAAACCCTCTTCCTCTAACCTTGACAAGAGGATAACATATTTTCAAGAGGACAACTATAATAAGGATTCTGAAGTAGAATATATAAAATCAAAAAAGGGAGAGAACCTTATGTTTAGAAGGGAATTGATTAAGCAACTAGCTCCCATAGAAAATCTCTATTTAGGATTAGATGCAATATCCTAGGGAAGGTGTGTAAAGTGGTAGTAGACTTTGGAACTATTGAAAACATTATCTTAGATAAGGTAGTAGAAAATCCTAAACTACCTAAGGTGCCACATGTGAATCACTACAAGGTGACTTGTCTCAATAAAGGATAGAGTATACTAGTCAACAAGAAAACATGGATGGACTTATCCATTATAGATTACAAGGAAACATTGCTATGTGACATCCTACCCATTGATGCTTACCATCTACTATTGGGAAGATGTTGGCAATTTTTTAGAGAAATAGTGTATGATGGGAGGAAAAATTCCATCTCATTTAAGAAGGGAGGTGGTACATTAAAAAACCCAATCTTTGTTGGAAGAAGAAGAGACACAGACCAAGATATCTAGCATCTTATTGTGTGGTGGTAAGGAATTTGTGAAGGACCTCAAGGATGAGGAAGGCTAGAGTTATGCACTAGTTTTGAACTTTAAAGGAGAGGATAATGTAGTCAAGGAATCATTACCAAAGGAGGTACAAATATTACTTGAGATATACAAGGACATAATGGGTGATAAGAATCCTACTACCCTAACTCCTAGTAGGGTCATAAGTCACCAAATTGACTTTGTTCCTAGTGCATCACTGCCTAACAAGACAACATACAAGCTCACTCCAGACCAAAACTTGGAAGTGGCAAGATAGGTACAATAATTAATGGACCAAGGTCTAAGTCAAAAGAGCATAAGCTAGTGTGTAGTTCCTATGGTGTTAGCATCCAAGAAAGGAGGAAAATAGAGATTTTTTAAGACTCAAGAGCCAAAAATAGGATCACAATTAGGTATAGGTTCCCTATACCTAGGATTGAAGATCTCATGGATTGCATTGGAGAAGCAATGTATTTCACTAAATTGGGTTTGAAGAGTGGTTACCACAAAATTGGGATTAAGGAGTGAGATGAATCAAAAATAGCATTCAACACTATAGATGGGCTATAAAAATGGCTAGTGATGACATTTGGCCTCTCCAATACTCCTAGCACATTCATTAGACTCATGAAAAAAGTTCTTAAGGTGTCACATGCATATTTGTGGTAGTATACCTAGATGATATAGACATATTCAACAAAACCAAGGAAGAACACATCAAGCATGTGGAGGCATTATTCAAGAGACTTCATGAGGAGAAGCTTTCTATCAACTTTGAGAAGTGTGACTTCTTCAAGAAATAACTTGTGTACTTAAGCTTTGTGGTGTCTAAGGGTACACTAAAGAGGGATTAGGAGAAGATTGTTGCAATCCTAAATTGGCAACCACCTACTATTTCAACAAAGGTAAGAAGTTTCCATGGTCTTACTCAATTCTATAGGAAGTTTATTAGATAATTTATTGGTTTTCTATGACCATAAAGGGTGGAGTCAAGTCTAAGTTTAGGTGGACCTTAGAAGCTGAAAAGTCATTTGAAATGCTCAAGAAGCAAGTAGCTACCCAACCCATTTTGTAACTACCTAGCTTTGAAAATCTCTTCACCCTAGAATGTGATGCAAATGGCCTAGTAGTAGGGGGAGTTTTGAGTTAAGAAGGTAGGCCAGTAGCCTTCTTCAATGAAAATCTTAATGAAGCCAAAAATAAATATTCTTCCCATGACCTTGAACATTATACCTTAATTTGCTCCCTTAGGAAGTGGAGGAACTACCTATTACCCAAAAAATTTGTTGCTTTTACTAATTATTAGGCCTTAAGCTACATCAAAACACTCAAGAAAAGTTGAACAATAGGCATTTGAAGTGGATAGAGTACTTGCAAACATTCATTTTTACAATCAAGCACAAGAAAGGACTAATAAATAAAGTAGCAAATGCATTGAGTAGGACAGTGTTCACAATGCAAGAAGTTCAACTCCATAGCATTGGGATAGAGAGCTTCAAGAGTCTATATAAGGAGGATGAAGACTTTAGAGAGGCCTAAAAGGTATGTTCATATTTTGAGATCCACTCTCATAGAAAATTTTCTAAGTTTAGCTTATAAAATGGGTTGCTCTTTAAGGTTAATTAGTTGTGTGTGCCAAGGGGATCAATAAGAGGGAACCTTATATAGGAGAAATACAATGGGAGTCTAAGTGGACACTTTGGGGTCAGTAAAACCTTAGAACTAGTCTAAAGGTTCTATTATTGGAAAAAACTAGTCAGAGATGTCACTAAGTATGTATGGTATGCATGAAAGATAAAGGATGGATAAGTAATGTAGGTCTCTATAAGCCCTTACCAATCCCTAATAGGCCATGGGAATGTATGAGCATGGACTTCATAGTAGGACTGCTCAAAACAGAATTAGATTAGGACAATATCTATGTGTCTATTGATAGATTCAACATGATGGGACATTTATTCCATGCAAGACTACTAATGATGCAAGCCATATTGTGCATATATTCTTCAAAGAGGTTGTAAGGATTCATGGCATCCCATTAAGTAGAGTTTTAGATAGAGATGTGAAATTTAGGAGTCACTTTTGGAAGACATTGTGGCATAGACTTGGCATAAATTTGTCCTTTGGATCAGCATACCACCCCCAAAATAATCGTCAAACTAAGGTGATCAACAAGGTGATAATGAATCTTTTAAGATGCCTAAGTAAGGAGTATGGGAAAATTTGGGATGTCATCATAACCCAAGTAGTGTATAGCTACAATGATAGTATGAATAGGACCACATGTAGAAGCCCCTTTTAAATTGTATATGGCATGCATCCTAGAGGTGTATGTGAATTGAGGGATCTTGGAGGAATGAAACATAGGAGTGGACATGTTGAGGATTTTTCCCAAACTATGAAAGAGATACAAGAACAAGTTAAAAAGACTATTTTAGACAATACCCAAAAGGTTAAAGCCAAGGTGGATGAAAGCAAAATGGAATTTTACTTCTCCATTAGGGACTATGTCATGGTGCACTTAAATTAAACAAGAGAAAATTATAGAAAGGTGTACCTACTAAATTGCAGATGAAGAGAATATGACCTTAAAAGATCATAGGATGATGTCTTCTAACATATTTTGATAATCTTGACTCTTTTCTTCTTTCTTCAACAGTAGGTCATTCAAGAAGTTCCATCTTAGGTTCACTATTTACTTCTCTATTAGTTAACTCAATATTCCTTTCTAGTAATTTGATCTTAGCATCAAACTATAACTCAGTTCTGACTGCAACTAAGCATCCATTGGATGTTACTTGACAATCATTAATTATTATTAACTAAAAACTTGGATTTTAGAATCATTAGCATTAGTAGACATGCCTTCATATTAGTACACAAAGGTTTTATAATCTTCAAGTTCCTCCTTTTTTTCACTGTCATGCATTTCTATATATTCATCAACTTTTACATTGGCATATTCCACAAGTTTTCTAGTGTTAGTATTTAAGCACTTATAAGCTTAACTTCTTGTGGAATATTCTAGAAATGTACCTTCTTCATTTTTAGCATCAAATTTACCTATATTTTTGTCCTTTAGAATGTAACACTTTCTTCCAAATACTTTAAAATGTTTGATATTGGGTGAGTGTCCATAACATAATTCAAAAGGTGTAATACTTGTACCTTTCTTCACTTGTATTCGTTGAAAGTATAGATAGTTTTACTATAGCTTCTCTTTAGTATTTAAAAGCAACATTCTTCTCCATCATTAGTTTCCTTGCATAGTTCATCATAGATCTATTTCTCCTTTCAACTATCCCATTTTGTGGAGGGGTCCTTGGTTCATACCAAAAAAAAAATTTCTTACTAGCAAGTAACAAGTTTGACATCAATGACAAAATAATGATTTTTCCATGATAGGTTCCAATACTTCAGCATAAACAATGTCGAATGGGAAAATGGAAAAGTCTAGTATGAAAAAAGAAATATATTAATCTAACGATATTTTAGAATTGGTTCATACTGACTTATGTGGACTATTAGTGTTCAAATATATTGTGGAGCCAAAATTTTCATTCTATTTATCACTGACTATGATGTTTCTCAATGAAAAATCTAATGTTTTTTAATTATTTAAATGTTTTTGCCTAGAGTTGAAAAGGAGATAGGGAATATTTTGAAGTGGTTGAGATCTAATAGAGGTGGTGAATTTTTTTCTAATGAGCTCAACATATTCTATAATGATAGAGGAATCAAAAGATAGATGTTGGCATCTAGGACCCCTCCTTAGAGTAGAATAGTTGAAAGAAGAAATAGATCAATCATGGATTGTTATAGAATATCGATGATGGATAAAAATGTGTCATAAAAATACTAGAGAGAAGATATAAATATAGCTATTTATACCCTAAACATAGAGAAAGTCAAGAAAGGTACAAATGTTACACCTTTTGATTTATGGTATGGATATGCACCAAATGTGAAGTATTTCAAAGTTTTTGGTAGAAAATGTTACATACTTAAAGATAATGGAAATGGAAAACTTGATGCTAATAGTGATGAAGGTATATTTCTAGGCTATTCCACCAAGAGAAAATCTTATAAGTGTTTGAAATCTAATACTAGCAAAGTTGTAAAAAGTACAAATGTAAACGTTGTTGAGTATATAGAGAAGAATGAAGTTTAATGCAAGAATGAACTTGAAGATTATAGCTTATTCATATATGTGAATGATAGTGCTCCTAACACTCTACCCAAACAAGAAAACAAAGTTACAAATCCTTGACATTCTACAAATGCCAATGTGTAATAGCTAGTTGTTGAGCAAGAGATTGTGGGTGTCAAAAAATAAGGAAATGATGCTAAGTCACAAACAAAGGAAGCTAAACATTAGGAAGCTAATGTTGAACATATATAACATGAACCAAAAGCTTAACAAGAGAGAGATAATTATATTGAAATAATTTTTCAATATGAACCTATTTAAGAACAAAGAAGAAAAGAATATGTATTAGAAAAATATATAAGAAGAAATCATGCACTTGAACAAATTATTGGAGATAAAGAACCTAGTGTTATGAAAAGAAAAAGACTAAGAATGTATACATACTTACTTTTTGATTTTGAGCCCAAATTTGTGAAAGATGCCTTGGAGAATGAAGATTGGATACAAGAAATGAATAAATAAATTAAGCAAATTGAGAAGAATAAAACATGGACACTGTTACCCAGACCTAAAGATAAGAATGTTATTGGAACAAAGTAGGTATTTAGGAACAAGTTTAATTAAATAGGTGTTGACTTTGGAGAAAAAATTTACCCCATAGAAAGACTATAAGGAGTTAGGAAACTAGTGGCATATTCTACTTATAAATGATTTAAGATATATCAAATAGATATAAAATCTACATTTCTGAATGGGATGCTTGAAGAAGTAGTATACATAGAACATCCTAAAGGATTTTTGGATCCTAGCATGAAAAATATGGTTTGTAAGTTGCACAAACCTTTATATGGTTTGAAACAAGACCCTAGATCTTGTTAGGAAAGATTGCATAATTGCTCAGTGAAGACTGGTTTTACAAGAATGAATGATAACACTAATCTATATTTGTCATGTGAAGATTGGCAAGAACAATGAGATATTTTTACCTTAAATTTTTTTTGATGATATCATATTTGGTGGCAAGGAAGCATTATGTGAATCATTTTCTAATGAATTGAAGAAGAAATTTGAAATCTCAATGTTTGGTGAGATAAAATTCTTTGTTGGCTTACAAGTATATCAAATGAAGCAAGATATCTTCATTAGTACAAATATATCAAGGAGATACTAAATTTTTTTGGGATGGATGATTAAAGACCACTAAGTATACATATGTCTATTGGACATAACTTATATAAGAATGATGATTCTATTAATGTGAACCAAACACTATATAGATCAATGACTGGAAAAATGTAATATTTTGTTCATGGCAGAATTAGTATTGTATTAGTAGTTGGGATAGTTGCAAGATTTTCAGCAAGTTATAAAGAAAACTAAATGATCGAAATGAAAAGGATATTGAGATATCTAAAAGGAACAGAAGAATATGGATTGTATTATAAGAATAATGATAGGTTTGAATTGAAATTATTCACTAACTTTGATTGGGATAGAAATTTTGATGATAGAAAAAGTACAAGTGAAGGTGCATTCTTTCTAGGAAAAGACTAATTTCATGGACAAGCAAGGAGCATAACTACATTTCCCAAACCAAAGTTGAAGGTGAATATGTGGCAGCAATAGTGAATTATTCAAATATCATATGGATCAAGAAATTATTGAAAGGTATGAAGGAAGAACTCACCGATCCAATGGTTATCTATTGTGATAATAGTAGTGCTATTAAAATATCAAAGAATCATGTAGTGCACACAAAGACAAAGAACATTTCTATCAAGTATCAGTACTTAATAGAGCTAGAACAAGACAAATAACTAAAATTGGAGTATGTGAACACTAAAGAGAAAATTGATAACATATTCAGTAAACATATACCTAAAGATGCTCAAGAATATCTTAGAGATAAATTAGGGGTGATTCCTCTAGACAAAGAAACTTAAGAAAATATGGTGTTTTACATCAAATGACCAATCAAACTATTTCACACATTGATGCAAATAGTTCTACTTTAGAAGTTGCCTAAGTTAGTAGTGATGAAGGACAAAATAATGCATCAATCATGCATAGATGATAGATGAAGAATTCAAAACTGAAAGAAGGTATCTATACGAAAAGATGTATGAGTTTAAGGTATCTTTGGCACTATTTTCAAAGAGGGAGAGTATATCTAAGTCACCATAAGGAGAAGATGTAATTTAGTAACCACAAATAAGGAGAGATATGAAGAAGGAGATATTATCTAGTTACCATAAGAACAAGATAATAATGAGAGAGGGAGATAATAAAAGCTGATAGAGATATCTAAGTAAGAGGGAAAGATTATTTAGAGGGAAGTTACAGAGATGAGAATCATAATGAAAATAAGGATATTAATAAAGGTCTAATACACTAAGGGTGTTTCTCAGGATTATACAAGTTTTAGATTGTACAGTAACTTGAGGTATTTGAGGTGTTTTCATCAATGAGAAAGAGAGAGATAGTTGGAAACTATAATTAAAATAGTTGTTATATTATCATTAATGTTAAATTTCTTGTTGAGATAATTTACTATTTGATCTAAATGTCATGTCTATTTGATTGATGAAGAGGACTTGAGAAGTTGTTCATAACAAAATAATCTAAAGGAAAGGTTGAGTTATGAAGAGGAAACTACAAATGGATATTTGTTTAGTTAGATTTTGGAAAGATAGATTGTTTTTTTAATTCATGTTACAAATGAAGAAGATGGTAATGCTCAAGTCTTGAAAGTATGAACAAAGATAGATCAAATGCATAGGCTTGACTGAGAAATAAAGATGAAGACTAAAGAATATTGACGTAAATGTCTAGCCATAGTAAGTGCCAAGAAAAATTAGTGTTGACTAAGCGATAGTGTATGTGTTGAGGAATACATTTAATAGCAACCAAGTAACCTTGTGATGACCAACTGCCAAAACACAGTATTGGCCAAGGAACAAAATTTTAATTGTTTGTGAGAAATCATAATTTTTAGTAAACTAATTTAATTTCTTGAGATATGGAAAGCATGTTGAAGATAAGGATGAATGAGTTGGATCATTCAATATCAAGAGCGGATTAGGTAAATGACCTAAAGGATGAATTCCAAGAGAAGATTCTAGAAAAAGAAGAGAAAACAAAATGGTGATTAGATATATTATATTTGATGGATCTAATTATAAACCCTAAGAAGTACTATGATATTTAAGCATTAAAAAATCAAAATTTCCTATTTAAGGAGGTATTGTTGAAAATAGCTATCCAATTATACATTTTCTTTGATGTTGCACAAAATGTCAAGCCTTATTGATCAAGTCAGTGTCTACCGGGCTCACTCGAACAATGAAAACAATTTTTTGTGCATGTTGAGCATTCTAGTGCAAACCAAGTTTAGAGTTAGTATCTATTGAGATAACTTGGTTACCAAAGGAAAGGTTGAATGGAACTAATGTTAACCAAGCTCACTTGGTTACCAAAGGAAAGTTGTCATGAAACTAGTGTTAACTCAGCTCACTCAGTTACCAAAGAAGAGTTGGAAAAATCCAATATTAACCGAGTTCACTCAGTAACTAGAGGAAAGTCTTTTTGAGTTAGTGTTGACTGAGTTGGGTCAGCTAACAAAGGATTTTCCTACTATATCATATTGAGTTTGATGGATTTATTTGTTATTTCTAGCCAACTCAAGGGTTGATTATTGATTGGTTAAAAGTGTATTCAAGCTAACTTGATAAGGTAATTCATATAAATATATGGTCAAGTTGAGGATTGAAAGAGAGAATATGTGGAATAATAAAGGAAATGAATTAGAAGGTTAACAGAGTATCAAAGTTGATCAAACTATAAAGAAAATTTTGATCAAGGAGGATCAAGTAATCAAGTCAAAATAGATGTTTGAATCAAAAAAGACAGTTGTATTAGTAATTAGGTCAAGTCATTGTTACTCTCTAATAATTGTAGTAGTTAATTAATTCTCCTAAAAGAGTTATCTTAATAGATACTTTCCAAATCCTCTAACAACTAGGCATTTCTAGATTGAAGTGTCTAAAGACCTCTAACAAGGTCACTCCTAATAGGGTAATCTGAATCCTTTAATAGGGTCACACCTAACAGTGTGTTTTGTAACCTTTAACAAGGTTGTCTCTAGACATGGTTAACTTTAGAAGAGTGAAAAATAGTAACTATTTATAATTGGTGGTTTTCCCAAATTGGGTTTCTATGTTAAATATTCATGTCTCATGTGTTCATGTTATTTTCTTTATGTTTTTGTAACTAAGTTAATCAAGGTTAATCACACTTAATATCTGCATGTTTAGTGTTAACCAAATAACAGTGCATATATTTAATATTAATGAAGTGTCTATTAAGTGATAGTTATTATTAGTGTAAGCCAAGATATTGTGTACTAATGAAGTTATAGTAGTTTTAGTAGAGTTCTTGTTTTGTATTATTGACATCTTAAGGAACTTAGACTTTTTTTCTTGTGGTAATTGATTCACCCCTTCCCTCTCACTTACTCCTCTTATATTTCCAACAACTGGTATTAGATCATTTGGTGCTTCCAAATAAGGTTTCAAGCACCTAAGCTAAAGATCAAGATGTCTTACAGAAGCAAAATTTTACAGAAGCAAAATTTCTGAGTTAAATAGAGATAACTTCAAAGCATGTCGAGAACTCATGAGGCTTCATTTGGAAACCATTGGAGACTTGGCCTAAAATACCTAGACAACAAGTATGTGGCACCTACTAGAACTTTGACAATAGAACAAATTATAGAAAAGAAGAAACATAATATAATGATGATTGACATTTCTTCTACTCTTAATTATGCTAAATTTGATAAAGTAAAATATTATCCTACTACTTATGAGATGTGGATCAACCTGAAAGATATCTATAGAGGAGATGACAATGTGAGGAGAGCTAAGGCAGAAAGTCCAAAGGTTAATTTGATCAAATGAAAATGAGAGAAGATCAAAACATTACAAAATACAATGAAAGAATCAAAGCTAGTGTGAGTGCAATCAAAAATTTAGGAGGAAAGATAGAAGATGTGATAGTGGTCAAAAAGGTAATCAAAGCTCTTCTTCCCATTTATGCAATTAGAGTTTTTGCAATTCAAGAAATGAGATGTGATCCCAAAAATGATATAACTCTAGATGCCCTAGTGGGAAGGTGTTAAAATATATAGTCCACTAATATAACTAGGGAGGGGGGAGAATTAGTTATCCAACTAATATTAAAAATAAAAACTTCAAACAATCTTAACCATATGAGTTATGTAAATATAAACCACAACAAGATACTCATATGTAATAATGCTAGATATGTTGACTAGGGAAACCCTTCATTAGAGGGAAAGTCCTAGTGGCGATGGTACCCACAAGATGATGTACTAACATAAATATTCCTTGCTAGAGGATAAACCCTATTAGGAATCTATTACAACATTCAGTACATATGAGTCCTTATTAGGAGACTTTGAATCCCTATTGGGAGATTCCAACCCTATTAGGAGTTGTGCCAACCCTAGTAGGAGTTGTGCTACCCTGTTATGAGTTATGGAAGATAGTTGGACCCACTACCCAAATAGCTTCAAGGTTAAGTCCAATAAACCCAATGTCCAAATGACCTTCCTATTATTCCTTGTAGAATAATAGAATTAATTATACTTCCTTCCTCTATCTTTGTCCTATAAATCAAACTTATGCTCCTTTTGATCTTGTAACTAGATCATGAATTGGGTATCCAATATGATGCAATCCAATGTAGGAGAATCCCCAAAGGATATGTCCTAGCTTCAAGAAAATAACCACATAGTAGAACCACAATAGAAATGCAAGATCTAATACCAAATCACAACTCTTTACTCATAAAATAACTATTTTGCATGAAATGTGTTGAGCTATAATGCTTTCCTAGTTATGGCTAAATACAATAGTAATTACAATAATAGTTCTGCAAGATCCCTCAAGATCTAACCCAAACACTAGTTAGTCTAGTTCCACACTCTAGTAGAAACCTCCAATTATCTCAACTTGTGCTCGCAAGCCACCAAGCAACCTCCTTGTTTCTAAACTGCAACCACTAGCTCTCTTCACATACTCACAACTCCACCACAATCATGTTGTAAATTGCTTCACATTTAACTCTCTATGTACAAACATGGGAAAACTTGCTTCTCTACTTTGTCCTTATCTCCAAGCTTCTACTAAGAAGAGATCACACCTTGAAGCTTGATTATAAATTCTCATTTTCCTTGCTTAAATAGGCACTTACCACCCAATTTGTTACAAAAAAAACCAATGTGCAATAAAAGGTAAATGCACCTACCTTTCAAAAAACATTTAATTACCACCCAAATAAAACTAAGAAGCACCATTTGGCCCAAAAAATATTAAATTTATGATTGAAGGAAATTTCCACAAACTTCTAGAACTCCACCTACACATCTTGATAAATGGAATGATAACCATTTTAACTTATTTTTCTATTTATGCCACCTATGCATCTCATAAATAGAAATTCATCTTTTTCTCATTTTTCCCCTTTTATTTGTTTAAATTATTGTTTCCCTAATTTTTGTCACTTTGTTTCTCCTCAAAAAAAATTTCTTTATTTTTTTAATGCAAGATGCTCCTACATCGCAATAGTCCTTTTAATCACTTACACACATTCAATCAATACTTTTTTCCTTTTTGCACTTCACAAATACAATGCACAATAGATGCTTGACACACATTATAATCAAGGAAAAAATATTTCTTTTATACCATATCTTCATAATAATTGATTACAATTGCAATAAAACTATCGGCTCATAGTCTATAAAAAAATTTACACATGTGACTCTAGGTCTTATGCACTTACTTACATCATCACCTGACTATCCTCTATCACGAGTTGACCGCACATACCTCATAATATCTTGGCTTAAAGATATAATGTAAACATTAGAAACTCCCAAATAGATGCTTTATTTATGCATAGCTCATAGTAAATCAAACACAACTATCATACATTTTTAATTCAAACTTTCTCCTCTTAACCATGTCATCAAAAAACTCTTAGGAAAATGCCCTTAACTATGCATCACTTAATCCTTACTTAGAAACCATACTATGTTGTCTTTAATGACAAACACAATCATAAATGTAACATGTTAGTGTTCTCCAATACTTAGGATACTCCCCCAAAGTAGTATCATTATCATTCATACTAGAAATCTCCCCCTTTGGCATTGATGGCAACATAGATGAAAAACATCTAAATTCCAAGAATAGCAAACAATAGTAGGTCCTCATCTTCTTTAGGATCCTCAATAGTTTTTCATAGTAAACAAATTACAATAATTTTTGGTTGCATATCTCCCCCATAAATATATCTTACTATGCACTTATACTTCCTTCTATGCACTTACATGTCTATCTGCACACATACATGAAGCTTTCTATAACACTCCCCCATTGCCATCTCAACAAGTGCTTCTCTCCCCATTTCTTAGAATATGTTTTTCATGTAAATTCTCTCCCCTATTGACATCAATGTCAAAGGCATCAAACTCAATACCAATTACTAACCAGCTACTCCAAGTCATTAACCAAATTGAGTGTCCAAAGACATTGTTCAATACGAAATATTAAATAAGTCATCAATCACTTAGTACATACTAGATACTCCCCCATACAAGAAGCATCATAATTTAGTCGAGTCAAATAATAGTGCTCTATACCATTAGATCGATACGCTCTCTATGTCAAATACTCAAAAGTAGGCAAGGGCATAACCCAAAGCATACCTCTCAAGTACTCAAATGTATCTCTAGGAAAAGGCGTAACCCCAAGTAATCTAATCCTTAGTACTTACGTACTCCAATATGATCTCCTTTTCTACTACTTTCTCTCTAGTCACTATACTTGTGTTATCACAATAAATGACAACAGATTCTTTAATCTCAATTTTGATATTCTTCAAAATTTGTTTCATCCACATAAACTAATTATAGTCATTTGTTGTTGAAAAATATTCTACCTTAGCATTCCTTTACAAAATATAATCTTGCTTCTTGTTTAATCAAGAAATCAATCTTCCTCTAAGAAAGAATACTCCACCACTAGTGCTTTTTCTATCATCCATATTGTCTACCCAATCAACAATAATATTTGCACACAAAGTGAAAACATTTGAACTATCATACCAAATTCCATAGTCAGATCTCCCTTTCAAATATCTAAATATTCTCTTTACTATTGAAAAATGATATTCCTTAGGATCATCTTGAATTCTATCTACAATTCCAATTACATTTTCTACATCTAGTTTGGTGTGAATCAAATACTATAAATCTCCAACCATTGATCTATGTTTTTTTTTCTCCACTACAGATGTCTCATCTTTGCTAGATAACTTGTGACTAGTTATCATAGGTGTGCCAATAGGTTTTTAACTTTCCAAACACCTTTTCAACAAATATTTTAGATACTTGGCTTGTGAAATGAAAATACTATCATTATTCTACATAATTTTCAATATTAGGAAAAATTTCATTTCTACTATCATGTTCATTACAAATTCATTCTTCATTTCTTTAGCAAATTTATCACTAGATTCATCATTGCCTCCAAAAGTTATGTCATCAAAAAATATTACAATGTTTAATAAACCATCTTCAATTTCTTTTAGATACAAGTTATTGTTTGTCGTACCTTTAGCAAATCTAATATTTGTGAAGCAACTGTCCAGTCTTGCATACCAAGTTCTTGGTGCTTTTCTCAGACCATAAAGGGATTTCTTCAATCTACATACCATATCTTTATCTTTTGATAAAGAAAATCCTTCAAGGTGCTCAATATAAACCTTCTCTTCTAATTCTCCATATGGAAATGTTGACTTAAAATCTATCTAATAAACCTTAAATTTCTTGTTTGTTGCATAAGCTAGACACATCCTTACTGCTTCCATTCTTGCTACATGTGCACATGTTTCCTCATAATCAATGCCTTCTTGTTGTGAGTAACCTTTACAAACAAGTTTGACCTTACTATTCACAACTTCTCCTTGCTCATTCATCTTATTCTTGAAAACTCATTTAGTTTCTATCACATTCTTGTCTTTTGGTCTAGGAACCAATTCCCATGTATCATTCTTTATTATTTGATCCAATTCTTCATGTATTTCTTGGATCTAATGATTATCTTTGACTTCTTCATTTGCACACTTGGGTTCAACTTGATATATCAAGCATATCTCCTCATTTACTTTGTTCCATTTCATAATGCCTTTGTCTTTACTTCCAATTATCTACTCAAGTGGGTGATTCCCTATTAGATTTCTATTAGGAGTAGGAGTTCACATTTCAACTGTTATCTCTTCTCTAGGTTTAGAGATTTGTTCTCCTCTATGCTCAAAAGTTAGTACATCATTCTGCAAGTCATTGTTATTCTTAAACAAAACTTTAGCATTCTATCTCACAATTTGAGATTTATTCTCTTCTTCATTTTAATTATAATCTACCTTCTTTTCTTTGGTTACAAACTTCTCATCAATCCTTAGATTTTTACATTCAACTATTGGCTTAGTTTTATAGTTGAAACATCTATAAGCCTTACTTTTCAAAGAGTAGCCAATAAACATACCTTCATTGCTTCTTGGATCATACTTACCAATGTCATTGTCTCTCTTAATATAACGTTTTCTCCCAAATATTCTAAAATATTTGACTGATGGTCAATGTCCAAACTATAGCTCATAAGTTGTCTTGGCCATACCTTTTCTAATTTGTACTCTATCCAAAGTATATACTACTATGTTTACTACTTCTATATAGAATGTCTTAGAAACATCATTCTCAAATAATAGTGCTCTGGACGTTTCTGCTATAGATTTATTTCTTCTCTCAACAATCCCAGTTTTCTTAGGTGTTCTAGGTGTGGATAGTTGTCTTTTGATTCCATTTTCTTCACATAATATATTGTTAGCCATGTTTTCCCTCCTACCAAAGTTTGAGTTTTTCCTGTCAAACACATCTAACAAACATATTTTCAAATATTCAAGTGTTCTAATGTTATCAAATATGTATTTAAAACCTTGGGTTATATTTTATGTCCTAATTCTATGAGTTGATTTATATTTTAATATCTCAATGAGCCTACATCTTCTCAACTGATGGCACTCAAAATTGCATTCCCATTTTGAGTGCCTATTCCAAATTTGGAGTCACTTTGAGCCCCTATGAGTGCCTTTCATGCATATGTACCCAGTTGTTGTTTTAAGGCTTAAATGGTTTTTCATGTTTCTAACACCCTCCATTCAGCCTATGCATGTGTTCTATGATGATAGATTGGCATTCTGAGCCATTCTGCAAAGTCCCATTTGAGTGGTTTTCAGTTCTGCATTTTCTACCCAAGTGTCAAATAGTGATAGGAGGGCATGTTTGCATTTGAATATCTTTCACCTAGTTATGTTTTCTGACTTATTTCTTTGAGGATGTTTAAGTATATGTACCAAAGAGCCTATATTCCAAGTTTCAAGACATTTTGAATCCATTTGACTAGGTTTCAAACCCCGCAAAGTTGGTGATTTACTATTTTCATATATCTATATATTTTTCATATTTCTAGGTAGCCCTATTTGACAAGCTATAGCTTTTGACCAGTTGACTCAAATAAGAAATTTCATTTTGCATCATATTTTAGGGGTTAGAGAATTGCTACATTCTTGATTTGAGTTTATGATGAATCCATTTGATCAATTTTCAAACATGATTTCGTTTGTAATTTATAAAGTTTCATTGGTGATCAGAAATGTAGATTGATCGGGTGCCCTATTTAGGATGTTATATCTTTGAATCTGTGATTGGTGGGGTTGAATAGTTTGTTCCCCTACATTTTTCTCCAAAAATACTACAAGTGTGCCAATTTTTAAGCCTTGAGATATCCATCTACACACTTTTCCAAGGTCATTCCATTTGTAAAAATCATTATCTTGTCAATGTTCATTGTCTTGCAAATCCAGGTAGCCCACTTTGCACGCTTGCCAAACTCACCCCGTTATCCTTTATGAGACCATATCATAGAATTATATTCTCCTCATGGAAAAGAAGAAATTCCCCAGTTCTCAAGCCTTCAAGTGCCCATTTGCCCAATTTTCGGAGCTCAAACCAAACTCATTTTCTAGTTTTCTGACATGTTTATCTACAAGCAATTTTAAGGAGGCATGTTCAGAGGTCAATATCTTCTGACCCCGATGTCTTCATGTGATGAGATTTGGTAGGCCTGTTGAATGTGTTAGAGAGATGTGATATATAGAGTTTTGGTGCCCAACCAATTGTTTGTGTAAGTTTTTAAAGCCAGTTATCAAGCCTTCCTGTCAGTGAATGAAAATTTAAAGAACAGTGACAAAATGAATTTTAAATGATCAATTTGTGATCAAGTTTGATTCCAAATAGTTCAAAGTGATCGATGGATCAGTTTGAAAGGTTAATTGTTCAGAAACAAAAAAAAATTAGTCAGACCCACTTTTGGGCTCGACTGATTACATCAGATGGATGACATTATGTATGGATTGAAGTTTCTTGGGTTGCAATTGATGAAAATGAGGGATTCCTATTTTCATGATTATGAATGTATAGATATTACTTTCTTTACTTCTTTTCTAGATGTAGTGGTTTCTTCCTCAAAAAAAAAGGGTTTTCTTTCTTACACCAAAATTGGCAAAGTGTTGGTTCCCATTGAATGTGGGGACTTAGCATAAGCATATTCAATGAAGTAAAATAAGTCTATTATTTTACCTTGGTTTAAAAAGAGAGCATCCATGCCAAAGGGTGAGAAGGTATAAATAATTGTGCACCATGATCAATCATTATAGCAGATCCAATGCTACATACACCCCATTTTGGGAATTACAATAATGTTTAGAGGTAGATTTACAATGAGCATGCCCATCCATGTGTAAGCCATTTTCTTAAACATTCTCATTTTGAAAAGGGGAATGAATGTCTTCTAATTTTTTAATGTCTCACATGAGCTGCGCAAAAATAACACTAGAAAAATAAGCACATTAATTCAAACAGTTCTCATAGGGTGGTCCATGACATGAAACATTTTTGTGGGCAGGTGCAAAGGTGGCTGCCTAGTCATGTGGATGAAGCCACAGGAAGTAGGGGACATCTAGCTCCATATCCCATGCAAGCAAGAGTGAGGAAGCCCATTGCTTCTCTAAGGGCACCCATATTTTTGGTCATAATTCCAGGTAAAAAGACATTGCAACCCACACATAGCAAGAGTACCCTAATGCAATGGGAAGCAGCTGCACTCCAAACAACAATAAGTACATGCAAGTGAGGGGAGGTGATTTGCACAAGAAGAGACTATCTTATGCTAAGGTGTCACCCATGTCCACATGCCATATGAATGTGCATATCCACATATAGGAAGATGGTAGGGAGCTTGCACTGATATGCTTTATCCCATATTCACCCAGGGATGGGTTTTTATGGATTTTAAATGCAAATACTTTCAAGCATATAGTATCTTCAAAAGACATGTCTTTGAAGAAGACAAGAACTTGCAATGTGGATGAGTGAGCTGGTGGTCAAAGTCAATATGTTTTGCATATTATATGCAATATAATTGGTTCACATAAGATTAGAGGGGGAGGATAAATGGACCTTGATATTAAGACAAGTTCGTAATATTGCGGGGTTAGATATGGTGCCCCACGATATTACAAATTTTGTAAAGTCGTGGGGGTATGGATTATATGCCATGATATTATGATGGGGGCCCTTTTCCATATCATTGTATGACATCTAGAGATAGAGATAAAAGGGGAGTTAAAAGAATTAATATTTTAATGTGAGAGATGATTTCATCATATTTCAAATATATGAATTTGCAATGCAAAGGTGAAAATCAAAGCTTGTCGTATCATCGGAGAAGCTAATGAAAAGATGGGAGAGGTTACGATGGGCAAGGAATTAATATATTAATATGGGCATCATAGTATTGGGAATAAGAGATATAAAATTTAAGATATTACGATGAAATTGTAAGATTTCAAAATTCAAGGTATTTCAAATGCATAAAATGAGAAGGGGCCCGCCCGGGTATAATCAACAAATGAAAATGGACACCTAGCGGGGGGTTATAGATTGAAATAATATAAAATCAAATTTTCAAATTGGTTCAAAAAATGAAGTATCAAATGGAAAAATTTGAATGAATTTTAAAGCTTTATATAGTTTATACTATATAACTTTTACATTTTTCATTTTACATGCTCTATTCAATCTAGGAGCCAGATTTTTGAAATGGTCTCAGAGCGGCATTTTTTATCCAAAGTGTATAGTGTAATATACCATTGGAACTAACAAGGAGAAAATTTTCCATTTTTGAAGTCAAATTTTGAGTGGGTATCAACACGAAGAAGCTATAAGAGGTTTTCCTATTTCGGGGGTTTCTCAGTGAAAAATCCAAATTTAAGGTTGTAGATGAAATTGCAATTAGATATAGAAATAATTTCATCATGTATGACTTCTCCAGTAGTTTTGAGGATGATTTGATTATTTTTTATGCAATTGGAAGCAATTATGTTTTTCACAACAACACAAGCAAATTGCCCAACAAAAGTAGAAGTGACAAACAAAGATCAGATTCTGAAGCCCCAATACATATTGTGATGAATTCTTGATATTTCTCCATAGGATATTTTGTATATTATTAAAAGGGAGATATATCATATATTTTGGCATCATTTTTGGTTTTTGGTTACAAGTAGATGAGGAAGTTCAGTTTCAGCAATTTTCAGATTGAAGATTATTTCAAAGGGGACACATGTCAAATTCACCTTCCAAATTCTGAAATATCTTCTCTCCTATATATCTCCCCTCTCTACTCTTTGTTAGGGTTCTAGCTCTTGGATTTTTTTCATTATAGTGTAACTACTTTGTGGTTCCAATCTAGTTGAAATCCCTTCCCTTTACTGTGATACCATTTTTCTTAGTGTTCTTCTATTATGAATAACATATTGTATTCTTTTTGAGGCATTTCATATTATATAGTCATTCATTTTGTATTTACTGAATATTGGCATACAGATGATGTATTGTTTCCAAGGAAAATAAAGAGTTTAACCTTCTTAGTTTCATTCTAATTATCATCTACTTCTTCTGTTATCTTTAATGTTTTGTGTTTGAGAATGAAGAGCTTGAACTCAATTACAATCCCTTAAGGTTGTATGTCATGATTAATTTGATGTTGGAAAAAAGATCCAAGTAAATGCTTGTTTACATTGATAGGGTTGCAGGTTACACCAAAAGGATTTCACATAAGTATGAGAGTTGTTATGAAGATTGATGTTTGTTTACAAGTCAAATATCTGGGTATATGAGTATATTAGGATGTCCATCTATGTGTTAAGGTTTAGTTGATGCCCAATAAATAAGGTATTGATCAAATTGGAGAGTGCATGTCCTCTATTGTTGCATACCTAAATTATGCTAAGAGATCCAAACATTAAATGAATATCAATTTCCCATTTTATGTTTTGAAGAGCTAGAATTGTTAGTCATGGCTTATTTGTTGTTACTTTCTTTTGTTGTAATTGGCTACTGTAACCAGGAAGTTTGCCAGTAAATTGTAGAAGAAAGTTGATCATTTCTACTATAGGGGATAATCATAAAATAATATCAAGTTAATAAGATGAATCTGTTAGGTTTTCCTGCCTTGGCTTAGCAGAGCCTAAAGTGAAGCGAGTCTTGATGACTTTGTTAATTGGCCCAGAACCAAGATTTAGCCTTGTTGAATATAGGATTTAGCTCATCCTTAGGCTTGTCCCTATCTTTGCTTCTTGTTATCAGGTTTAAATCCACTTGATATGTTATTTACCAAAAAGAACTCCAACATCAACCATCTGATGTAAAGAAATCAATGAAAGTCACTTTGTTGTTATCAAAAGTTGCAAGTCAAAAATTTATGGTGACATAGTGATAGCATGCCACATATCCTAGCTAGGATTTTCTTCTTTGTGGCTGGTGAAGTTGTCAAAAGAGATAACTAGAGAAGTTTTATTCATGACCTTTTAAAGTGGGCTGGTTTCTTTATGTCCCCTTGTCCACTATTGATTTGGAGATGATCAATGGTTGTCACTATGTCACTATACGAAAGTCTACATTGGATTTTCATAGTGAGATAGAGACAATACAACACATGGATGTGTAGGACCTATTTTAGTTGTGGACCACAAATAAAAGGGTGTTAAAATAAGTTGGCATAAGGCAAGGTTTTGATAGGTCAAAGTAGTGACAAAGAATGATGCATCTCCAAGACTGTTAGATTAAAGGTGTATGTGCAGCTGCCATTATGTCCCTAAAAAAAGATTCAAGGCCAATATTCATAGCAATATAATGATGGGTTGATATGTGTCTTAGTTATCCCAAGTGGCAAGTAAGCAGTGGAGGTTAAGATCATTCTCACAAGGTTATGGAAATTTTATGCTACATTGTTTACATGTTGCAAAGCAATGATAATGGTTAGTATGTCATGTTCACAGTTTCATAAGGTAAAAGAGTTAGTTAAGATAAAAGGTGATGAAACTACAACTAGGGTAAGGTCAGTAGGGTGGTGTTTTTGAAATTTGATTGAAAAGATCATTGTTAAGAGAGATTATTGAAAAAGAGAGATTGTTGAAGAAGATTGTGTTTCAATCATTTTTTTGTCACTGATGTCAAACCTGTTATTGCTAGTAAGATAACTACTTACAAGATTCAAATACTATCACTTAGTTTATTGATGAAGAGGATTTGATTAATAAGAGGTAAAAATAGCACCTAGAGGAAAGGTTGAGTTATGATTATGTAATGAAGTACAAGGAATAGTTAAGATAGTGATGACATGATCTATTGATAGTCTACTTAAGGTTACAAATGATGGCTACACTTAGAAAGTTTAGAAGAAAAAATTATACAATTTTTTTTCCAAGCTTGACCAAGTGTATAACAGGTGCCGAGAAAAGTCAACGCAAGTTGAGCAGAAAGTCAGTTGGAGCCAAGTGAAAGAAAACTCTAGTGGATGCTAAGCAAGACAAGTGATATCAAGTAAAGTTTAGTTGATGCCAAGCATTAGTAAACTTTAGTTGACATCGAGTATAGTTGATGTCAAGTAATGAAGTATGTGTCAAGCATCAAAAGATTGATAATGTCAAGCTGCTACATTATGTTAAAGATCAAAGATTTCTTGAATCAAAGCCAACAAGTTTGTTTTCTTGAAACTTGTGAACTAGGAGAAAGATAAGGTTGATGAGCTAGTGGCACAAAATTTGACATAAACCATTTTTAGGAGAATTCAAATGGATTCTAGGAGAAGTTTCTAGAAAAGAAAAGATATGGGGTAGATACATTGTATCCTACTTAATTCATCCAAAACTCTAAATTGGATGATGGAAAATGAGTAGAAAAATATCCTAATTTCTTATTTATAGGAATGTCTAGTCATGAAGCAAAGTTGTCATGTTAAAGAACCTAAGGAGAAGAAGGAGTTAAGGGTTTTCCTTCATCAAGTAACCCAAGAGGAAGGTCTGCAATGATATGTTAAGCAAGAAGGCTTAAGGAGATGAATACTTGAAGGGTGAACAAGCTATCAAAGTTGCAAAGTATGAAGCCCAAATAGAATTGAGGACTAAACAGAGATTTATAATTTGCAAGAGAAGTTGTAAGTTGCATCATATCAAAGCTCTATTGTTACTCTCAAACAATTGTATCAGTCTAGGGTAAATCCTTTGGATTAAGGTTGACCTAATAGTCATTTTAAAATCTTTTAACTAGGTGGTATTCCAAATGAATGGCCTAAATTCCTCTAACAAGGCTCACTTCTAATAGGGTGATTAAAATCTCCTAATTGGGTCACATTTAACAGTGTGTCTTATAACCTTTAATAGGTTTGGCCTTTCATAGGGCATCACTTTAGAAGAGTAAAAAAGAGTAGCATGTTACTAATTGTTTTTCCCAAATTAGGTTTCCATATAAATCCTTGTATCAAGTGTCCTAATGAATCTATTATGTTTCATCCTTTACATTTTTGCAAATTGATTTTATACTAGCATACAAGTTTTAGGGATTTCATAATGGATGCATGCATGGGCATGAATTTTTTAAGGGTTCACTAAGTTGTGAAAAAAATTATTTATACATTTAGACCTTGGATAATTGATTCACCCCCCTCTCAGTTATTCTAAAGTATTCCTACAATTGGTATCAAAGATATCTACTTAAGAGGACTAGTTTAAAGGTACTAGAAGCACAAATATCGAGATGTCAATAAGAGAAGTACCCAAGCTCAACAAAGATAACCTTCTTACATGGAAATTTTTATTGAAGCTACACCTTGGAGGACTTGGAAATCATGCACAATTTTCCATTATAGTGAAACATGTTGATCAAGTTGGAGCCTTAACTATTGAAGATATGATGAAGAAGAAAGAACACAATCAGAGAATGTTGGAGATTGCCTCTACCCTAAGCTATTTCAAATTTGATGATATCAAAGGTTGTGACACTACAAAGAAAATTTGAGATACCCTACACACAATCTATGGAGGAGACAAAAATGTTCAAAAAGCCAAATCTGATAGTCTTAGAGGTAAGTTTGATGATATGAAAATGGACAAAGGTGAGAATATTGCTCAATATCTTGCTAGAATAAAAGAAATTGTTAGTGTAATAAGAGGAGCTACTAGTCATATAGATGATGATAATATGTTAAGTAAAGTCTTAAGAACACTACTACCTATTTATGCTATTAGAGTTTCTACAATTCAAGAGTTGAGATTTATTCTAGGAAATGATCTAATCCTTGAAGGTTTGGTAGGTAGAATCACTACTTTTGAGCTATCTAATTTTGATAATTACAAACTTGAGAGCCCTAAATCTGCATTCAAAGCTAAGTTTTTATTTAAGGACTCTGATGAGGTGAAGCAGAAGAAGAAGAAGAAGAAGAAGAAGAAGAAGAGAAAGATAAAATATGTATCTAGTGAAAGTGATATAGATGAGTAAGATATTGAATGATTAGAAGCACTACTAGCAAGAAGATTTCATAGAGGTAAAAGCATGTTCAAAGGTAATTTACCCATCATTTGTTTCAATTGCAATGAGGTTGGTCATATTGCTGCAAGATGTACATAGAAGAAGAATTAAAAAGATGACAACAAGTACAAAAATAGAAGAGAAGATGACAACAAATATTACAAAGACAAAGGCAAGAAGTCATGCTAAATTGATGAAGAAGAAAATAGGGATGATTCTGATGAACATGATGATGAAGTGGTGTATGTTGCAATGAAGGATGAATCTAATGAAGATGGGGCAACTACACTTGTGACTTGTGTGAACAAAAATGATAGATGGATCATTGATAGTGGATGCTCACATCACATTACTGGAGACAAAAATAACTTCATTACCTTAAACTGTTATGATGGAAATAGTGTAAGATTTGGTAATGATGTACCATGTTTGGTAAAAAGAAAAGGTTCTATCAAAATCACAAACAAGATTTCATGTGACAATGCTTACTATGTTGAAGGACTAAATTATAACTTGTTAAGTGTGTCATAATTAAATAATTTGGGATGAAAGGTTGAATTTGGAAACAAGACTCCTAAGATATATGACACAGATGAAAAATTTATTGGAAAAGGTGATCAAACTAGAAGTAATCTATTTTATTTTGATATAGAGGATGCTACTTGTTTTGTTGCAAATTTTGATGATGTATGTCTTTGGCACAAGAGATTATGTCATGTTAATTTTGATAACTTGGTTAGTATCAGTAACATGAAGAAAGTTAGAGGTTTTCCTAAGTTGAAGAAACCTAATAATGTAGTGTGCAGAAATTGTTAGCTAGGCAAAATGACAAAGTCAAGCTTTAAGAGTAAAGCTTATATCTCTAAAAAAATACTAGAGATTGTTCATACTAATTATTTTTGTGGATCAATTAAAGTGAAAAGATAAAGGGGAGATAAGTACATAATGCTATTCATTGATGATTATTCTAGGATGATGACAGTTATGTTTTTGAAACAACAATCTGATGCTTTTCAAATGTTTAAGTGGTACTTGGCAAGAGTTGAGAAAGAAATAGGTAAAAGTCTGAAATGATTTAGATCAAATAGAGGAGGAGAATTCACATCAAATGAGTTTTAGATGTTATGTAATGACATAGGAATCAAAAGATAGACATCTAACTCTCAGACCCATCCACAAAATGGGATTTCTAAAAGGAGAAACATGTCTATAATGGATTGTGTCAGAACACTAATCATGGAGAAGAATGTTGCTTTGAAATACAAGAGAGAAGCTATAAGTACTATTGTATATACCTTGAACTATGTGCAAATCAAGAAATGTACTCATTCAACACCTTTTAAAATATGGTATGGATATCCACCCAATATAAAATATTTTAAATTATTTGAAAGCAAGTTTTACATTCTTAAAGATGTTAGGAATAGAAAGATTGATGCAAAAAGTGAAGAAGGTATATTCCTTGGATACTCTGCAAGAAGTAAAGCCTATAAGTGTTTAAATACTATCACTAACAAAATTGTTGAAAGTGCAAATGTGAATTTTGATGAATTTACAAAAGCACATGAGGCCAAACCTATGAAATAACTAGAACAATACAAATCATTTACATACTTCTATGAAATAATGCCTATTGAAGAAGATTCTATAAATCAAGTTACAAATCAACAACAAGTTTTAGTGATTATTGGGTCACATCCTATGAATGTCGAGTTGCATTCAGAATTTGAGCTATATTCAGATGTCAAGTTATAGAATGAAGAAGATGTGCATCCTGATTTTGAGATGAGTACACATGAAAGAGATGCTAAGATACCTAACAGAGATGTACACAATGATTTTGAAGTTGAAAGATTTCCCAAATATGTCAAAAGGCATCATCTTGCTAATCAAATCATTGGAGATATAAATGCTAGGCCAATGATAAGAAATAGATTGAGAAGTGAATCATGTTTTCTAAGCATGAAGGAACCCAAAATAGTGAATGATGCATTAGAAGATGTAGACTAGTGCAAAGCCATGGAAGAAGAGATTGAACAGATAGAGCAAAACAAAACATGGATTCTAGTTCCTAGACAAGAAGGCAAGGATGTGATTGGCACCAAGTGGGTATTTAGAAACAAGCTAGATGAGAATGGTGAAGTCACAAGAAACAAAGAAAGATTAGTTTGCAAGGGATATTCACAAGAAGAAGGAATTGACTATGGGGAGAAATTTTCTATTATTGCTAAATGGAAGGAGTAAGAACTCTACTTGCTTATGCTGCATACAAAGGTTTCAAAGTTTATCAGATGGATGCTAAATCTACATTTCTGAATGGCATATTAGAAGAAGAAGTTTACATAGAATAGCTAGAAGGTTTTTTTGATGATAACAATAAGAACATGGTATGTCGACTGCAAAAAGCTATATATGGCTTGAAACAAGCACCAAGAGCATGGTATGAGAGACTTCATTCTTTTTTTGTGAATATTGGATTTGAAAGGACTTATGATAAGAACAATCTATACAGAAAGATAGAGAAAGGAAAAGTTATTTTATTATTTGAAATATTTGTTGATAATATCATATTTGGAGGACATGATGCTTTATGTAAGAATTTTGCAAATCAGATGAAGTGAGAAATTGAAATGTCTATGTTTGGAGAAATCAATTTTTTTGTGGGATTACAAGTATACTAGATGAAGTATGGTATATACATCACTCAATCAAAGCATGTCAAAGAAATATTGAAGACTTTTGGATTAGAAGATTCCAAATTGGTAAGTACACATATGGCGACAAGACACAAGTTGTCAAAGAATGATGATTCAGCTGAGGTGAATCAAACATTATATAGGTCTATGATTGAAAAATTGCAATATGTGGTACATAGCAGACCTAATATTGCATTATCTATAGGGATAGCTGCAAGATTCTCTACTAATCACAAGGAGAATCACTCAATGGCTGTGAAGAGAATAATGAGATATGTGAAAGGAACAAAAGAGTTTGGTCTATACTACAAGAAGAATGAAAAGTTTGAATTGAGAGCCTACACTAATTTTGATTGGGTTGGAAACATTGATGATAGAAAGAGCACCAATGGAAGAGCATTTTTCTTAGGCAAGAGACTTGTTACATAGATAAGAAAGAAATAGAGTTGTACTTCACAATCTACTGTTGAAGCTGAATATGTTGTTGCTACTATCAACTGCACAAACATTGTATGGATCAAATAGCTACTCAAAGGAATGAAGGAAGAAATCATAGAAATAGTGATACTTTATTGTGATAATACAAGTATTATCAATATATCAAAGAATCCAGTGATGCACACAAAGAAAAAGCACATTGCAATCAAGTATTACTTGAGAGAGTTAGTTGAAGACAAAGAAGTGAAGATGGAATATGCTAACTAAAAGGAGAAAATTGTTGATATCTTCACAAAACCATTACTTAAGGATTCTCATGATTTTCTAAGAGGTAAACTAGGGGTAATACCCCTATCAAAGGCTATTTAAGTAATAGAAGGAGAGCCCTACATCAAACAAGCTGATGTTCATATAACACAAATTGATGCAATGGATCTTACTTTATGAGCTACCTAAATTAATCATAGAGCTGAAACTTCAAATTAGTCACAAGCAAGGTGATACATGGAGAAACTAAGGAAACTTTAAAAGCTTATATTTACATATTTTAAGATGACAAGATTTTTGGTATATGTGTTTGGCATTATTATTAGAGAGGGAGAGATTTGTTGATCAAAAAGGAAGATAGATCATTATTAGAAGGAGAAAAATATCAAACCTAGAGAATTGGATTGATCTTAGAGGGAGATTAAATAATTGCTAATGTTGCTAATTAAAAGAGGACACATGAATGATGTAAGAAAGAGGGAGAAATCCTAATCTACCTTCTTGTAAGAGGGAGATACAAGAAGGAATTTAGACAAAGTTATAAGAAAGAGTTTTGTAACCTAATTAGAAGATGGAAGTTGTTGATAGAGGGAGAAATTTTAGTACAAGATTTATTTTTAGTATTGCCTTACTATTTTAACCCAGCTAGGTTGAACAAGACATTCATCATTTGATTGACTTGGTTGATTAGTTTGGTTTGACATTAATACCAAAGAGTAAGATTGTTGAAATCTGATTGAAAAGATCATTGTTAAGAGAGATTATTGAAAGAGGTTGATTGTTGAAGAAGACTATGTGTTTCAATCATTATCTTTCACTGATTTCAAACCTAATATTTATTGGTAAGATAACTATTTAGAAGATTCAAGTACTATCACTTAGTTGATTGATGAAGAGGATTTGATCAATAAGATGTAACAATATCATCTAGAGGAAAAGTAGAGTTATGATTATGTAATGAAGTATGAGGATTAGTTAAGAGAGTGATGACATGATATATTAATAATCTACTAAAGGTTAAAAAATCCTAGCTACACTTAGAAAGTTTAGAAGAAAAAGTTACACAAAGTTTGTCTACCAAGCTTGACTAAGGGGATAACAGGTGCCAAGCAAAGTTTGTGCAAGCTAAGAAAAATGTCAATTGCATCCAAGTGAAAGCAAATTCTAGTGGATGTCGAGTAAAGTTTAGTTGATTTTGAGCATTAGTAAGCTTTAGTTGATGTTGAGTGATTTTCTAGTTGATGCTGAGTAATGCAATATGTGCCAAGCATCAAAAGATTGATAATGTCGAGTTGATGCATTATGTTAAAGACCAAACATTCATTGAATCTTATCCAAAAAGTTTATTTTCTTGTAATTTGTAAACTAAGAGAAAGATAAGGTTGATGAGTTGGTGACACAAAATTTGATGTAAACTATTTTTAGGTGAATTCAAATGGATTCTAGGAGAAGTTTATAGAAAATACAAGATATGAGGTAGATACATTGTATCCTACCTAATCCATCCAAAACCTTAAATTGGATGATAGAAAATGACTAGAAAATATCCTAATTTCCTATTTATAGGAATGTCTAGTCATGAAGGAAAGTTGTCATGTGCAAGAACCTAAGCAGAAGAAGGAGTTAAGGGTTTTGCTTCATCAAGTGACCCAAGAGGAAAGTCTACAATGGCATGCTAAGCAAGAAGGCTTAAGGAGATGAATGCTTGAAAGGTGAACAAGTTCTCAGAGCTATAAAGTATGAAGGCCAAGCAGAATTGAGGACCCTAATCAAATTTTTCCTACATTTGGATTTCCTGAGGACCCTAATTTTCCTACATTTGGATGTGTACCCTGATCAAATCTTTCCTAGTTTTTTGGCGATTGTTCTTTGTAATCTTGAAATTTAGTTTTTGAGTTTTTCCTTAGGCTAAAAGCTATCTGAGTTATGCTTTAACTCTAAAATTAGATTTTTTAACCCTTCTTTAGGTCAATCATTTTTTCTCTAATTCTATAGCAGTAGTATTCTATACTCTACTACTGTAATTTCCTTTTGTTAATGAATGAATGTAATCCTCTACTTTACCTCATTCTCCCATCAGTATTATTGCAAAATTTTCTTGCCTCTGTTGGTATTTTGTTTTCATTATTCAATATTTTTAACAATATCTACTCTTACCCTTGAATGTTATAAAGTGAAGTTCCTTCCTTGTGGCATTTCATTTGGTTTTTGATCTGTATGTAACCATTGGATTAAGACAAAGTTTGAATCAATGTGTTTTGAGGTTATATTGATGAATAGTGCATTGTTAAGAAGAGATATGACTAAATAAAATATTTTGGTGTATCATCCCCTTTAGATTAGATTAGGTAGTTTTCTTTCATGCATTCCTTCCCCCATTTCCTCTCAAAGAATATTTAGGTACACCATGATAGTATAGAAGTTGACCTTCTCTAGATACTCAATCTCAATGATCAAATCCATAGCTTGAAGATTGCTTCCATGTTTCACAAGGTTCCCTTTAGGTAAAAATTTTAGGCAAGGGTATGATAATAGCTTTTGGCACACATGTTGGGACTAACATTTGAGGCATTATAAGGTCACTGGTGTCAAGAAGAGAATATCAAATACATGCTAAGGAGATAGTGTTGCTCTCAATATTTCGAAGCCTTCAAGAGGCTTATTTTCAAGTACTTTAGGAATCCAACTCTATATTCTAGTTTCTAGACCAAAGTTGTTGTGATTCATGCCCAAGGTTCATAAAAGAGCATCTTCTAGAAGTAATATTCACTACACCAAGCTTTCATTTTCAAACCCTAGAAGAAAGAGAAGTATATTATCTCTATCCCTACTTAGGAGTGCAAAAATAATGCATACACCTTCAAGATCTCTTTCTACTCCTCCTACTAATATATTATAGCCTAGGTTACCATATTTTCATTTGAATAGATCAATATTCCATATGGCATAGCTTAGAGCACATGCACTTTCCACCTTTAATGGTAGAAGTCCTCTCCTATTGGCTCAAAGACATGATATTCTAGTGTCATCTCTCAAGAGTATACCTGATTTCACTGGTGAAACTTTCATCTCCCTTTTAGAACATATTCAAGTAATTTTAGATGTTTTTAATATACATGGCATTAAAGAAGATGATGTTTTTGTTAGGCTTTAGCTTCATCCTTAAAATGGAAAGCATTTCAATGGTATAGAGGCTTGCCTCATAACTCTATTATTTATTAGGATGGATATTTAGGAGTAGGACTTTTCAAGCACTTTGAAATAAAAGTGACCACCTATCACTTTTAGAGCAGCTAACAACTATAAAGAGAGCCCCCCATGAATATATGAGTGATTTTAATTATAGATTTCAAAAGACATGGAAAAGATACCTACTGAAATAAAGCATTCTCTTAGTAATGTTTTCTTACATTACCATAGAGCCTTTAATAGTGAAATCACTACCACAGTTCAAACTATGGGAAGGGATACCTTACCTGATGCTTATGATATTTTTGTAAAGGTAGAAAATATCTTGATACAAAGGGGTAAGTTAGATCCAAGGCCTCCAATGCCTTTCTTTTTTGACATGTCCAATCATTAGCTTACTATAACCTCTATCCCTAGAAAATCTACAAATCAATCACTTACTATTATCTATTTAGCCTCCAAATCTTTAAATGGAATAGATGAAATAAAAGATATGATGTATTCTATGATGCATAATATAGACAATAAGTTGTAGGGTAAGGAGAAGAAGCTAGAGGATGGCTTCTTAGTGATATAGAAGATGATCAACAAAGTTGTGACCTTAGACAGGAAAAAAAATCAAAAGAATAAGCTTCTCCCACTTCAATAAATCAAGGTCCCATCCATAATAGACATCCAAATTAGAATCAAGGACATTCTACATACAATCAAAATTGAACTATTAGCAATACCCCTACTACAAATATAAACCTAAATAGGACTTTAGTCCATCAGAATAATCTTGCTCAAGGACAAGATTTTTTCCCTTCTTGTAACTATTCCTATGGATACTACATGGATCAAAAGGTAGATGTAAATTCTTACTTAGCATTGACTACACAAGAGAAGGTAGTAGGACAATAGTATAATGTCAGCCAATTGACTAATGGTTCTTACAATCAACAACAGGGTGATTGTTCTTTCATGAACCATCATTCAGAGTAGTATTGTCATGCCAATCATGATGCTATAGCCCATAATACTAGAAGCAAAAGAAGAGTTCTTGAAGATGCTACATCCCCTTCACTAGATCAAGCTTCAACTTCAAATGTTTCTCCTCATGTTCCAATAATGAATACACAACAATTGTAGATACTCAACATTAGTAAAGCACATATAAATGAAACCCCAATGAATCTTATGCACCTGAGGTTTAGTCAATAGCCACTAAAATTCCTCAAGCTTTAGTTAAAGTAGTTGGTGCTCCTCTTAACATTTTGAATCAGATGAAGAGGACCAATGCTAGTTTCCCTATGTGGGATGTTGTTACCTCTATACCACCATAGAAGAGGCTACTACAACAAGAGTTAGAAAGAATAGAAGTGAAATATCAACCATCTAGAGAAGAACATGAAATAAGCTTGATGCAACCAATAAAAGGGGGAGAACTAAGAAAGAAAATTAGGCCTCCTCCCTTTTATGTTTCCTTGATCATATGAAATAAACTAGTCAATAATTGCATTTAGGGGCTAGTAGTTTCATAATGCCTAGAAGTGTAGTTGATCTCCTAGGCATCAAATATGAACCCATAGTTAGGGATGTGCTCTAATTAGATGATAGCTCTATTAAGAATGTAGGAGTCTTAAAGAATGTAGAAATGGCATTACATGCTTACCCTAGTGGTACTATTACACAATATATATCAGTAGCTAAGGTCAAACCACATTTTACAATCAATCTCTCAAAAGATTTTACTACACAAATACATGGCTTTATTTCATCTTATTAGTCTTACATGTTTTTTAGAACAAGTTATGGAAATTTTTTTTTTATAAAAGTAGAGCCTCTAACCCTCAGTCATATAGAGAACTATACTCCAAGTCCCATAAATTTGAATTGCACTATTTTTGAAGAAGAAGATGTAGACATAGCAAAGAATCCTACTACTTCTTTGCTAGAGGTGCCCAATTATCTCTTGGATGAGTGGGCCAATACTTATTAGTTTTATCTAGTACAATAAGCCCTCTAGACTAGCCTTGGAAAATATTGCATATTAGAAAGAGATGCTCCTACTCCTAATCTCATAAGGAAGGAAGAAGATGATGATATACTATGGAGCATGTTCTTTAATGGTTCAAGCAAAAAAAATGGCTCAAGGGTTAGTGTCATGCTCATTTCCCCTAAATTGGAGAAGTACTATTTTTCTTATAGGCTCTAATTTAGTTGCACCAATAATGTAGCAGAATATGAAGCATTGATTCAAGAACTCTAACTATCTCAAAAGAGAGGAATCAAGACTATAAGGGTATTTGGGGATAGTGAGCTAGTTGTTAATCAGGTTAGAAATCAGAATATTAAAAAGAACAACCTCCTCAAATCATACAAGCACAAGGTAGGGGACTTTCTTGATAGTTTTCAAGCATTCAATATCTAGAGTGTCCCTAGACAAGAAAATAAACATGTTGACAGGCTTGTAGCCATTGGTACTCACTATGATGTAATAGATCATGTTGAGGATGAAAAGGAGAAACATAGTAGAGTGTGGGTGAGATGTGAAATCCTTGAAAACTACATAAATTGGTAATTTTTTTATTCTAATGTGCAAATTGGTAATTTTTTTATTCTAATGTGCAAATTGTCAATTTTCTGGAACATGAGGCAAACTTCTCTAAGAGAAATCAATCCAAGCTACAAGGATAGCATGCCAATCAAATCCTGAACCTTAATTCAAACAAGTTACCCAAAATCTTAATCACTTTGGAGAGTATCTTCACCGTTGATGATCAAGTGAGGAGCAGAGGCTTAAATGTGGTTGCAAACAAAGATGAGCATATACCAATTGCAATTTTTGATAGGAGGACTCTCAATTTGGGAAAGGTATTCTTTAAAGTTGAGCAAGAAATTATTTTTCATTTATGTCAAAATTTTAATGATTTATTTGCATGGACATATGATAATTTAAAGAGTTTTCACCCAATTTTTCTTGAAGATACCATAGATTAGAGTGATAATGTCAAGGCTGTTAAGAAAAAGAAAAGACCAGTTAACCCCAAGATTGACCCTACAATGAGAAAGGAGCTATCCAATCTTATAGAGGCCAACATAATTTTTCCTACTAAGTATTCTTCTTGGGTAGCCAACCTTGTTCCTGTTAGGAAGAAAAATGAGGAAATTAGATTGTGTGTAGATTTTAGAGACCTTAATAGGGCTTCTCTTAAAGATCACCATCCTCTTCGTTCCATGGAACAAATTCTACCCAAGGTTAGTGACTTTGAAAGATTTTCCTTTCTAGATGGGTTTTTAGGGTACAATTAGGTGTTAGTCCAAGATTCTCATAGATACAAGCCTACTTTCACTACCAAATAGGGTAGTTATGCCTATAGCAAGATGCCTTTTGGACTAGCTAATGTGCGTGCTACTTTTCAAAAGGCAATGGAGATGGCTTTCAAGAATATGATTAAGAGGTTTTCTTTGGTCTACCTAGATGATATAATCATCTACTAAAAGAAAGTGGTAGATCATTTTGGTCATCTAAGGCAAGTATTCATCAAATACAATGAATACAGTGTGTCGGTGAATCTAAGCAAATGTGTGTTTGCCACTAATCAAGGGAAATTTTTTGCACATATTGTGTCTAAAGAGGGTTTGACTATTGATCCAAATAGAAAAAAGGAAATTATTTCTCTCCAACTTCCTACTCATAAGAAAGGGTTGCAAAGCTTCCCTAGTAGAATCAACTTTTTAAGGAAATTTATCCCTAATCTTGCTACCATGGTAAAGAAGAATATGACCTTCACCTATAAAAAGGAAGGGAGAGATAGTTTTGAAGAGATTAAATCAACAATATCATCAAATCCTACCCTTATCAATCCCAACTTTGATAAGGATTTCATTTTTTATACCCTTGGAGGTGAGTCAAGCATCTCAACTATCTTGACTCAATTAAATGATGCAAAAAAAGAGAAACTTATAGCCTTTTTTAGTGAACGGCTAAAGGACTATGAAGATAAATACAACTATGTCCAAAAGAAAGCTCTTGTAGTCATAAGGGCCTTAAATAAATTTATACATCTTTTGTCTCACAATATGATCCAACTCCTAGTTCCTCATGCAAGTGTGAAGAACTTTCTTTAAAATATGGATGTCAATGAGAAGAGGGTTGGATGAATCACTAAGGTTATGGAGTGTGATTTTGATATCAAGATCACCAAGCTTATAAGAGTTAAAGGTTTGTGTGGTTATATGATTTCATCCTAGGAGAAAACTGATAAGGCTTCTCTAGTTATAGGAAATGTAGAACCAGTAGGGGATGAAAATCTAAATGATTAGATGCATGACATGATAACCTCCTTGTTAGGAGGAGGATATCCATAAGGTTTAAGTAGGACCAAAAGAAGATGATACAAATTGCAATCTATCCCTTTTGACCTAGTAAATGGGATTCCTTTTAGGAAGGATCTCAATGGAGCCTTATTAAAATGTATCAACATTGATCAAATTAATAGGATGGTCAAGTAGTTTCATGATGGTCTTGATGGTGATCATTTCTCAACTAGAACAACAACCATGAAAATCATGAAAGATAGCTATTATTGGCCAATTATATTCAATGATTATCATAAAATGTATGAAAATGTGAGAAGTGTGCTTTCTTCTCAAGTAAGCATAGATTAGCAACTCTTTCCCTACATCCCACTCAGGTTGATCAACCATTTTCTCGATGGAGGTTAGATTGGTCCAATAAATCTACCTTATAGCTTTGGTCACAAGTAGATCCTAGCTACAACTAATTATTTTACAAGATGAACCAAGGTAGTAGCCTTGAAGGATTCTAGGAAGACTTTAGTGGTAGAATTCTTAATGGAATTGTTACCAGGTTTGGTACTCCTTCAACCATAATATTAGACAATGCTAAATCTTTTTGTTGGGGCCCGTATTTTCTCTTGGGAAATTGATCATGGAATATACTCGAGCACATCTTGAAATTAGTACCACCAAGGCAATGGCTTGGTTGAGTCTTCTAATAAGAACCTAACTAAAATCATGAAAAGGACTATTGAGGACAAAAATAAGTGTTGGAATTCATGATTTAAAACTTCACTTTGGGTTGATAGAATTACACCTAATAGGGCCATTGGAAATTCACCTTTCACATTTGTGTATGGAAGGGAGGCTAGACTTCCTATCTCACTTCAGTTTCCCTCCCTAGAATTAGCTCATAAGTTGGAGCTAGTTGAACATGATGTCATCATAGTCAAGATGGTAGAAATAATAGAACTAGAAGAAAAGAGGCAAAAGGCTATGCAAACACTTGAAATTCACAACCTACAAGTGAAAAAGAGCTTCAACAAGAAGGATAAATCTAGGCTTTACAAAGAGGGAGATCTTGTTCTCAAGTGGGATATAGATAGGGCCAAACTAGGTAGGCACTCAAAATTTGATGCTATCTGGAGTAGACCTTATGTTATCACCAGTTGTAAGTAGGCTAATGCCTTCCAATTATCCAAGCCTAATGGTGATATCCTACCAATTCTAGTCAATAGAATTTACCTGAAACCCTACTTCTAGATAGGGTTAGGGTTTTCTATATATATTAGGTTAGTTCTATTTTTCCAAGAAGTGTTGGGCATAGGTTAGCTCTCTGTAAGATAGCCAAGTTTTGAAAATTTTAGGTTGTAGAGGAAGTGGAGTTTCAAAATTCTTGTAGATGTAGAAAAGATAGAGGTAGAGTTATGGTTTCACAAAGCACAGGTTTTATTTTATTGCTCCATAGCCCAATGGATGCTTAAAGTCACTAGTCATATACTTAGTAGGCTAGTATCCCCTCTAAGTCACCAGAGTTATTAGCCATATTTACCCTCTAGCCAAAATTTGAGTTTTTCCTATCAACATTTCCAATGGCCATATTTTCAATTATTCAAATGTTCTAATATTATTAAAGATGTACTTAAAAACTTGGGTTATATTTTATGTCCTAAGTATATGGGTTACTTCATGTTTTAATATCTTTGTGGGTGCATCTTCTCAACCATCTGATGTAAAGAAATCAACAAACATCAATTTTTCATTATCAAAAGTTTCATGACAAAAGGTCATGGTGACATAGCGATAATGTGCAATATATCCTAGATGGGCCTTTCTTCTTATCAATTAGTGAAGTTGTCAGACAAGGTAAAAACTAGCAAAGTTTTATTCATGGCCATTTAAAGTGGGCCAGTTTCTTCATGTCCCCTTGTCCACTGTTAAATTGGAGATGATCAATGATTTTCTCTATGTTGATATAGAAAAGTCTACTTTGAATTTTCATAGCAAGATAGTAACTATATGAAACATGGATGTATGGGACCTATTCTAGTTGTGGACTATAAACAAAAGGGTGTCAGAATGAGTTGGCATAAGGAAAGGTTTTGATTGGTTAGAGTACTAAAAAAAGAATGATACATCTCCAAGACTGTTAGATTAAGGGTAGATATGTGGATGTTTTTATATCACTAACCAAATATGTGAGGCAAATATTCATAGCAACATAATGATAAGTTGACACATGTCTCAGCAGGCCTAGGTGGTAAGTAGTGGTGGTTAAGTTAATTCTCATAGGGTCATAGGCATTTTGTGTTACATCGATTTCAAGCTACAAAGAAGTGATAATAGTTAGTATGAGTTCATGGTTTCACAAGCTAAAAGAGTTACCTAAGATAAAAGGTGGAAAAAATGCAACTAGGGTAAGGTCAGTAGGTTAACATAAAGAAGAATGGTAATGTGGTGGAATGATAAATTATGATTGGTCCATGTGGCCAAATGGTACAAACCATTGCACAAAAACCCCAAGGTGAGCTAGTGAAGGCCACCCAATCGATCATAACATCCTACCACACTCCACAGTCTAGACTCTAGGCTAGATGTGCATCCATACGATGGGCCCTCCTTAGTTGTATGAGCCCTAGACAAAAACTTCAATGCTAGTATTGCCACCCTCTCTAAAGACTAGAACTTGGGTGGAGGCTTTGATACAACATGGTACAAACCATTGCACTGAAACCCTAAGGTACTAGTGAAGGCCACCCAGCATGATCATAACATGAAATTTGAGGATTGACTGATGGCATGGTTAACTTGGTGTGCTGAGAACAAAGGAAAGTAGATCTTTAATGGAAAATTGGATCTTCTTGATCATTTGCAACCACCTTTCATCATTCTCCATGTAGAGTAAATGTAAAGGGCATTCCATTCATTTCTTAGTTATCCATCTACCTAGTTAGAATGATAAGGGTTGTCATTTCTATCTTCTCAAGGATTTTTTAACTTTGAAAGATATACTTTTCCTGTAGCTAGATGTGTAGCCTGATTAGATCTTTCCCAATTTTGTATGATTGTCCTTTGCAATCTTAAATGTAGTTGTTGAGTTTTTCCCTAGGATGAAAGCTATCTAAGTTATGCTTGAACTATAAAATTAGATGTTATATGTTAGGATTAAACCACAAATAGAAATAACAATTAAATCTAAATATAACCAATAATATATCACACAAAAAAGAACACAAGACACCAAGATTTAATGTGGTTCACCCAATCCCTAGGCTACATCCACTAAACAAAAAGTCTGGTATTATTATGATCCAATGATTATAACCTAATTACAATCCATAATCCCTTACAGCTCAATATCGTCACAAGAACCAATTTTACATCACAACTATGAAACAATCCCTAACCCTAAGCTCTTTTATACAAGTATTTTTATCACTTTAGGGTTATAATTAATAATTACATGTTGGGCCAAAATATGGATAAAATAAGGCCCAAAATTATTTTTTTGGGTCAATACCATGAGACCCAAAGAATTTATGAAGTATGTATAGTACTTTCTTGATTAGTCACCATAATCTAACAATCTCCCACTTGGGGACTGATTAGGCTCCACACTAAATAACAATCTCTCACTTAGAAATTGATCCTGTAGCTATGTTGCTACTCCATGAGGCTCCCACTAGATCAAACCACCTTGGACTCTTCTATTCTTTTATTCATGTTCGGTCTAGAAGACCAACCAAAGCTAAAGAGGAGTTTAGCTTCTCCCTAGTTACTACCTTTGTTAATATATCTATTGGATCTTCATTTGTATGTATCTTCTCCAGCTTTAACTATCCATCCTCCAAAACTGACCAAATGAAGTGGTACCACAACTATATGTGTTTGATCTTTGAATACAAAGCTAAATTCTTTACAAGATGAATAACACTTTGACTATCTGTAAACAAATAATTATCCTTCTAAGGGTGTCCCAGTTCTTCCAAGAAAAATTGAAGCTGTATCATCTCCTTGGCTACCGCTATAGTAGCTACATACTCTTCCTCTATTGTGGATAAAGCATTAACCTTTTGTAATCTAGAAACCCAGCTCACAGCTGCCACACCAATAGTATAGACATAACTTAAAGTACTCCACCTAGTATCAATATCCCTTACCAAATCTAAGTCAACATAGCCCTATAAATTAGTAGTAAACTCCCCAAAGTGTAAACACTTATTGGATGTTCCTCTCAAATATTTGAGAATCCATTTGACTACATTCCAATGCTCAATTCTTGGATGAATCATATACCTGCTAACAACTCCCACTATGTGTGCAATATCCAATCTAGTACTACAGATAAAGCATAGGGTACCTTGGACATATTATCCTGCTCTTCTTGTGTCTTGGGACACATCTCCTTAGTCAACTTAAAATGAACAGTTAAAGGTGTACTGACAGCTTTAGCATTCTCCACAAAGAAACGTTGCAACACCTTCTCAACATAATCAGCTTGGGATAGCATCAATGTTTTATTCTTCCTATCTCTGCAAATCTTCATACCAAGGATTTTTTTTGCTACCCCCAAATCATTCATAGTAAATGCATGTGCTAATTGGCATTTTAGCCCCTTAATATGATCAATGTTAAACCCAGCTACAAGTATATCATCAACATATAAACATAAAATAATACAGTTGTCATCATTCAACCTCTTAAAATAAATATAATGATCTAAATGACACTTGTGATATCCATGCTCATGCATAAAACTGTCAAATTTCAAATACCATTATAGAGGTGCCTATTTCAAGTCATATAAACTTTTCTTCAATTTGCACACTAAGTTCTCATTACCTTTGACCTCAAAACCCTATAGCTGAGCCATATATATATCTTCATCCAAATCACCATGAAGGAAGGTTGTTTTAACATCAAGCTACTCTAAATACAAATCTTTGGTAGCCACAAGACTTAAAATAGTATGGATAGAAGTCATCTTAACAGCAGGAGAAAATATCTCATCAAAACTAATGCCTTTTTGTTGTGCAAATCCTTTCACAACTAACCTAGCTTTAAATATTTTCATATCTCCATTCTCTTCTTTTAACCTATAAACCAGTTATTTTGCAAAGCCTTTTTACCTCCAAGCAATTTTCATAATTCCCAAGTCTTGTTTTTTAGCAAAGAGTCCATTTCTTCTTTTGTTGCAAACTCTCACTAAATCTTAGTATCCACCTGCATAGCTTCATCAGAATATTTAGGTTCACCAGCATCTGTTCATAAAATAGAATACAAAGAGGGAGAAAATCTTTCTAGAGGTCTAATTTTCCTTGTTGACCATCTAACATTCACCGGCGTGTGTATTTTTTTTTTTTGTGGTTGTTGCATGTCATGTGGAATGGCTGGAACATCAACTTTTGGAGTATCATCTAGCACTACATAATCATCTTCTTTCTTCTCGTGTTGCTATAATAGATCTTTGTACCACACTTTCTCATTAAATATGACATCATTTCTTCTTACAATTTTATGATTTTCAAAATCCCAAAGCCTATAGCTAAATTTATTAATGCCATATCCAACAAATTCACATTTCTTTAACTTAGCTTCCAACTTGGTTCTATTTTCAAAATCTATATGAGAAAAAGCTTCACAACCGAAGGTCTTGAGAAAAGAATAACTCACCTTCTTACCAGTCCATGCTTCCTCTAGAATACCACAACCCAAAGGAGTAGAGGGACCTCTATTAATCAAATATACAATAGTATTGATAGCCTCCACCCACATATATAAGGGCAACCCAACATGCAACCTCATGCTCCTTGCACACTCCATTATAGTCCTATTCATGCGTTCAACCACTCCATTTTCCTATGGAGTCCTTGGAATAGTTTTCTATCTATGAATACCATTAGTGAAGCAATAATTTTCAAATTCATGACTGCAATACTCACCACCATTATTAGATCTTAAACATTTTAATTTCTTACTAGTCTCATTTTCAACCAAGCATTTCCATTTCTTAAAAGTTTGAAATACATCAAATTTCTATCTAAGAAAATAAATCCATACCTTTGTAGTTGCATCATCAATAAATGTAACATAATAATGAGAGCCTCCAAGGGAAGATACCTAAGCCAGTCCCCATACATTAGTTTGCACAAGCTCTAATATCTCCTTCTTTTTTTCCTTCCCAATCTTTACAAAACTCACTCTCTTTTATTTTCCATACACACAACTTTCACAAAATTCCATATTAATACATTTTATACCTAGTAAAACTTTCTTTGAATGAAGTACTTTCATACCTTTCTAACTCATGTGCCCAAGTTTTTTGTGCCATAGCACTGTATCAAAATTTATAATAGCTATTTGTTCTCCCTACTCAACTGCAAGAATTGTTCCTAAACATTCATTTTCCTCTGAAATAATTAAAGTAGAAGGAACAATATGACCTATAAAAAGATATAAGGTGCCTACTTTCACAGCTTTTGCTACTACAAGGGAACCTTTTGAAACCTTCTAATTTTTATCATTAAAAGTAACAACACAACCCTCATCACCGAGTTTCCCTACTAAAATTAAATTCTTACTCATCCTTGGAACCTATCTTACCTCATGTAGTAGCCAATTATTCTCATTCTATAACTTAATCTTAACTTTTCCCTTTCCAATAATTTGATAGGGTTCATTATCCCCCAAATAAACAAGTCCAAAATCCCCTTGGACATAATCAATGAAATAACCTCTATGAGGTGTAGCATGAAATGAAGCACCAGAATCTAAAACCCATGAATCGTCAACACTTTCTAAAGATAGAAGAAAAGCATCCTCTTTAGATTTTTTACTTAACCTTTGTAAACTAACTATCCAATACTCAACAAGTCATGTTTCAATCCATAAAAAAAATAGACATCATCAGTGTTAGTTTTACCATCAAGAGTAATGGATCCAATTTCTGTTATATGACAAGCTACATTATTACCAACTCTAACAATTCCTCCATAATGATTCTTGAACTTAATAAACTTATTCATATCACTAGTCATGTGATGTGAACAACCATTGTCAATTACCCAATAAGATGTCTTTTCTACTAGGGTAACTAGAGCTCTTTCTTCTCTAATTTCTCTATCAAGATTGTCTTCCTTGATATCCACAAATTCTAATTCATCATCACTATCACTTTGACCTTTCTAATTAGATTCTTCATCTTCATTTGCATACAAACAATTTCTATCTCTATCTCTTATAGGGTTGAGGATGAATTAGTTTACCGAGCAAGGTCAACCAATGAAGGATTTCATTATTTTGGAAAATAAAATTTATTTGTTTAATGTAATATTTGTAGCCAACTGATGTATGGTTTATTGATAAATGTAACTTGTGAGTAAGCTGACTTGATAATCTGAATGGTATATACAAGAGGTCAAGTTGTGAATTTTAAGTGTGGTGGTTTTGATGTGATATGAATATGAAGGAGGACTAATTATTGTGAGAGAAAATTTTGAAGGATGATTAGAGATCATTAAGAAGTAGAAAAGCTATATTTGATCAAGGAGGATCTAATGGTGCATAATAGAGATATGTAATCAACAAATTTAGTTGCATCTTATTCAGGTCAATTCATTGTTACTTTCTAACCATTGTAGTAGTGATTTCAAAATCTCTTAATAGAGTTGGTTTAGTAGCCATTTTTTAAATCCTCTAACAGGGTCACACCTAGCAGTGTGTTTTGTAACCTTTAATAGGGTTGGCTCCTAACAGGGGTCACTTCAAAAGAGTGAAAATTGGTAGCTAGTTACTTGATGGTTTTTTCCATATTGGGTTTCCATGTTAAATCTAGTGTCTATTGTGTTCATGTTATTTGCTTTTATGTGCATGTTAATAATTATGAATGCTTAAAAATTAGTAACAAGTTAACCTACTGAGTTATAACATTTTTCTGAGTGTTTATGGAGTATCAATAATAACTAGTTATTTAAGACATCTAAGGGATTTGGATTTGTTTGTTTTGTAACTAAACTACCCTCCCTTAGTTACTCCATCTATAATTCCAACAATTGGTATTAGAGCTTATGGTGCTTGTAGGAAAAATTTCAAGGATCTAAGCTAAAGATTAGGATGTCTTACAAGAGGGAAATTCCAAGACATAACAAGGATGACTTCTCAGCATGGCAGGGATTGATTAGACTTTATCTAGCTTCTATTAGTGATACAGGGCTGAAGTACCTTGATGAAAAATATGTAGAACCTTCTAGTACATTATTTGTCAATCATATTGCTGAAAAGAAGACTCACAACAACATGATGATAGATATTGCATCTGCCCTAAGTTATGAAGAATTTGATGATATCAAGGATTGCAAAATTGCTTTTGAAATGTGGAACAAGCTAAAAGACATCTATGGAGGTGATGATAATGTGAGAAGAGTCAAAGCAAAAAGTTTGAGAGGTCAATTTGATCAAATGAGGATAAGAGAAGATGAAAACATTGAAAAATATGTTGAAAGAGTTAAAGCATGTCTTAGTGTACTCAAAGCATCTGGAGATATTAAGGAGGAAATAGTTATAAGTAAAGTTCTTAGAACACTACTTCCCATTTATGCAATCAAAGTTTCTACAATTCAAGAAAGAAGATGCAAAGCAAATCATAAGATAAATTTACAAGTCATAGTCGGAAGATTGACTGCATTCGAGCTAGATAACTATGATAATTATGTTCCAACTACCAAGAACATTGAATCGACATTTGAAGCCAAGATTTCACTCAAGGAAAAAGGAAAGAAGATAAAGGATTCTCAGTCATATAGTGATGAAGAATCAGAAAAGAGTTTAGATAGTGATCTTGATCTGGTCGAAGCTCTACTTGCAAGGAAATATTCAAGAGGCAAAGGGAAATACAAAGGTAAGGTTCCTCTAATCTATTTTTCTTGTGAAAAAATTGGACATATTACTGCTAGGTGCCCAAATAAGCAGAACAAGAATGAGAAGAAAGGTCACAAGTGCAATGGCAAGAAAGATTTCAAATCATTCAAGGACAAAGGTAAGAAAACATATTTCATGGCTAAACATTTTAATGATTTTGATGATGAAGACGAAGATGAAATTGGTTACATTGCTATAAAGGATGAGTCTAATAATGATAGGGAAATGGCACTTATTTCTCATGTGAGAAAAAATTATACATGGATTATAGATAATGGTTTTTTTCATCACATGACTGGTGATAAAACTAAGCTTGAACAATTTGAAGACTATGATGGTGGTAGTGTGAGGTTTGATAATAATGAACCTTGCTGCATAAAAGGAAAAGGAATAATCTCACTAACCAAAGAAATTATATGTGATAATACATATTGGGTAGAAGGACTGAAATACAATCTGTTGAGTGTGGCACAACAACTCAATAATGGATTCAAATTGGAATTCTTGCATGGAAAAGAAAGAATTTTGGATGGAAAAGAAAAGCTAATTAGATCAGGCACTCAAACAAAAGGTAACTTATTTTATCTTGAACTTGGTCAATGTTCATGCTTTATTGCTCAAGTTGAAGAAAGTTGGTTATGGCATAGGAGGTTGTGTCATGCAAACTTTGACAACTTGGTGAAAATAAGTAAATTCAAGAAAGTAAGAGGCATTCCTAACATAAAGAAACCTGAGGTTGGTCTATGCAAGAATTGTCAAATTAGCAAGATGGGAAAAAATAGCTTTAAAAGTAAAAACTATCATTCTGAAGAAGTTTTAAAAATTGTAGATACTAATTTATGTGGACCTATTGGAATTGAAAGTTATATTGGTAAAAAGTTTTACATTCTTTTTGTTGATGATTACTCAAGAATGATGACTTCCATGTACCTAAGAGAGAAATCAAAAGCATTTGAGAAGTACAAATGATATTTGACCAGAATAGAGAAGGAAATAGGCAAAAGACTAAAATGCTTGAGGTGAGATAGAGATGGTGAATTCATTTCACATGAGTTCAATAACTTTTGCATCGAAAGGGGGATCAAAAGGTAGGTTTCAGCACCTAGAACTCTTAAACAAAATGGAATAGCTAAAAGAAAGAACAAATCTATCATGGACTATGTAAGAACCTTAATGATTGAAAAGAGCATTGCTGTCAAATACTAGAAGGAAGCTATCAATATTGCAGTTCATACCTTGAACTAAATACAACTAAAAAAGGACTCATTCAAAATCCCGTATGAGTTATGGTATGGCTACAAACCCAATGTAAGTTACCTAAAATTATTTGGAAGCAAATGCTACATTTTAAAAGAATCTAGAAAAGGTAATTTGATGTGAAGGATGATGAAGGAATATTTTTGGGATATTCTTGCAAGAGTAAATCATATATATGTTTAAATTTGTCTACTCACAAATTCATAGAAAGTGCACATGTGAAAGTTGATGAGTTTTCCAAAAAAATTGAAGAATAAAGCAAAAGGGAATTAGAAGACTACATGAAATTTTTTTTCATTGAACCTAATACAGTACTAGATATAACTATCAATCAAGAATCTTCAACTCCCAAGTCTTTAGTAACCAAGTTGTAGGAAGTCCAAATCGAGCTACAAGAACCCAAGTCACATTCTGATGCTACCAAGCCAATGCCTACAAGTTTGAAGGACCCAAGCTATAGACAAGATAGTTAGAACCTAAAGCTAAAGTGCAAGAGGATGAAAATGCAAAGCATTCAAAAGGCAAGAAAATTGTATTAGCTAAGTATGTTAGGAGGCATCATGCACCAGATCAGATCATTGGAGATAAATCTAAAGGAACTATGACAAGAAGTAAGTTGAAAGGAACTTGTTTACTTGTTAATTTTGAACCTAGAAATGTGAAAGATGCATTAGAAAATGAAAGTTAGATTGAAGCTATGAATGAAGAGATAGAGAAAATAGAGAAAAAAAAAACATGGACTCTTGTAACTAGGCCTAAAGACAAAAATTTGATTGGAACTAAGTGGGCATTCAAAAACAAGTTAAATGAAGATGGTAAGGTGTCAAGGAACAAAGCTAGACTAGTATGCAAAGGATATTCTCAAGAAGAAGGTGTAGACTATGGAGAGACTTTTGCTCTTGTTGCAAGATTGGAAGGTGTCAGAACCTTACTTGCATATGCTGCATACAAAGGATTCAAAGTTTATCAGATGGATGTCAAGTCAAAATTTCTTAATGGTATACTACATGAAGACATTTACATTGAACAACCTAAAGGTTTTGTTGATCCAGAAAAGAGGGACATGGTTTTCAAATTACATAAAGCATTGTATGGTTTGAAGCAAGCCCCTAGAGCATGGTGTGAAAGACTACATAACTATCTTATTCAGATTGGTTTGCAAAGAACTAATGATAATAGCAACTTTTATATCAAGGAAGGACTAGATAATAAGATTATTTTGGTAAAAATATTTGTAGATGACACTTTGTTCATAGGAAATGATGATCTTTGCAAAAAAAAATTAGAAAAATGAATAATGAATTTGAAATGTCAATGTTTGGTGAGATCAAATTCTTTATCAATATTTAAATTTAGTAGAATAAGAATTACATCTACATCACTCAATCTAAATACATCAAGGAGATACTAAAAAAGTTTGGTATGGAAGACTGTGAACTAGTTGGGACTCCTATGTGTACTAGATTGAAACTTACCAAGGATGATGAATCAAAGGAAGTGGATCAAACATTGTATAGATCTATGATTGAAATGTTGCAGTATGTAGTGCATACAAGACTAGAAATTGCCCTTGCAGTTGGTATTGTAGCATGATTTTCAAAAAAACTAAAAGAAAATCACATGATGGAAATCAAAAGGATCATGAGATATTTGAAAGGAACTAAAGATTATGGATTATGGTATAAACTTGGAAGAAATCTGGATTTAAAAGTGTTTACTAATGCAAATTGGGTAGGAAACGTTGATGATAGAAAGCATATGAGTGGAGGAGATTTCTTTCTTGGAAAGAGGTTGGTTTCTTAGACAAGTAAAAAGAAAAATTGTACATCCCAATCCACAGTAGAGGTAGAATATGTTGCAGTAGTAGTAAACTGTTCAAACATTATTTGGTTCAAAGAGCTATTGGAAGGTATGAAGGAAGAAATCAAAGAACCTATTGTTATGTTTTGTGACAATACAAGTGCAATTAACATATCCAAGAATCTAGTGATGCGTTCAAAAACCAAGCATATTGCTATAAAGTATCACTTTGTCAGAGAATTAGTGCAGGATAAGGAGATCAGATTTGAATATGTTCATACAAAGGAACAAATTGCTGACATATTCACAAACCCTTTACCTAAGGATGCATTTTTGTATCTAAGAGGTAAGTTAGGGGTCATTTCCCTATCTAAAGCACACTAAAATATAGCTTTAGTCATGCATCAATAGGAACAGAACTCAAGATCTATTATTTGATGCAGCAAAGTAATGAAGACATTGCATATGAAACAGTACTTAAGGTACACTGAATTTATTTTTAGTTGTGTTGTCTTTGGCATGTGTTGTCAAAGAGGGAGAGTTTATAGTCATATCTTTCTAAAATTTGCAAGAGAAAAAGAGTTTATGCAAGAGGGAGATATTATTATGAAAGATGGAGATTACTATATTTGAGGAGTTTTGTGGAATGAAATGTAAGAAGGAGAAGCATTCTATTAGAAAAGACTTGTTTTCAAATTTCATTCTATTATGACATGTTGTGTTGCCATCAATGCCAAAGAGGGAGATTGTTGTATAAAATTGTTCAATTGTGTGTTGTCTTTGATGTTACACAAATGTTATATTAGTTATCAGTCAATGTTTACTAAGCTTAAAAGGTTTGCAAGAAGGTTTACAATGTCTACTAAGTGTTCTTAGTCTTTACCTTGTGCAAATAGTTGTTACTGAGCTTCCAAGGTTAGAAAAGAAATTTAGTGTCTACCAAGCCTACTTGGTCATCAAAGGAAAATATGGTAGAGAACAAGTCTTAGCGAGCTCTCATGGTTAGCAAAAAAATTCAATTCTTATCAAGTTCACTCAGTAGCCAAAGGATTTTGTAGAATTTGCAGTGTTAACCGAGTTGAGATGGTTAACTTAGGAAATTGCTTCTAGAGTAATGTTTACTAAGCAGGGTTGGCCAATGAAGGATTTCATTGTTTTGGGAAATAAATTTTATTTGTTTAATGTAATATTTGTAGCTAACTAATGTATGGTTTATTGGTAAATGTAAATTTTGAATAAGCCGACTTGATAATTTAAATGGTATACATAAGAGGTCAAGTTGTGAATTTCAAGTGTGATAGATTTGATGTGATATGAATGTGAAGGAGGACTAATTATTGTGAGAGCGAATTTTGAAGGATGATTAGAGATCATTGAGAAGCAGCAAAGCTATATTTGATCAAGAAGGATCTAATGGTGCAAAATAGAGATTTGTAATCAAAAAATTCAGTTGCATCTTATTCAGGTCAATTCATTGTTACTTTCTAACCATTGTAGCAGTGATTTCAAAATCTCTTAACAGAGTTGGTTTAGCAGCCATTTTGTAAATCCTCTAACAAGGTGACAGTTTAGTTGAATTGTTCTAAAGATCTCTAGCAAGGCCACTCTTAACAAGGTGATTCAATCCTCTAATAGGGTCACACCTAACAATGTGTTTTGTAACCTTTAACAAAGTTAGCTCCTAATAGGGCTCACTTCAGAAGAGTGAAAATTGGTAGCTAATTAATTGGTAGTTTTTCCCATATTGGGTTTCCATGTTAAATCCGGTGTCTCTTGTGTTCATGTTATTTTATTTTGCATGCATGTTAATAATTATGAATGCTCAAAGATTAGTAACAAGTTAATCTACCAAGTTATAGTATTTTTGTGAGTGTTTATCAAGTATCAACAATAACTAGTTATTTAAGACATCTAAGGGATCTAGATTTGTTTTTGTGGTAATTGATTCACCCTCCACCCCCCAACCCCCTCTTAATTACTCCATCTATAATTTCAATAGGGACTAGCAATTAAACAAAAGGTAATCTATTCTATCTTGATCTAACTAAAATTTTGTGTTTCCTAGCTCAAGTAGAAGAAAGTTGGTTATGGCATAAAAGGTTATGTTGCATGAATTTTGATAACTTAGTCAATATAAGAAAGAATAGAAGAGTGAGAGGCATTCCAAGGCTCAAGAAATATGACATGGGCATGTGTAGGATTTTTAAACTAGAAAGATGAGAAAGAAAAGCTTCAAAAGCAAGAATTATCATTATGAGGAAATTCTTGAGTTGGTTCATTCAAGCCTTTATGGACCTATTGGCATACAAAGCTACTATGGAGATAAATAGTAATGTACTTGAAGGATAAGTATGAAGCTTTTCAAAAGTTCTAGTGATATCTAGCTAGAGTAGAAAAAGATATTAAAATGTCTAAGGTTAGATAGAGGAGGTGAATTCATCTCTAATGAGTTCAATGAATTCTACAATGAAAGAGGAATCAAAAGATAGGTATCAACACCTGGCACACCTCAGCAAAATGAGAAAGAAAAAAGAAGAAGTAGATTCATTATGGATTGTGCTAGGACACTAATGATAAAGAAAAATGTTGCAATGAAATACTAGAGGGAAGCAATCAACACAACAATTCATACCTTATATCAAGTTTAGTTGAAGAAAGATTCAAAGAAATCACCCTATGAATTATGGTATGGCTATATACCTAGTGTTTTTTATTTCAAAGTATTTGGAACCAAATGTTATATCTTAAAAGAGACAAGGAAATGAAAATTTGATAAGAAAAGTGGTGAATGCATATTCATAGGATACTCCAACAAAAGTAAAGCATATAAATGTCTAAATCTAGTTGCTCACAAGATTATAGAAAGTGCACGTGTAAACATTGATGAGTTTGCAAAAAATAGTAAAGAACAAAGGAGCAAAGAACTTGAAAACTATAGAAACTTTGTCCACTATGAACCTAATACTCTACCTAAAAATCAAGTCATAAAATTGGGAATCAATAGTCTTCACCACCTGAGTCCCCAAAATTTCTAGTCCAACCTAAGTTATAACCAGTGCAACTCAAGTCAGAGTCAGAGGGACCTGAGTCTCTATCAGAATGACCAAAGTTTTAGCTAGTGAAAACTACGTCACATTCTAAAGGACATAAGTCACAAACAGTGGGACCTACACATCATTTAGAAGATCATGGTGAATTGAGTATACTTTGAAAGAAGGAACCTATACTTTCTAGATATGTTAGAAGGTATCATGCACCCAACAAGATTAATGGAGATTAGTCAAAAGAAAAAATAACAAGAAATAGACTAAAAGGTACATTTTTTCTTACTGAGTTTGAAGTTAGAACTATTAAAGATGTATTAAACAATGAAAGTTGGATTAAGGCTACGAATCAAGAGATAGAAAAAATTAAAAGAAATAAGACTTGGTTTCTTGTTCCTAGACCCAAGGATAAAAATATAATTGGCACAAAATGGATATTTAGAAATAAGTTGAATGAAAATGGAGAAGCGCCAAGGAATAAGGCAAGGCTAGTATGCAAGGGTTATGCTCAAGAAGAAATTTTTAACTATGGAGAAACCTTTTCTCTTGATGCTAGACTAGAAGATGTTATGCTACATATAAAGGATTTAAATTATATTAGATGGACATAAAGTCAACTTTCTTGAATGGAATCCTAGAAGAAGAAGTCTACATTGAGCAACCTAAAGGTTTCAAAAATCCTAGCAAAAAGAATATGGTTTGCAGATTACACAAAGCTTTCTATGGTCTCAAACAAGCCTCCAAAGTCTAGTATGAAAGATTTCGTAGTTATTTGGTAAAAAAAAAAATTCAAAGGATAAATGACAACAATAGTCTATACATCAATTAAGAACTAGAAAAGAAGATATTATTGGAAGAAATTTTAGTAGATGATATATTATTCATTGGACATGATGGCTTGTGCAAATTTTTTTCTGAACAAATGAGTAAGGAATTTGAAATGTTAATGTTTGGAGAGATCAAATTCTTTGTTGGCCTATAGATTCAATAGAAGAAGGATGGTATCTCCATCACTCGATCAAAGCACATCAAGGAGATATTGAAGAAGTTTGGAATGGAGGATTCTAGACCAGTTGGAAAACCTATGTCTACTAGGAATTAACTTTCAAAAAATGATGATTCAAAATAAGTAGGTTAGACTACATATAGATCAATGACTAGAAAACTTCAGTATTTAGTGCATACAAGGCCTTATATTGCACTAGCAGTTAGTATGGTGTTAAGATTTTTTGTTAATCCAAAAGAAAATCATATGATGGCATTAAAAAGAATCAAGAGGTATCTAAAGCTTACTAAAGATCAAGGATTATGGTATAAGATAGGAGGCAACTTTGAATTGAAATCCTTCACTGATGTCGGAAGTATTGATGACAACAAAAGAACTAGTAAAGGAGTATTCTTTCTTGGAATGAAGCTAGTATCTTGGACAAGCAAGATGAAAAATTGCATCTCTTAGTCTACAACAGAAGAAGAATATGTTGTAGCAATAGGCAATTGTTCCAACATTTTTTGGTTCAAAAAAATGTTGTTAGGTATGAAGGAATAAATCAACAAACCAATAGTTATTTTCTATGATAACACCAATGCAATCAACATTTCCAAGAATCTTGTGATGCATATCAAGACTAAATACATTTCAATTAAATATCATTTTATGATAGAATTAGTATAAGACAAAGAGGTGAGATTGAAATATGTCAATATAAATGAATAAATTGTAGACATATTCACCAATCCATTGCCTAAAAATGCATTCTTGTATCTAAGAGGTAAGCTAGGGGTTATTCCTCTATTTAAAGATCAATAAACAAAGCTTAGTGATGCATCAACCAAGCATCTAAAGATCATTTAGGTTTGATGTAGTATTGTTAGAGCATATTTCATATGAATCAGTACATTAGGTACATAGAAAGTTAATTAAATGTTTTATTTGGCATAAAATGTCAAAGAGGAAGAGTTTATGCTATCATATTGGAGAAATTTTGTGAATGATTGAAATATCAAAGTATAGTCTATGAATTTGTCATGAGATGTCAAAGAGGGAGAGATTGTTGTCATATCAAAGAAACTATAATCAGAGTAATCAAAGAATCATTTTAGAAGGAGAGATTGATGTTAGAGAGAGATCACACTGATAGAGGGAGTTCTCATGGATGAGTATCAAAATAAAACTAAGAATATTATAGTTTTATTTTTCTCTTAAATTTCATTGGATTATGACATGTTGTGTTGCCATCAATACCAAAGATGGAGACTTTTGAAAATAATTATTTAATTGTATATTGTCTTTGATGTTACATAAAATTTCAAGCCTTACCAATAAGTTAGTGTCTATCAAGCTCACTTGAGTGATGAAGAAATTTTCCTATATATGTCGAGCATTTCAGTGCTAACTGAGTTTAGGGTTAGTAACTACCAAGCTCACTCAATTACCAAATGAAATTTTGCATAGAACCAATATTAACCAAGATCACTTAGTTATCAAAGGAAAGTTGGCATGGAACTAGTGTTAACTGAGCTCACTCAGTTACTAAAGAAGAGTTGGCAAAATCTAGTGTTAACCAAGTTCAATTTGTTACCAAAGGAAAGTCTTTTTAAGTTAGTGTTGATCAAGTTGGGTTGACTAACGAAGGATTTTCCTATTATAGCATATTGAGTATAATGGATTTATTTGTTAGTTATAGCTGACTCAAGGTTTGATTATTAATTTTTTTAAGTGTATTCAAGATGACTTGACAAGGTAATTCATATAAGTATAAGGTCAAGTTGAGGATTGAAAGAGAGAATATGTGGAAAAGAAAAAGATGAATAAAGGAAGTGAATTAGAAGGATAGTAGAGTATCCAAGTTGACCGATTTGCAAAGAACATTGTGATCAAGGAGGATCATGTAATCAAGCAAAAATAGAGATCTAAATCAACAAAAGTAGTTGCATTAGCAATCAGGTCAAGTTATTGTTACTCTCTAATAATTTTAGTAGTGAATCAAATCTCCTAACAGAGTTAGCTTAACAACTATTTGCCAAATCCTCTAACAAGGTGGCATTTCTAGATTGAAGTTTCTAAAGACCTCTAACAAGGTAACTCCTAATAGGGTGATCTAAATCCTTTAACAAGGTCACACCTAATTGTTATTTTTCTAACCTTTAACAGGGTTGGCCTCTAATAGGGCTAATGTTAGAAAAGTGAAAAATAGTAACTAGTTGCAATTGGTGTTTTTTCTAAATTGGGTTTCCACATTAAATCTTGGTGTCTCATGTGTGTTCATGGTGTTTTTTTTATGTTTATAAAACTAAGTTAATTAATTTTAAGCACACTTAATGTCTTAAGATCTGCATGTTCAATTTTAACCAAAAAATAGTGTATATATTAAGTATTAACTATCGACCAAGTAAAACTTATTCTTAGTAAAAACTAAGCTATCATGTGCTAATCAAGCTACATCTATATTATTAGAGTTTTGGTTTTGTATTATTGACATCTTAATGGACTTGAATTTTTTTGTGGTAACTTATTCATCCCTCACCTCTTAGTTACTCCTCTTATATTTCTAATAGGTACAAGGGTGAACTTTTAGAATGTGTAGAGAGGATATGTACATGTCAAATAGTACTAAAGAGTTCAAGTAGTTATTAATTTTATTGAATAGTGAATCTAAGAAAAAGGCTAATAAAAGTTGAGAAGAGAAGTGTGATTGCTTGAAGGCTTGCCAAGAAAATAAAAGATAGAGATGACAATGAGGGCCTATCAATAAAACATCTCATGAACTAAATAGAGATTTGTACATGCAAAGTGAGTTGTACTTAACATATCAAAATCCTATTGTTACTTTCTAACCATTGTAAATAGTATTTGAAATCCTTTAATCAAGGTTGACCTAATAGTCATATAGACCTAATAGTCATATGTAAATCCTTTAATAGGTGGGCATTCTAATGGAATGTTCTAAATTCCTCTAACAAGGCCACTCCTAATATGGTGATTAAATCCTTTAACAAGGTCACATTTAACATTGTGTTTTGTAACCTTTAACAAGGTTGCATCCTAATAGAGCTCACTTCAAAAGAGTGGAAATTAGTGACATTTTGTTGGTGTTTTTTTCCAAATTGGATTTCTACATAAAATCCTAGTGTAAATCTTGTGTGGATATTATCTATAATGTTTTACTGATTAATGTTTATAGTATGCAAGTTTTTTATATTTAGAACAATGGATAGCTAGTTGATGCTCCTAATAGTTGATTGTAGAAACCAAGATATGGAATGATAAGATCTAAACTTATTTAAGTGATTCTATGTTCGATTAGTATATCTAAACCTTGGATAACTGATTCTAAATAATCTAACAATGTGTGTGTGTGTGTGTGTGTGTGTGTGTGTGTGTGTGTGTGTGTGTGTGCGCGCAAGCGCACGTACATTGTAAGATTTGATGATGAATAAATTTATAGATTCCTAGATATCTTGCATACAAATAACATATTACAAGGAAGAAATAAAATTAGAGAGAAGGCTTTTTCAACAAAAAAGAAAATTGTATTTTCTTGTGCAAAATAGAATGAATGAATTCATAAGTAATCAATCTTTATGAAGGAGATCAATATTTGGATTTACAAATGGAAAGTATATTTCTAAGGGGGGGAGGGGGTGGGGGTAGGGGGTGAATCAAAAGTACTAAACTTTAACCAATAAAACTTCTAACTTTATAACATTGCATGCATAAACATATGGAAATAACATGTAAAAAAAATTCATCCACATAAACACTTGACACCAGATATGATTACCTAGAAATCCTCTAATGAGAAGGTCAAACTAGAGTGGGGATGACACCCACAACTCTTCACTACTAAAAAAATAAAGTTCACCTATTAAGGTTACATATTTTGACCATTCTCATGATCTACCCTATGCAAGGCATGCCCTATTAAGAGCTTACAAGGATTGTTAGATCCTACCCTGTTAAAGGATTTTAACACTCTATCAAAAGTGTACCTAGCCAAAGGATTTTAAAAACATTTTCTTGGAATGTCACCCTGTTAGAGGCTTTATACAATGGCTGTTAAACCAACCTATCTCCATAGGATTTCATTCTGCTAATACAATTATTAGAAAGTATACTAGAATGTTTGACTTGATTACTTGCAATGTGTTATTGCTGATTTTAGATCCTTGTTCTATCCAATCTAATCCTCACTAATCTAGTATGAAAATGTTTTAACCTTGATCCTTTGTTCTGATAACTGATTCTATAATTTTTTCCTTCTTCTAAGTCACCTTCAACTTGATCAATTTACCCCTTTCACTTTCTTCAAATCTTTGCTAGCATTATCTCCTCACATGCATTCTCTTCTACACTATCTTTGTCTATTGATGAATTATGGGGCTTTGCCTCCTTTAAAAATATTTCATGACTTAGGGTTAGGTATGAATCTATGATTGAGATTCATCCAACTTTCTTGCTCAAATCTCTCTATTGTTTTCATTGGTTGTATGTTGATTGCATAGGGAATATAAATAGATTTGATCTTATCTCTAGGCTTTGAGATCTATTAATATGTTAGCTTAAAAATGGTTTACATCTTAGTTTGTGAAGGTACAAACTCTTATGTTGATTCTACGTTTCTTGGCACATACTAAAATTCTATCTTGCTCAACACTTCAACTTGCTCGACATCTATTGTTCAATCAGCACTTGTTGAATTTATTGCTTAAAACATATTATAACTTAGCATATATATTATACTTAGCATCAACTTAGAAAATTTCTTACATGTGTTGAAACTCAATTTTCAAAACCAATATGAGATCAACAATCTCCCCCTTTGACATGACTGTCAAAAACACTTAACTATATATGATGAAACTAATCTCCTTGAGTATAATATACATTATGTTCGGCATTTATATAAAATTTAATTTTTTTTCAAAATTTTGTGAAGGACTATATACCTCAAAAATTTGTATCTAGCCTTGAGTTGATGTGCCATATCCTTGTATCCAAAATCTTTCTAAGTAGATTGATTTACCTCTGATGATTCTCCTTTTATTCTGAATTTTGATACTCTTTATCTGATGTATCCTGCTATGCCTTGTTTCTTGTTTTTCTCTTCTCCTTTCTTTTCTTTGTGTTTTTTATTGCTCCCCCTTCCATTTTAGCTCCCACTTTCACATGTTTCCCCTTGCAGATTAAGTGTCCTTCTAGCATTTTTTTTTCTCCCACTTTTTTCGAGTTTTCCCTTTTTTGACACTTATGTCAAAGGGTCTATACACTAATTGAATATTTGGCCAAGAAGATCTTGTTCACTTCCATTACAATTCTCAGAGCAACATCTTAGGTTTGTATTGCAACTTCTAGGGATTTGATTTGTATAGCTATCTCTACTATAAGGTGAACTAAGCCATCTAATGTAGAAATATTTGAATATTTCTTTATCACATTTTACACATAGGCTAGTTCTTTTTGTAAAATTTCCATGTGAGGGGTTAGCATAGATTGAATCTAAATTAATTTGGCTCTTGTGTTAGCCTCTTTAGCTGTTAATACAATTAGTTCCTTTTGTATGTGAAGCATTGTGTTAAAGTGCTTCTTACTTTGAGCTAGATCTTTTGGCAATTGCATGCTAGATATCTTCAAGTTTTTTTCCAATCTCATTATTCTTTGGTTGGTTTCTTGTGTGAAAATTGATGGAACACACAACTTTGTGTACAATGAGAACATGTTCTCAAGTACCATTTTCACCTTTTCAATTTTCTTAGCCATCTCTACCTATGAAAGTTCTATCTCACTAGATATTCTTTCATTCACCTTTCCTTGAAACTTATTTTCTAACCATTCCATTAGTTTTGTATTGGTATTATGGTCTTCATTTTGCACCCGGTCCACTATTTCTTAAAGTTGCTCCATAATGGGTTTTGTTTCATCAGGTGCCTACAAGCTAAATGCATCTAAAAAGATGTCTTTTATTTCAATTAGTTCTTGCCTCTACTTGTAATAATTTTTAAGTATCTCTTACTTCTTTTTCCTTTCTAGTGCCTCTTGCACTTCATTTATTTGATCAATGTTCATGGTTGCATAGTCATACTTGGGAATGACTATTTCTTCATCTAGTGTAGGGTCTCTATAGTGAGTTACCCTTTCAACCTTTGTAGAGCTTGAGCCTAGTGCTGAAATTTGAATTGGTATTGCTTTAGTGCTTAGTTTTTGAGGCATTCTTGTAGGAGTCCCAATGGTTGGTAGATTAACCAAAGTTTGAATTACTTCTTGTTCCTTTTCTTTTGGGCTCTCCTTCTCCTCCTCTAATCTTCCTTGGTTAATTACTATTGTTTGAGGTAGTTCACCTTGTACTTGTGAAGTAGAAACAAAAGTATCCATCTATCCTATTTGGTCTTTTGCTAGTTCCTTGGTAGTTGTAGTGACTTTATCTGTGGAATCAACCTTAGTTGATGAATCTTGGGTGGCTTGATCTTTAGGTTTTCCAATTGTAGCTATAGGAATGATAGAATATGTTTCTTGTGTTGCCATCTTATCCCTAGTCAAGTTAGCTACTACTTTCTGCAACTCATCTACACTGAGCAACACTAGATTACTACATAATTGAGCTTGCAGAGTTGATTGTTCAAGGATCTTCTGGAGATCCTCTGTATTCAATGAGTTTATGTTCTAATTAGAGTTTTTAGAAACATCCTTTACTTTTATTGATTCTATAGGTGTAGAGGTATCATGTGGAGGACTTGGAGGTGGCAATTGTGTGCCTTGCACGCTTTGTTCTATTTTTTGCTCCTCAGCAGTTGCCATATTATCTTTTTGAGTTTCCTTCTCCACTGTATCATCTACCTTTTATTTTTCACCTTCACCTTCATTTTCATTATCATCCTCTTCTCCATTGTTTCTCTCCTTAAAGGGATCTTCCTCTCCTTCTTTGATAGTTTTTAGGCCATCAATCAATTTCCACATTTGAGTGAACTTCTTAACAACATCTTCAATCTTATTCTGCAAAATGCTAAATGCTCTATATTTGGGTGCAAATTTTCTCCCATGCTTCTTATTGCCCTTGGTTATTTTCCCTTTTGTGAGCATAGGAATTACTCAGGCCAACGTAGACTCTCTTATTTCTTTCTCCATATTAAGGAAATAATGCCATTTATTTTCAATAATAGAATACAAATATTTGGGCATTGAATTGTCAAGTTTAAGGGGAGTGTTCTTGAACTTTGCCATCATGGTCTAATCTGATTCTTCAACCATTTTTTTTTTCTTCTATATTTAACTTATTAAATTCAATATTCTTCAAGCCATTTAAGTTAGAATTATCTTTAACATTGTCACAAGTTTTTTATAAATCAAATTTTAATGCATGACTTACCACTTTAAATTGGCTTGTGTCCTCTGACTCTATTCTCTCTTCATCTAGGTTAGGTTGAGCCACATAATTTCTTCTTAACTTCTTCTTCATTGGACCTTGCTACTTGGTAGCCTTCTTCTTCTTCTCTTGCTCCTTAGCATCATTAGTTGTGGCTCTTGTACTTGCACTTGTAGTAGGCTTAGCTAGACTTGGTTTGGTAGTTTTCTTACCCTTGTGCTGTGTTGTAGGTTGTTTCTGAGCTTTTCTCTTTTTGGGCTCTAGTTTGGTTGGTGCTTCCTTGGCTTGCTCTTCCTCCTAGGCACCTTCTTCCTCTTCAGCATCTTATCCCATGCCTTATGTCAAGGCAAGTGGCTCTTGCCCCTGTTCTTCTTCTTCTTCATCTTCATCTTATTCTTCTTCTACTTTTATTTTCCCTTCACCAAATTTGGCCTTAAGCTTCTAACCAATTTTTCCTTTTTCTTTAGATTTGAAGTAGTTTTCAACTCCATTTCCACTTTATATTTTACAACATCAAAAGTGCCAAAAGGTTTTGCACTTTTATCAATCTCTTCTACAAGAAATTTTGTGATTACTATTGAGGCCTCATCTATGTTTATCTCATATCCAAGTGGCCTTAGCCATATCACCCTTAGTACTGCTACTTGGATTTCAATGTATTCAATCTCAACTAAGAAACAAATGTCATTGATATGTTGATTCACTAGGGAGACTAAAATCCTTATTCTTTGCTTCATGGACTTTTTAAAGTCCTCATAGTAGCTTGTCATTAAGGTTCCAAAATTGGCTCCCATCTACTCTATGTACTCATTTACTTTACTGCTATAGACCTATTGGTCTTCCAACTTATCTTACCCAAAGAGGAAAATTCATTCTAAACATAGAAAAATATACATATCAAAATTGATCCAAACTTACATTGAGCACTCTTGGATCTCCTTATTTCTCCCAAATTCTCCATAATCTATTGCAATTGCAATTTTGATAGATCATATGTATGATCCTTCTTGACAAGTTTGTATCTCACATCAACTATAATGCATGGTACACTATTTAGTTACCTTGACTTCTAGAATTTATGGGATATGACCCCAATAAAAAATTCTACAAGTGTATCTTTGTTTGTGTCAATAATCATGCCTCTTTTATTCCACTTTACCCTAGTGTTCTTTTCAATAGCTTCTTTTGAATCACTCCTCACGGTCTTTGGCCATTCTAGGGTTGGGTATCCTATTATCCTATTTATAATTCTTTTTGATAGTTTAATATGTCCATCTTCCAACCATAAGCATCCACCATGAATCTAGCTTAAAACTATTCTTATAAATTTAGCCTTGAAGATTGTGAGGAAATCTAGGGCACGAGTTAAGCCCTTCCTTTCAAAAATCTAAAATTCATCCTTTAATACCCCATTCTCACAAAGTTTATTATAGGCTTTCTGAATCTCCATGTCACCAACTACTCCAACCTTATATTTATAACACTTTCTAACATCTTACACCATAACAACCTTAGGTGGAATAATAGATAATGTGCTAGCATGGTCATTTTTGTAAGCCACTTTAGGAATTGGCCTAAAATCTAGTTGTTTAACTTCATTATTGACCAACTAAACCTTAAATAATTCCTTGTCCTTGGGATTCATAGAACTAGATGCCATTTCTAAAAACTAGGGTTTCAAGATGTAAAAATTGCTTAACTATGTAGCTTGGCACTTGAGAAATACCTTTAAATCAATGAATTGATGTTGAATCTTTGTTGGAATCTTTGCAAAAGCTTCAATCTCTAGTCACTAATCACTTATGTGTTCCTCTTGCTCTTGCTATATGTTTGTAATGATGATAAATGATCAAAAAGTTGACCTTATACCCTTCATTACATAGCATTTAATACTTAGTGCATAAACAATAGTCTACTCAGCTCCTTATGTAATTTCTGTTTCACTTGGCTTCTATTGATTTTCCAACACTTGGCATCCACTGGAGTTTCTCTTACTTGGCTTCAATAAGAATTTCCTTTTACTTAAAAATCACTACTAACTCAACTCCAACTAACTTTGGTAAACAACTCGACATATACTAGGATTTTACTTGGCATCTAAAGGAAACTTTCCTTATTAGGCGACAATGTGAAAACCTTGAAGATTTAATCTTGCATCTTTATTCATGTTGATCTATCCTTTTTAGTGCTGACTTATTCTAGGAATTGATGTATGATAAAGCATTTAAATATTAGTCCAACATACCTTCTTTTGCTTTAGTTTGATGAAGTATGACCACTTGACCCTTTAGGTGAAGTGATCCCTTCATTTGATGTTTTGCATCAATCTCTCTTCTTCCATGTCTTATTCATCTCACCTCTAATGTGCTCAACATCTAACTTGTCTTTTCCCTTGTTTGAGTTTGAGTTAGGTGCCTTTGATCTTTTTGGGTAGTGTTTTCTAATATGACTAGTCTTCAAACAACTAAAGCATGTACTTTGGCTTAACCATTTGTTGTAGCTTCCACTGAAATGTATTCCTATGCAATTTTTAGGGATGTGTCCATATTATTCATAGTAGTGACAGCTATGTCTTGTGTTGTAGTCATAATTATAGGAATTTCCATGGCTTCTTCCCTTATTTTATGACCATGTGATCTTGGATCTACACTCAAAGGCTTTGTGTCCAAACTTCTAACAATTGTAGCAGTGTCCTTCAAATCTTGGTGCATGCATAGTCCTAGCTATGCATTCGTGTGCCTAATGGCCTTTTCTGTTGCACTTGTAACAATGGATCATATTCTTTGGCTTGGAATTATGACTACCATTCTTGATCCTACAAACATTAGTTGTGTATGTCCTTTCTTACCACAAAAATGACAAGCAGGTTTGGACTTCTTACCTTTTTCATTCCTTTGTTCAGTAGTCTTGGATGACACTTCTTCTTCAGTGCTTGTGTAGCCCAAACCTGATATTTCTTTACTGGATCTGAGGGATTTCAATAGTTTCTCAAGGTACTTGATGGCTTCATTTGGCTTGTTGAAGCTTTCAAAAAACTCCTTTTCTCTTTTTAGGTCATTCTACAGTTGCTCATTTTGCAACTTCAATGTAGTTATCTCAATGTTCTTAACATTCAACTTATGATGGGTATTCATCATTTGGCTTTGGGTATCCAACTACATGATTGAGATCTTAGACAACTTTTCTAATTTTTCTTCCAATCTATTTGACAAGATTCTTTTGTCTTCTTCAATCATAACCTTATCCTCAATGGCTTTCTTCTTTTGTTCAGTCACTTCACATAGCAGTATTACTTGTGATTCTTGCTCCTATTTGAGATTTTTGATCTCTTCAGCTTATGGTCTGCTCTTGTCTATGAGATTTGCAATTTCTGCATCAAACTCACATGAGTTACCATCTATAAATAACTTTTTGGTTTCAATCTCCTTGTATTGGGTGTCATTCTTAGCTATGGAAATCTCTTTCCTTCTCTTTAGCAAACTCCTTAAAGCATTTCTAGCTTCATCCAATTGTTGTAGTAAGACGTGTATCTCAATCTCCTAATTCTCAATGGTCTTTCCCAAATTATAGACTTCCATCTCAAGATCTTTTCTCCAAGTTGTAAGGCTTCTCCTGATAAGAGCTCAGCTCTAATACCAATTGTTGAGATTTACAAGTGGAAAGTATACTTCTGAGAGGGGGGGTGAATCAGAAGTACTAAACTTTAACCAATAAAACTTTTAATTTTATAACATTGCATGCATAAACATATGGAAATAACAAGTAAAGAAAATGCATCCACATAAACACTTGACACATTACCCAAAAGCCCTCCAATGAGAAGGTAAAACTAGGGTGGGGATGACGCCCACAACTCTTCACTACTGTACCAATAAAGTTCACTTGTTAAGGTTACATATTTTGACCATTCTCATGATATGCCCTATGAAAGGCATTCCCTATCAAAAGCTTACAAGGATTGTTAGATCCTACCCTATTAAAAGATTTTAACACTCTATCAAAAGTGTACCTAGCTAAAGGATTTACAAAACATTCACTTGGAATGTGACCCTATTAAAGGCTTTAAACAATGGCTGTTAAACCAACCTATCTCCATAGGATTTCATTCTGCTAATACAATTATTAGAAAGTATAGTAGAATGTTTGACCAAATTACTTGGAATCTAGTATTGCTGATTTTAGATCCTTGTTCTATCCAATTTGATCCTCACTGATCTAGTATAAAAATGTTGTAACCTTGATCCTTTATTTCGATAACTAATTATGCAATTTTTTCCTTCTTCTAAGTCACCTTCAACTTGATCAATTCACCCCTTTCACTTCCTTAAAATCTTTGCTAGCATTATCTCCTCATATGCATTCTATTTTACACTCTCTCTGCTTGTTTATGAACTAATGGGATTCACCTCCTTTAAAAATATTTCATGACTTAGGGTTAGATATGAATCTATGATTGAGATTCATCCAACTTTCTCACTCAATTCTCTCCATTTTTCTCATTGGTTGCATGTTGATTGCATAGGGAATACAAATAGATTCAATCTAATCTCTAAGCTTTGAGATCTATTCTTATGTTAGCTCAAAAAAAGTTACTTGCTAATTACTAATTCTCAGCACATACTAAATTTTTTTCTTGCTCAGCACTTGAACTTGCTCCGCATCTATTGTTCACTCGACACTTGAAATTTGCTTAACACTGTCTGTTTGCTCAGCATCTGAATGACTCCACACTTGTTGAATTTCTTGCTTAGCACATATTGTAACCCAACATCTATATTATACTCGGCATCAACTTAGAAAATTTCTTAAGTGTGTTGACACTCAATTGTCAAAACCAATCTAAGATCAACAATCAAAAACCTAAAAGGGAAACCCTAAGATGTAAATGGAAAATAATAATTACTAATTAACTATTAAATAGAAATGCAAGGTGCATAAAGTGAAATATTAAGAAGGGAGTAAATGTAATTTGATAAATTAAATTAAATAATTAACCTTTTACTCTAACACCCCTGCTTAAGATGAGCAACAATGTAGCTACAAACAATGCAAGGAAACTACAATGCTGAAAGAGAACTTGGGTCCTAGCAACAAGGTTTGATGAGGTACCCAATCATAATAAAATCTCTATGAAATGGAGAAATAGAGAAAACCAAATGGGAAAAACCCTACTCCAAAAATAGATAGAAAAGGAGCACAAATGAAATATCTCAAGAGAATCTCTCAAGATCATAAGTATAATGAAAGCCCCAATGATAGAGACTCCATGGTCTTCTATGCTGCAGTGGCAGAGAAGAGAAATGCTATAGGAGGCAACATTGTTGAAAATGTAATAGAGAATTTAATGTTATGTTTTAAATGCTTTTAGTTTTTGAAGTTTTTAATAACGTTCTACATGTGGTGGCATACCTAGAGTAGCAGTTTGATAAGCTCTCCAGATATAGCCACCTAGGACCAGGTGTGTGGATCTTAAACTAGAATAGTTTTTTTTAGTTCGTAGGTGGAGTGTTTAATGATTTTTAGAACTCAATAATAGGTAGTAGACAATTTTTGGAATATTCCTGACTTAGAAAATGACTGTCTAATATTGGTAGAAAAAACGTTTCAGATTCTTATCCTTTTTTTGGATAGAAGACATTCTTCTTTTCTAAAATAAGAAGAAAATGTTTCACATCCTTTAATAGGAAAAAGAAAGTCAGTTTTAAGGGTGAGTCAATCGGCTATGTAAGACACGAATTGAATTTGGAGAGATATGGAATGTTTTTTTTATTTTGTCTTTGTGCAATTTTTCGATGGTTTGAGTTTTGTATGGATTTTTCTTATCTTCTCACTGGAAACAAGTTGATAGTTTGCAGAAGATTAAAAAGTTTTAGTTTTGGGTCAAATTCGGTATGTTTGCAGAAAATTAGTCTCAGTGCATGGGTAATATCTCCCAAATGCACTGTTGGATTTTCATGAGCTTTGGATATGTTATTATAGGCCTAATTACGCTCATCTTCACTAGAGAGATTGAAGAGTTTTGATCTGGTTCAAGAGTTATTCATGTCTGAGTGCAGGCCTATCTAGAGACAGCAAGAAGCAATGTTTTGCAGAAAAATGTACTCTGATGCGGGGTCAATATCTAAAGTTTGAACCGTTGGATATCTCTCAAATTTTTATATGTTGTTTGAAACCTAGTTACACAAAATATAAATGGTTGGATTAAGAAAATATTCTCTGGTTCAAAAGTTATACATGTCTGTCCATGGGTCTATCTAGAGACAGCAAGAAGCAATGTTTTTCAGAAAAATATACTCTGATGCGTGGTCAATATCTTGGGTTTGAACCATTGGATTTCTCTAAAAAATTTATATGTTTTTTAAAACCTAGTTACACTAAATTACAATAGTTGGATTGAGTAAATCTTTTCTAGTTCAAAAGTTATTCATGTCTGGGTGCAGGTCTATCCAGAGGCAGCAAGAAGAAATTTTTGGGGGGATTTATTTTCAAAGTTTTGTTTAATTGAATCTGATTTTAGTTTGTGATCCTGAAGGTTGTAGATGCCCCTTGAAGCAACTCAGTTGAGTGACTAATTCCTCCTGATTTTTCCAAGGTGTGGCTTTGCATCATTCTAAAATGTCTGAGTGCAGGTCTATCCGGAGGCAGCAAGAAGAAATTTTTGGGGGGATTTATTTTCAAAGTTTTGTTTATTGAATCTAGTGGATGGTTATAGGAGTCTTATGAGTTGAGTCTAAGGTATCTCTGGTTGTGTTTTCATAATAATAATAATGATAAGAATAGTTGGTTCAAATCACAATGGGTGGTTATAATATATCGTGTGTGATCCTGAAGGTTGTAGATGCCCCTTGAAGCAACTCAGTTGAGTGACTGATTCCTCCTGAGTTTTCCAAGGTGTGGCTCTGCATCATTCTAGAATGGTAAAACTCCTGTGTCAATGAACATACCAATATGGCTCCAATATGAAGGAAAGAAAGGCAATGGAAAAGGATCATAAAACCCATGTATGTAAGGTGTAGTTGAAAGTCCTAGTTGATGTTCAAGGAATAATGTATGAGAATCCTAAAATGGAATCTCCAATGGAGGTGGGATTATAGGTGTGTTGAATCTATCATTTGAGAGGATATGTGTGTCCTCTAATATATCTTCAAAAACTATAGAAGGGTGCTCAATGATTGGAGCTAAAATAGTAGGAAATATTAAATAATAATCACGTATAATAGATAGAATTTGAATAGGAGTTAGAGGTGCATAAGTCACAACACTAGTCTCAAGAACAACACATAAGTTCAAGTGACCTGACTTCACCTCAGTAGTCTCTCATAAAGAAGGAGAGTGAGTCTCTGATAGTGGAGATAGTGGACCAAAATGAGAGAAGGAGTATAGAGAAGAAGAACGATCAACAAACCTTGTAGCAATAATATTACATATCTCACATTCAATCTTGTGCAAACTCAACTATCTTCCTTGTCCCATTATGTGTACTCTGATACATAGAGAGAAGGTTAGAGGACAAAGATGGAATAAAAAGCACACCATGAAATGTACCATCATCAATGTCAATAGAACCTTTTCCCACATATAGTCATAACATTGTTGTTCCCCATCAAAATGTGCAGAGTAGGAGAAACATCAAAAGAAGAGAACAAATCCTATGAAAATGTCATATGGTGTGAAGCATTTGAATCCAAGAACTATCTAGAAGAATGTGGAATAGTAGTTTCACATAGTACATTACCAGTTCCTATATCTTATCCATATTCCTAAAATAATGACAATGAAGATGATCTATGAGAAGTACAAGGAATATAATTTTTTCTCTTTTGAAGGAGAGCTATCAAATTTGAAACCTATTTTTCATAGCCATCTAACTATTCTTATAGCAATGTGACTCATCATGATTAAATTGATTACAATAAGAACACTTTTTTCTTTCTAACTTTGATTTACCATCCTTAGGAGGAGTTGACTCTGATGAACTGCAAGTGCTAGAATCAATTTGAGACTCTATAGAATGAGTTTTTGGTTTTCTCCTTCATCCCTAAAGATGGTTGAGCTACCAATACATAAGTATATGAGCCTGTGAGAGAATCCAACTGAGAGAGCTTAGCTTTCTCTCGAGTCAAATAATCACAAAAAATATTAAATGATGGCATGTTAAATCTATTACCCAAAGCATCTAATGGAACTCAAAATTGCATTCCTATTTTGAGTACCATTCCAAACTTTTGACTCCATTTGAGCCTTATAAGCGCATTTTCATGCTTATGTACCTAACTAGAATTTTAAGGCCTAAGAGGTGTTTTATATTTCTAGCACCTTGTATTAAACATGCCTATATGTCCTATAACAATAAAATATCATTTTTAATCATGTTGTGATGTTTTGTTTTGAGCAATGTTTAGATCTGCATTTTTGCCAAAGTGTCAAATAGTGATAGAAGGCCTAGTTTGCATTTGAATATCTTGTACCCAATAATTTTTCAAGACTCACATCTTTTGGATTATGTAGTATACATATCAAAGAGAATATATTTCAATTTTCATGTCATTTCAATACCTTTTGACTAGGTTTTTAATCCCTCAAACTTGGTTACTTATCTCTATCGTGCTTATACAAATTGCCTTGAATTTCAAGAAGCCCTATTTGATCGAATATAGCTTTGACCCAGTTGACCATACTAAAAATTTCAATTTTCATTGCATTCTAGAGGCCACACACTTGCTACACTCTAGATTTAAGCCTATGAAGAATCCATTTGATTAGTTTTAAAATGTGATTTTGAATGTAGTTTATAACTTTTTGCTGGTGTCATAATTTGCAAATTGATCAGTACCCTTATTCTGGATTTTATAACTCTGAATCCATAATTAACGAGATAAAATAGATTGTACCACTATGTTCTACTACAAAAATTCTCCAAGTGTGCCAATTTGCAAGCATTTATGAATCCATCTGCATACTTTCTCAGGTCTGTTCCACTTGCGAAAACTATAGTTATGTTGATGTCCCCTATTTTGCAATTCGAAGTACCCCACTTTGCAAGCTTTCCAATTTTGTCCTATTATTATACATAAGCCCAAATCATAGAATTATATTTCCTTCATGACATAAACTAACATCCCAATTTTCAAGCTCCCAAGTATCCATTTTCCTAGTTTTCAAAGCCAAATCCAAATACACTTTGATTTTCTAACATGTTTATTTACAATCAATTTAAAGAAGGCAACTTTGATGATCAATATCTTTTGACTAAGTGGTTTTCATGTGACAAGATCTAGTAGGGTGCAAGATGTGGAACAAAGTATTAACACGTCAGCTTTTAGAGCCCAATTATCTATTTCAACCAATTTTTAAAGCCAACCTACAGTTCATCTTATCTAAAAAACATAATTTACAAACTAGGGTAAACTTAGTTTCAAATGATAAATTAGAATATCAAATGTGTTTTTAATTAGTACCAATTTTTTAATAGATTAATTTTTAATTTTAGTTATTTAAAAACAAAAACAAAAAAAAAAAAGTTGGACCCACTTTAGGGTCCAACTAATTCCATCAAACTAGTAAAGGTGTGTGCATATTAAATATTCTTAAGGGGAAATATGATGATTCTAATTGTTATATTGTTTCACTATATGCATATAATTATTTGAAAATAAAATAGATGTGTAGGGTTAGAGTAAAGTCAAGGACAAACATGGATCATTTTCATTGCCAGTGTACATGTGGATTGCAAAGGCATTTGCTAACAACAAAAGTAATGGATGGCTAGATAACTTCAACAGAATTCAAATGCATTTAGTATCTTATTGAATTGATTGGAAATGTCCCTTTATATGAGAATGGTAGATGCAAGTTCCTCTTATGGAACTTCAAAATCACAGGGCATTCCATGGAAAAAGAGGAGGTTGAGGCATAGCAGGCCATGATTTGAGAAGGTTAAAGAGAGAAGTGTCATTAGAATAGAGTTTCCATGGTGTTGGAAGAAGTTAGAAGTAGTGGAGGGCTAGTAAAAAAAGCTTCACCCACACCCACAATATCAAGGAATAGATAACACTCTAAGTGCAGGGTACAAAAGGGAGATGAGAGCTAGATCAACTCTATGGCTAAGGAAGAGTAGTCCATGATGGAGCAGCAATCCAAGGCAAGAGGAGAAAAATAGAACAAAATAGGAAATTGACATTGAAATACCACCCACATTTGAAGGAAAAATAAGGCATCCATGATAAGATGCAGACCCTCCACTGACATGAAAAGGAATGCCTATATTCCATGGTGGAGCATGGCATTGAATATAGATTTCCACAACAAGATCATAACATTCATGGTAGGAGTTTTGTAGAGCTCCACATGCAAGAAGGTAAAAAGTAGTAGATCAACACCAACAATGACAATGAGGGGGCCCATAGCATGAAAATTGGAAGAAAGAAGCTCCAAGGCATGACAAGATGCAAGCACCCATGACATTAAACTAGAGCAAGGGTACCATGCTCGATAAAAAATATGGAAAGGTCATTGAAGAAGTAGTAAAATCTCCTACCTCTGCACACTTCTACATAACAATTTCAAGTATTTTGTTTATCCCACATGTATTGTGTGAGGAAGATTTTTCTTATTTTTATACCCAAATACTCAAATCATTAATGTCTAAAGAAAACCCACCTTTTGAAGGTAGAGCTCGCATGGAGGGGCTTGCCAAGGTTAGTTGAATAGAGAAGTCAACATTATTTTGACCATCTGAATGTTGAGGAGTATGTGTCATGTGGTGGATTGCAAGGAACCTCATAAGATCACAAAGCATAGAAAAGAAGACTACGATGTTACAATCTCATCATATGATCAAAAGGTGGAAATTAAAATGTGGAGATGCTACACCAAACATGATATCCTAACATCATGAAAGAAAATTTTTTGAGTGAAGATGCTATGATTTGTGAGATTAGGGAGGTGATATTTCAAGCTTAAGATATTATGCGAAAATCAAATCATAAGGTCAGGAAGGGTGAATTTGAGAGCTATAAAGTTATGATAGGATCATAATATGGTATAATTGTAACATTGTAAGATTGATATTTCAAAGATTTCAAATGTTTCAAATAGTTTGAAGGTGGGGCTTGCCAAGGTAAGATGTCTAGTGGAAATTTGACAAGTGGCATAGGGAATGAAATAAATGGAGTTTTCAAATCAAAAGTTTCATCATGCATTGAAGATATAAAATAAATTTGATAATATTATATAGTTTCAACTATGAAGTATTTTAAATTTCTGCATTTAATTGCTCTGTTCAAAGCTTGGGGCCTAGAATTTCAAATCGACCTCAGAGGCATTGTTTTCACCAAAAATATGTCATGTAATATACTACTTGAATTGAGAGAAGATGAATTCTTCATTTTTGTAGTCAAATTTTGTAAAGGTGTTCACTAGAAGAAGATGGAGGAGGTTTCCTAATTTTGGGGAGTCCTCGATTATAAATGCAAATTTGATGTTTTCAACGTAGAAAACTATCATATTTTGATATTATTTGAATAACATTAGATTCACTAGTAACCATAAAGAATGAAGTGACTATTTTGAAGGCAGTTGGAAGCAATGAAAATTTTGGTAGTAGGTGCAATTGAGATTCATAGAAAAGGCAGATGAAGACAAACAAAATCAAATTCAATTTCAGTACATTTTATTAGATATTTGACATTCCTTTAGAAAGGAGTTTCCTTATTAACTATTTAAGGAAGATATTTTCACACATTCTGCAATAACAATTAATGAATTTTGATTATCAATAGATGAAGAAGATCAGTTTCAACAACAATAGGAAAGAAGAATCTTCAGCAAGATAGATGTCATATTCAAAATCTAACCCTAGAGCCTATTTCTTTTCTATATATTTTTTCAACTCTTCTCATTGTAGAGGCTCCAATTTTTATGACTATGAGACCACAAGGTTGGCTCCAATTATAGAATTGTAATTCCACATTTTTTAGCATATATTCCTAAGTTATGAACAACATTAGTTGTATTTTTCTTGAAGCATTTTATGTTATATAGTAATCCTTTTGTGTATCCTCTGAGTTTTTACAAATACATGACATATTGATTTCAAGGAATGAATAGAGATTTTTATTATAAATTTCATTCTAAACTTTATCTCCTTTGTTGTGGGTCTCTAGTTTTTTGTTGACTATGCCCAAAGTGCACACTTTATAGTTACAACTTGTGCTAAAGTTGTATTTTGTTGTGTATATTTCTATTGGGTCAAGGACCTAAGTAATTTTCTTGATATTGCATTGACAGAGCTGCAAGAATCATAAGAGTATTTGATAACTATGAACTTCATTTGAAGATTGTTGTCTATTTGCAATCTACATAGCTATATCAAATGTCTAGATATATGAGTATATTTTAGTTATCCATGTGTATGTTCTAACTTATTTGATGTCCAATGGATAACAGGCTGATCAACTTTAGAAGTTACATGCTATTATTGTTGCATACTTCAATAATGTTGATGATTCAATCATTAATTGAATATCTTTTCCCTTTCAGTTTAAGAGTTGAAAGAGTTACCCTCACATGGTCTATTAGATTCATGTGCCCTATTATTAGATATTTCATATCCATGAATGCTTGCATAAACATAGAAGATTTAGGGGTTATTATATACTATCTAGATTCATTTATATGACTTTACACTAGTACCATTTAAAGAATATAAGGTCTACTTGTGTATGCCTTGTAGAGGCTTAAGAAGAAGAAGGAGAGTTAAACAACCTTATAGTTGGCCCTGGTGTCTAAATAGGTGCATTAAGAATGGGAGTTAGTTGCTTGTAGGTGTAAATTTTCTTCCACTAGGCTATTCAAAATTTTTTAATTCAGAAGATAATAGCATCTTTGGTAGAATAGACAGTGGAAGCAAAAATTTGAAAGTTTCCTCAAAGCTTAGAAAGAATAAGCTAGATGCACTTAGTATTAGTCTTATTTTTCTCACAATTGTGCAATAAAGATCTCTATTGATTGACCTTCATCAAGAATTCCTTAATGGAAGGAAAAGGATTTGGTACAATGGAGGTAAGATCTTTCTCAATCTAAAGTGCCCTAAACTCTTTCACTGTACCAAACAAGCCTTCAAGTTTTCTCCACATAGCTAGAGGGGTATTGTACTCATCAAGATGAAATTGTAGACTATCAAATACCTATAAATTGATTAACCCTATTGCCTTATCCATCTTGTTCATGTGTTGCATGACCTCAAAATTCCTATGTAAAATTGGTTGCACTGCATCTAAACAAGACCACAACCCTTTTGACCAGAGAAGTTGTGTCATTAATGTCTTCCATGTGTGATAGTTTTGCAGCGTCATAAGTTCTAGATCATAACTTCTAGATAGGAAGAGGTCTTACACATTGTTTTAGAAGTTGTTGGATTGTTTTTTAGAAAAATTTATGGTTTACTAATGTAAATAACATAAACAATAATACAAAACACCCCCCACAATACAAAAAACTAAACCCTAACTATTAGAAGGAATGTGTAAAAAAAAAGAGAGAGAAAAATACTTTAGTTTAGAATGACATGTATCTTTAAGGTGATGAAAAATTTAAAAGAATCTAGCTAGGGCTTGAGAGGAGCTTTTTGGTGCCTTTTTCAAATCAAACAATGGAGCTATAACAAATAAGTTATGCCCCACAAAAAATTGAAGACATCATTAGACTTCAATCTCAAAAATAGGTACCAAATTGAAAACCCTCAAAAAAACTTCATAGGGGCTTCAAATTAGGCCATCAACCCTCACATGACTATGGGTTGGGTCAAGAGTTATTGAGTAGCCGAGTACTAGAGCCATTGGCAAAGGAGCAGAGTAGAGGGAACTAAAGTGGAGGGGAGCTAGGTTGCCGAGCTAAGTAGACTTAGCAACATCTTGGTGGAGCCATCAGTAAAGGGAAGTGATGGTGTTGAAACTGCAAGTAGTGGAGACACCAACCGCTTGCGATTGAATTACCACCACATAGCTAGTTTAACCACTACAATGGGTGAGATAACCACAATGGTGTAAATCTTCCAAAATTTAATTTTTTATTATTTTTTTAGCAAAGAGCTCATTGAAATGTGTGCTAGAGGTTGTACAACCTAGATACACAAAATAATTTTGCCTCACAAGTACATATTATCCAAAATTGACAAACTTTATATGAAAATAGGGGTTTTAATGCCTTTTAAATTCAACCATAAGGTCTGTATGGCCTCACAATGCTCCAAAAATTAGAGACCACCCTATTTTCATAGAAAAATACTGAGAAATGCTTGATCTATTCTATCATACCCTCATTCTTCTTTATCTTCAAACAAGAATAGGTAACTACCTCCAAGGCTTTGATACCATGTAGGATTTCATAATGAAAAAACTCATAGATCCCTAGATATCCTACATGCAAATAGACTATTACAAGGAAGAAAGAAAAAAACAAGAGACAGAAGGCTTTTCTCAACAAACAAGAAAATTGCATTTTCTTGTGCAAAATAGAATGAAATAATTTACAACCAATCAATCCTAATGAAGGAAATTAAAACCCTAAGAGGTAAATTACATTTAATAATTATCAATTAAATATTAAATGAAATGTAAAGTGCATAAAGTGAAATCTTAAGAAGGGAGTAAAGGTAATTTATTAAATTAAATTAAATTAACATTTTACTCTAATATATCTATGTTTATGTGTGTGTTTGTGTGTGTCTATATATACATACATAGATATACACATACACACATATATATCTATGTGTGCATTTTTGTGTGTGTGTGTGTGTCTATATATACTTCCCCTTTATCCCTAGTATATTCTATAGAAAGAACAAAACTAGTTGGTGTTTCCTTGAAGAGGAATAAACAAGCTTCAATTTTTTTGCATATTACTTTCAATAATCACAATGATATCTCTAGAATTTATAACCATTGATTCTTAAAATGAAAAATTCTACTTCAAAATATCCATAGATCATCAAGGACAAGGTTTTCAAGGATATCTTTAGTTTATTCTTAAAAATTAGTTGAGTGCATCCCAAGATATTTGAAGAGGACTTGGAGCTTAACCTTCTCCTACTCCTTGTTGAGTGTGGCCATATCATCCTCAAAGGTTGCATAACTGGGAGAAAGATTTTTGGAGGCTATGATGAGACCTATTAGAATGTTAGTTTTTTCTTCCCTTTACTTGTTCAAATTAGGTTTTGATACAGGATACATGTCCTCATTTGAACAGCCTTCAATCATAGGAAGTCCCATTATAACTACTAAGCTATCTATTGAGAAAGAACTAGTGCAATAGCCCATTTAAGCAATATTTTTTGTCACCAATTTCAAGACAACATGAGTTCTAAAGGTTTTCTCACACAATGAACCTTGTCCTTTTGAATGAAACTAATAATTTATCATCTCTAACATGTTTTTGATTGTTCATTTTGATCCATCCATCAATGAAATAATGCAATAAATGACCCTCTTGTCATTATAGATTCCAATCCTTGTTAAGACTAAGTGGTGATTTTTTATCCTTCTAATTAAATCTACACCATTAATCCTTCATCCGCTACACTCCACTTATCAAACAAATGATGCTCTCACAATGTCATAGTACCTAATCACTCTTCAATGTGAAACCCATCATGTCATTATGTTGTAGGCCTTAACAAAACCACTCTATGAAATAGTGATATTACTATTTCAAAAATGCCCAAAAATACCATTAGTCAAATAGTGATGAAGGCATCATTATCTAATATGAGCAAAAAGTGGGGCAGTCCCACCAGTGGCTCTTTTTGGTGGATGCATATCATTTGTGATATTATAAGAGTCCAACTAACTATGGAAAAGAATAAAAATAAATTATACCATAACATGGTCAATGGCCATCGAAATAAAAATTATAGACTTTCCTCAATAAAATATCCTATTCTCCAAGTATCTCCACAATGCAACAAAGAAGACTTATTTCAATAATATTATATCAAAATAACTCACTACAAAATTTATGTTATTGTAAAAGATTTCAAGCTAAGAGATATCAAAAATTTGGAATGAGGAAATAAATGTATTCTAATGTTTGCCATGAGTATCAACTCCATTAAAAGGGGAATACTTTTATATTCCTGATTGATTATCTTTCTTATGCACCTCCTATTGTTCAATGGACAAATTCTATTGTGTAAAGTGAAATTTGAAGTAGCCATTAAAGCTCTCAATTACTCCAAATTTTGTGTTAGGGCTAACCTTTTACCTCAAAGGGAAGTTAAGGAGATTGATTGTTTCAATTCCATCTCTAAGGTTATGAGATCTAAGTAGATTAGTGTAATCCAAATGATTAAGGACCACTAATGGCAACAAATATATAATGATTAGAGAATTAAAGAAATAATGCAAGATCTTCAAAACCCTAATGTAGCAAGAGTTGCACAATGTAATTAAGACTATATATATGGAAAGTATATTTATAGAAATGAATAAAGTAAATAAATGAATAGGATTGAAAAGTGAATGGAATATTGGAACTAATTTTTTACTTTTTTATTGTAGTGAGTAGAAAACTATTCTAGTTCCAAACCTAAGATTGTGAGATCTACAAAACCTAGAAATCTTTAGGCTCTAGGTCAAAGTTGAACTCTAAAGGTGATGTCAATCTAGGATAGGGTTCAAGTCAAGGATGAAATATGACATTGAGCTTCTACGTTCAATCGTGAAACTAATTTTAGATCTCTAAAGTTTTGTGAAAAGGATATCTAAATTTGTGCTTTATCTTTCCTTCCAAGATTTGTAACCTACAAGAAAAATGGTTTTGTTTTGTTTGTGGGGCCTTGGTCAAACCTTGATTTATGAATTAATCTTGAAATTGAAATGATATAAATCTAAAGTAAATTAATAAATTTACCTTAAAATCGTAGAATTTCTCAATCAAATGCAATAATCTCACTTTACCAAGTTTATTTGGATCAAGAAGGCATGAATGTAGAAGAAGGATGAATGTTGAAGACCTCTCTTGATGAAAATCTCTACCATTACCAATAGATGAAGCTATATCTTAAAATTTTGTGACATGGGAATGTAAGATAAATGATGAAGCCCTAAATGAACTCATATGTTTCTCCTTAAAAGCAGCATGAATGCAAGAGATCTTCTCTCCAATAACTTTCAAAATGATCTTGTTGAATGTATTTAAAGATGGATTGAATGCTTGAATTTGCATTCTTGGTGTGGATGTATTTATAGCTCTTGAATGAATGAAATATGGCACCATTGAGGTTCATATAAAGGATTCAAAATAAGATTTATAATATCAGTTGATTAAGAAAGTAAAAAAATGCATCATATTAACCCCAACACAAGTAAAAAGAAGATGACCCAAAATAGGTCCTAGGTTAGGGATGCCCTGCATTCTTAACCTAGGTAGGGGCACATCCTTAAAATGGGGTAGGTATGCACTATGTCCCTAACCTCATGGCCTAGAAAGCTTTAGGATTTCCTCATAGTTATTGGGGTCACAAAATTTTGTGTTGATCTTGAGAAAAACCCTATTTTGGTGTGTAAAAAAGTTTTTTATGAGAAAGAAGGCACAAAAGGGGTAGTTCCTACCATTATCTTTGTGAAAAATAATAATAATACCAGGGAGGATCCATTAGATCCTACACCAATTTCATCTGGGAGGAATAAAAAGAGATAAGAAGAAGGGGGAGAATGCAAATTAAATGAAAATATTGATGAAATCATAATAAATGGATGCTAAATTGTTATTAAATTAAAGTGCTTCCAATTTAAGATGATACATTTAGCTCCCATTTTAGAAAGATTATGGGCTTAACATAAACTCTTTGTAGACTAGAGCATAAGGAATGTGACAATATTATCATAATCAAGGAGATAAATAATCCTTCATGCCCTCAAGGGATTGGGTTTTTTCTTACTCCAGAATCATAATAAGATAGAAATCACTAATAGACGTAAGAAAAGAAAAAAGGGCTTGATTATCTAGCCCAATCAGAAGTATACATGTCACTTTAAATCACACAAAAAATAAAGCTAAAAATACATTACCCGTGTATGGGACTTAGCATGTTAAATTTGAATGTGTTACCCTTGTATGTGACTTGGCATATTGAATGTGAGAAAAAAAAAAGACCCAATCCTAAGGATACTCATTTCCTCAAGGTCAGAGGTTGCAAGGAGAATCCATTCCTTAATATTTTGTATAATTCATAAATATATTCATAAGTGTATGTCTAATCTATCGAGTAAGTGCCTATGTACAAAAAGTGAGTAGAGCATATGTCCCCATGCTAAATTCATTCATAAAACTTTAATAAGATAAATGGACTAAATATGGTATATGCACATCCACTTAAAGAAATTTCCAGTATGAAATACCCCCAAGAGAAGGTAATTCAAGGGACATGAACACATAAGATATAGAGGGTGTTGGCACTCAAAATTGTAGGCCCAATTTTGAGTACCATTGAGAAATCAAGCCCTTTAAATGCTTTTAAATGCACATGTACCTGGCTATACCTTTGAGTCCCATGAGGTGTTTAATGTTTCTAACACCTTTCATTTAATGTGTTTGTCTATTCCATGAAGTTAAACTATCATTCTGAGCCATTTTGTGAAGTCCCATTTTGAGCAATTTACAATTCTATATTTTTACTTAAGTGTCAAACAGTGACAGGAGGTTGTGTTTGCATGTGAATATCTCTCACCCAATAGGGTTTCATGACTTTCCACTTTATGAGTTTTAGTCTCCATATAAGAGAGCCTATGTTTCAAATTTTGAGTCATTTCGAATCTATTTGAGTAGGTTTTGAATCCCTCAAAGTTGATTGTTTATCAAAGTCATGCTAATGCAATTTGTTCTAAATTTTGGGAAGCCTTGTTTGACGAGTTATAACTTTTGACCAGTTGACCAAAATGATAAAATTCTTTTTTATTTGCATTGTAGAGGTTAGAGACATGTTATGTTTCAAGTTTGAGCTTATGAAAAATCTTTTTGATTAGTTTTCAAATGCGATTCCAAACACAACTTGTAACTTTTAATAGGTGTTAGCATTTGTAGATTTGTCAGAACCCCTGTTTGTGATGTTATACCTCAAGATCCATGATAGGTGAGGTCAAATGAATTGTAACACTATGTTATACTCTAAAAATACTTCAATTTTACGAATTTTCATGTCTTGACGAATCTGTCTGCACACTTTCCCAAGTTAATTCCATTTGCAAAAATCACTTTCTTGCCATTGTTTCAATCTGCAAAATCCAAGTAGCCCACTTTGACCACTCGCCATTTGCACCTAGTTATTCTTCATGATCCTAGATCACAAATCCATATTCTCCTCATGACAGTGAACTAATGCCCTAGTTTTCATCTTCCCAAGTGTCAGTTTACCCTATTTTTGAAGCCGATTCCAAACCCATTTTAGTATTTTCTGACATGTTTTCTTGTAGGTAGTTCTAAGAGGTCAACTTTGATGGTCAATATCTTTTGACCCCGAATTTTTCATGAGATGAGATTTGATAGGATGCAAGTATGCATAATAGAGATTCAGCATGCCAGTTTTCAAAACTCGGTCAAATGTTTGGGTCATTTTTTAAAGCCAATCAAAGGACCCTCTGGCATTAAATTGATAGTTTGCAGTTAAGTGATAAACTAAGCTTTAATTGATAGTTCAATGATCAAACTTGATTCTAATCAGTTTGAGATGATCAATAGATCAATTTAGAATTTTAGTTATTTGGGACTGAAAATTTTTTTAGTCGAACCCCCTTTGGGGTCTGACTAATCTTGTTAGAATGAGAGTGCTTTATGGGAAATGGTGATCGAGATGAAGATAGAGATTTCTTTGGTAATTTAATAGATTTGTTTAAGTTCATTGATGAAGAGACATAACCTATGAAAGTGAGAATTAAAGGGGATTCGGAGTTCATATACCAAAATGAAGTATTACTCAAATTGAAAAGCCATCCATGTGAGGAAGAGGGAGCTAGGAAGGAGGACATGCAAAATATTTATAGGATATTCTAGTTTAAACTATATAATTTTTTATTTTAAAGACTCCATTGTTTTACACCCAAAAGTCTAATTTCCTTGAGATAAGGGTACCCAACAAGTCAAGATCACTGTTGTTCTCTACTTTGAAATTCAATGTCTAACCTCTGCAATTTGATCTTTATTAAGAAAATAAAGATAGTCAACCACGGATGGGAATCTTGAGAATATGGATGAATACATGGAGGAGGAACTGGATAAACTTCTTGATGAGTATTGGGAGATTATTTCTACATATCCTAACTAGAGGTCCCTTAGTAAGTTAAATGATGATGTAGAGACCTTATGATTTGTTGTAGCTCTAGAAAAGGCTTTAGATGATGTTAAGGTAGTTGACATTCAAGTTTTATGTGTGAAGCATCTTGTGTACTGAACAAGATATTTTTAATCATTGCTACAACTTTTCTAATCCAAAAATTGATGCAATAGGGAAAAGAATGCATGATATAGCAGAACAATAGTTTAATATGTGTTTATAGGGGAGATGGCCATTTAAAATGGCAATGTGGAATGAAGGTTAGCTGATGAAAAGAAGGAGAAAAAGGCATGCATGCAAGCAATCAAAGCCACCAAAAGAAAAAAAGGAGAATATACTAGGTCAAAGAAGAATAGATCCCCACATTTTTGGAATAGGGGCCAATTAAGGAAGCAAGACATTCAAATGAGGAACCCACACAATTTAAAAAGGAGGTTGTTCATATTGATCCATTTCAGTTGGTAGATCAACTTGCCAATTTTGATCAATTTCTATTTGATCATTCCAAAGCTTCTATTTGTAAACACACCTACTAGAAGGATAGTGATCATGTGGTCTTTAATTAGCTCTCTAAATTGGAGCCTTTTCGGGAAAAGATTGATGGATTTGATATCTTTGTAAGAATTAGCAAGCATAGCGATGATGATGATAGAGAGGTTTTGTTATGTGAGGGTCATGTTGTGAGAGCCAAGATGAGAAGTTTTGATAGTATGGGGTGTAGAATTGGTGGCATTGGGCCTGACAGTTGTAATGGTCAATTGAATTCTAGTGGAGATGCATCAGAGGTAGGAGATTTAGGTTCATACAAGGCATCATTTTTTAGTGTACAAGATGCGAAACTTGGTGTAGAGAACCCTAGGGTTTATGAAGACTCTTAGACACTTGATGGTGATTATAGAGCTGTTGGAAGGCCTACTTTTGAGATATGGACTATGGTATCTAGTAGTAATTTGATTCTAGGAAATAACATATAGGTTCCATCCATGTCTCATTCTAGTTTGAGTGTGAGGTTTGATTCCAAGGCTATTGAGAAGGAAAGTCTAATGAAGGACTCTTTGGTTGAATAGTCTGATTCCTTTGGTTCCACCTGTTCAACCACATCGTTGATGAAACATGGTGTGCCTTTTAGACAGATTGTAATAGAAGCACAACATAATAGAGGAATTAGTTTAATATTATCACCTCAAAGCTCCTCCATAATTGGGGATGTGCCATTGCTTAAAGGATAAGCCTCGAGAGTCCATGCAATGTAAAATGATATATCCCACATTCATCGTGGGAGGGTATTTTTCATTGTTTAAATAATACTTTACAAAACATGCTTAGTTTTTAACGACAAGAGCCTTTTGAAAGGTTGTTCACATGTGAGGACCCCACTACCGACCTAGTCATTGATAGCTGGCATGAAATATAAGAATAATTTTAAACAAAGATTCTCATATGATGATGTGGTAGTGATGCATGAGATCATGCCACGTTTCTGCATCCTATGGATGATGCAAGCCTACAATATGAAGATGCTCAAAGCTTAAATAAAGTGGGAATGTAGGAAGATGACATGTGGTAGTGCATCCCATGCATGGTGATGTGGCAAAGATGTCTAGGTTTAGAATAGATGCACCTGGATGGTGCCATGTGGTGAGATTAAATGGTTAGCACATCCTTGCATTACAAAAGTGCTCACCAATTAAGCAATACAAGCATGTGGATGAATGCCATGTGGCAATGAGGTGACAATGGTAGGGTTTAACCAATCAGAGGCTGCCATGTGGCATCCAATCAAAGGAGGTTTGACCCTAAATTTGGAGGGTAGGGAAAATATTGAAGAGTATAAAAAATATTTTTAAATTATTTTTTCAAATTGATAAGCACGTTAGATCTTTTAAATGCAAGAGGGGTTATTTTCTAAAGTTGCAACTTTAGAAATTTTTTAATTTTTAAATTTCAAGTGCAAACCTGAGTTTTATAGTACAGGAGTGATTTTCAAATAGACTTTTAGGTAGTTTCTAGTAAGAAAATATAGAGATATTATATATCACCAAAATTGGGAGAAAATGAATTTTTTGAATATGAAGTTTGTTTTTGCACAGAATGTCATTGGTAGGTACTACATGAGTTTTTCTCTCTCACATTGATTTGTGTGTTTTATTAGGTGTTTTGAGTCACCATTTGTAGAATTCAATGGAAAAACACCTTAAACACATCTAGTGACCCTTGTATCTAATCATTTTGAGTTTCAGTGGTATTTTGGCCAAAAATTGATCAATTGGCACATATCCGGGTTTAGTTAGCAAATCTTTGTCTTTTGTTGAGATACTTTGCATTTGGAAAGGAAAAATAGAAAGGATATGATTAATAGTTGAGGAGAGAAGGTAGAGATATTCTTTGTAGCTTCTTGAGGGAGAATTCTGAAGGGACGCATGTTAGTCATATAACTAATCTAGGAATTTTTTCTTTTCTATTTATTCTTTCTTCTTCTCTTTTGTAAGGGGTGGAAAATATTGGAAATTTTCTATAGAATGAAGACATTTAGTGGAATTGGCCCTGGAATTGATGAATTCTGAATGGAAGATCTAGGATGTGCTAGTTCCAGACCATGAAGCTTTTGCTTTGGCTATGACACCCCTTTCCCAATGCATTAGTTTCTCATTCTTGCCATTTTCTCTCTTGTGTGACAACATTTGTTCATTGTATAGTCTGGTTTATTATGTTCTTTATGAGTTAATTTCATGCATTTATATGTATTATTTCAAGGAAATCAATACAAGGAACAACAAATGTTGAGTTTTAGTTTAAATCTTGTCTCCTTTCTCAGTGAGCTATGATGTTTTATGATATTTGAACAAAGAGCCTAGATCATAGTTGCAGTCCCTTAAGGTTGTACATTGTTGCTTGTAATTCAAGGAATTATGTAAATGGAAATCCACAGGGTTGCAAGTTTATTGAGGAGGATATCAGGTAAGAATGAGATTTAGATTGAAACATTGATATCCAATTTACAAGGTAAATGGATAGATCTGGAGTCTTGGCATAAAATATGTGTTCCAAATATCCAAAATGCACGAAGGAGATTCATGCATTGCCCAATGGATGAGGCAATAATTTGTTACAAGATCATAAGTTTGTTGTTCATACCTGGTTTTCATCTGCTCTCCTCACCCACATAAAATCAAATCAAAATTCAAATCATCTTTACATTTTATGTTGAAGAGCTAGAACAGTCTAACCCTCACTCAGCTTATGAATTTCCTAGATTTGCAATTTACTATCGTAGATCTATGTCATTACATGAGTCATTAAGAGATATAAGGGGTTTTTATCTACTTTGTTAGATTTAGGAATATGTTTTTGCACTGGTACCTTATTATTTGAATCTGAGGTCCACCTACCTAGGTTTTACAAAGCCTGAAGTAGAAGAAGGGTCAAGCCTTATAATTGGCCTAGTGTCTGAAAGGATATGTCAAAAATGGGAGTTAGCTGCCCCTAGATGTGTCTTATTCTCATTATGGTAATTGAAAATCAGTAACATTTTCAAACACCAACAAAGGGCACAAAAGGGATCTACTAACTTCATGATCAATATGATCATGAGGTAATATATAAATATTATTGCAAATGAAATTTCATCACTCCCAAAAGGAAGTATTGTTGGTACTGGGCTAGTGTCCCTCATAGGATTTAAAACATAGATGAACTACCTCCTATTGTTCTATAATACTATTTGTTGTATCAGGAATTGATAGGTTAATCTTTTGGTGTAACAATTACCCTAGCTTTTTTAACAATTAGTATCAGACTTTGATCACACATTTGAATCATGTATGCCATGATTAGTAATGCTAGGAGGGGGACTGTTGGTAGTGGGTCAATATCCCTCACAAAATTTTTGACATGGCTTAACTACCTCTTGTGTTTCTATAAGGCTATTGGTTGTATCAAGCATTGACAAGTTGATCTTTTGGTACAATGGAACCCTTGGCCTTCCTAACAAGAAGAACTAAAACACAATGAAAGAAAGAAATGTAAGAGTTACAAAGAAGAGTATTTTTGGACTGCCATCATAGAGACCAAAAATAATTAGTGCTACCATGTTACAAATCCAAGTGGATAAAAACATGGACATATGTACAAACACTAGCACATGTAACAACATATAGAAGTAAATTACAAATAGAAGAATAATATGACAATTCAGATCCTTCATCATCTTATGCCAATGAAGAAACAAGGTTTATTTAAAGTAATATAAACAAACATTTAGCAAGAACAATATAGGTGAAGCACATCACAATAGGAAAATATACAAAAGATACTATGATACAAAAATTACTCGAGATAATTTTCTGCTTCTCCAATCTTGGTTTGTATCATTTAGGGAAGGTGGACAACTTGCAAGAGGAATAATATCCAACAAAATAGCTAAGTCCAAAAAAGGACCCTCTTAAGAGTCACTATGCTCAAGACTAGATATGATGAAATGTTGATTCGAAAGCATGCTAGGAAAATCAATGTCAAGATCAATATTGTCATATTCACCATCATCCTTATTAGTAGGATCATCTAACTTCTTCATCAAGACTAATAGCAATAGAATCCAAAATGTGAATACCATATTTATCTATCTTATCAGTGTGATTATTATTAACTTCCTTCATATACATAGGGTGATCAAAAGAAGGAAAATAAGAACGAAAAACTTGCACATAGGATTTTGATCTATCTTGACAGTTCTTTCAATGATCATGGGCATGTCAGTTTCATTTGGTCTTGCTAGAAATTGGTTGTGAAGAAGAAGGATCCATAAACATAGGTTTCATAAGGATAAATAGACACAAATTTTGAGTTACATTGTGATGGGAGAATAGAAGTAACCATAGCAAGTTGAGATGTAAGAGGGGAAACCACACTAGATAAATAATTTAATATGTGGGATGATGTCTAATTAGAAATAGAAGGATTTGAATAAAGAGGTGTAGAAGGTGTAGGAAAAATACCATGAGTGAGATACTCAAGCATAATTAAATCAGAAATATCTCTATGCTTATAAGCTTAATATGATTGGAAAAGGAAAAAAAAGAAATTAAGAGGTTCAGTAAGGATAAAAGGCCAAAAGAAGTCAAGTGTAGTGTAACTCCTAGGCCTAGAAGGATGGTAAAGACTATGATTGATCATATTACATCATGATAAAATTTGATGCATTTATGGGTAGGATAAGCAATGGTTTACATGGAAGTAAACCAAACTTCACTTGGAATTGATAGGAAGAAGGGATGGCAATTAATGCAGTATCCACCACTTTACCAAAAATCTCAACAAACAAAGAAATTGGACCATGAAGTCTATATAAGAAACCATTTTAATTTTTTATTCAAGTATCACTCAAATCATAAAATTCATGGTGAAAATGTTTGGTGAAAAGATGTTCCTTAGTAATGAGATTAACCATGGAAGTAAGATGCAAGAAAATCATAACAAGGTGATTTAGCAACCCTAACAGAAATGTAAACAAAACCATTAGGAGCATTAATAGTTTTAGAATCATCAAATGTAATAGTAATATCCATACATGCTTAAGGGTAGTTGTACTCTTAGGTTGAACTTGAGGTTTAGGCTAAAGATTAGGTCTAGTTTGAGGTGGAGGTTGAGGTAAACTCTCCACAATATTTATAATATGGTTATATTATTCAATTTGGTGATCATGAACAATGTGCGTAGTAGAGGAAGAAGTGGGTTGAGAAATTATATTGATGGTGTGTCAATTAAATGGATTAGTGTAGATTTGAAGGTTTTAATTAGGAGACCTGCTAAAAATTTGTTACCACTATCATGTTTATCAATAGAAAAATCATTGGAATCAATCAAGAATAAAATATTACATTTCAAATTAAAATATTGCTTAGTATCATGGCCAAGCTAATGATGGTATTGACAAAAGGTTGCGGAATCAAAGTACAAAATTGATGTTGTAGAGGAAGAAATCTAATAGGAGGAATTTTAATAAGATTAGCACTTACTAACATTCCCATAAAAGAATGAAAAGACACAAAAAGAAGAGTAAACTTGTGATTCATCCTAAATAGAGGAAGTAGTGGCACTTTTGGACATAACAACTACTTTTTAGTCTACTATATTTGTTACTTTATTAAGATTTTTGAATATTTATGTTTCTAGGTGTGATATCACTCTTATCAATTGGTACAAGATTCATTGGAGTAGTTCTCTAAAAATTATTTATTTGTAATTTGTAAATGATGAAGTGTTACACAGATTTGTGAAAAGGGGTGAAATCTAGTAAGAAAAATCTATCTTTAATGTCTTTTTTTTCAAATTAGCAATAAACTTTTATTAAATATCAATATCAAACATAGGATAATAAATATGAACATGAAAATTCTTAAATCTAGCAATAAAATCAATCATTTTTTCCTTAGGACCTTACCTATAATGCATTAAATCAATCAAGGATGCTTGAGGACCAATTTTTTTTTGAAATCATTGGATAAAAGCATTAGCAAGTTTATGGATTGATTAGATGGAGTAAGGTGGAAAGTATCAATACCATTACAAGGAATTTTCCTAAAAAGTGTAAGAAAACAAGTCATGAAAAGTGTGAGAAAATGGATCATGCGCATAATCACTATATAGGACTTGAAAAGTCTTAAGATGAGTTAGAGGATTACCCTTACCATTATAAGTATAAAGGAAAGGCATGTTATCTTGTTGAGGGTAAATAACATGGATAATGTATAAGGATAAAGGACTACCTATGTCACATGTAGGCACATTGGACTTCAATTGATTTAAGGAAGCAAGTTGTTGTTGCAAGGGAGATAAAATTTAAGAAAGACTATTGATGGTTGAATCATTATAAGAAATAGTTGACATTGAGACATTAGAGATAGTAGGAAGATCGTATGAATTAGAAAGAATAGAAGGTTCTATAGATGGGACACTTGGAACCATAGTACTAAGAGGATTAAGATAACTGTAATGAACACTATGGTATGAATATTGTGATGTAGGAAATAAAGTAGGTGGAACACTTAAGAGAAGAAAAGGAATAAAAGACTCACACAAGCAGGATTGGATGGTTGGATAGATGTAGTAATAATAGGTGGAACATAAGTAGCAATTCTAGATATAGGAATAGAAATTAGAAATGAAGGCTCAACACTAATGATTGGTCGAACCATACCTATTCCATAAGCAAGTTTAGTAAAAATCTTAACATTAGAATGGAAAAGGTAAGTAAGACCACACAAAAAACTAACACCATTCTCATCATTATGGATCACTTTCTTAATTGCTTAAAAAATGGTAATAGAATCAATATTATGTCTCTCTTGAATAATGCAATTTTAGATCTTGTCAATGTCAATAGCAAGCTTATGGTCTTGTCCAAGAGGAACTCCTAGAACCCTATCTTCATCATGAGATGAATGGGAAGAGTCATTATCCATAGAGGAATTCGGATCATGGGAAACCAAAGTATCATTAAGGTTTCTAAAGAGAGGAAGAGAAGATTATGGATTAAGGGGAGTTATAATCATATAGCTTTTCCCAATGGGAACACTATAGGTATGGATTCAAGTAATAAATCTCATACACAAAGAAATGAAAGGAGAAGATAACACAAAGGGAATCTAACTTTGAGGTATGAACTAGATATGAAGAAGACAAAGAACACAAGGTAATCTAATGACAATAAATACATACAACATGTAAAAAGAAATCATAAGAAATGTATTTAACTAAACAACACAATTTAAATCCAAAAGAAAAAGTAGAAGTATCGACAATCAAGTTCACCAAAATGTATAAGGTTAAGTTTCAAGAAAACATAAAAGATAAACATAAAATATCACAATTAGTCCACATTTCATGTTAGGGTTGACCATATACCTCAAATGGAAGTTAAGGATATTGATCCTTTCAATTCCAACTCGAAGATTGTGAGATATAAGTAGATTAGTGCAATCAAAATAATGAGGGAGCACTAATTACAACAAAGATCTAATGATTAAAGAATTAGAGAAAGAATATAAGATCCTTAAAGCCCTAATGTAGAAATAGCTATGAAATGTAATTAGGGCTATATATTGAAAGAATATTTGCTAAAATAAATAAATAAACTAATTAACTAACCTAAAAAAGTGAATGGAATGTTGGATATCATTTTTTCCTTCTACACTACTCCAAATAGTGAAAAAATCTAGTTTTGTACCAAAACCTCTGAGATCTACAAAATCCAAAAATAATTGAGCTCTAGGAAAAATTTGGTTTGTTGTGGTGGTTTCAATCTAGGACAAAGTCAAGTTGAAGGGCTAAAGGTAAAATAAAATCCTAATCTTCTATGTCTAATCATGAATTTAATTTTTCATATCACTAAGGTTATACAAAAGTGGTATCTAAATCTATACTCTCTTCTAGCTTATTTGTAACTTGTGAGAAAATAAAATAAAAATTAATGGGGGATTTTCCTTGGTCAAAGCCTAGTTTAGGAATTAACCTTGAAATTGAAATGATTACAATATTAAATATAAAGTAAATAAAAAAATTCACCTTATAATAATAGGATTTCTCAATAAAATGAAATAATATCAATTTACCAAGTTGATTTGGATCAAGAAGGTGTGAATGTAAAAAATGGATGAATGGTGAAGACCATATCTTGATAACTAGCTCCACTATCATCAATGGAGGAATAGATCTTAAAAGGTTATGACATGAGCATGGAAGATACATGATGAATTCCCCAAATGAACTCCTTTTATGCTCCTTGAATGCAACATATCTCATCTCCAATGACTTGTAAAAGGATCTCCTTGAATGTATTGAGAGATGGATATAACACTTTAATTTTTGAATGCTTCAATGAGAATGCTTCTTGTGGATGTGTGGATAGCTCTTGGCTGGATGTAAAATGAGGCCAATGAATTTATTATCAAGGATTAAAAAATAAACTTTCTCCCATCAACTGATTGAGCAAGCAAAATAATGTCTCACATCAACCCCAACACAAGGGAAGAGAAGAAGACCCAAAATAGGTCCTATACATCCCTGACTTGGGTAGGGAGGTACTTGTTGGAACTTTGGCTAGGTTGGACTTTTCATTTTTTTATGTATGGATTCATATCAACTATATGAAGTTAGAAAAATAGGAAGATAAATTAATGGCATGTATACTTAGAATTTTGTCAAAGTGTTGTATAGTTTTTGATAAGATAAGTAGGTTTTACAAGGATCCTAAACCCAAAAGTTACTACAAAAATAAGGCTAATAATAAGCAATTAAAGCCCAACCAAAAAAGACAAGTCACACAGTTGCTAATAAACATTAAGCCCAGCCAAAAATAAAGGCCAAAAAAAAGGCCAGAGAAACTAACAATTAGAAAGCTAGTACGAGTAAAAGAAAGCAAGACAAAAATTGCAAAAGACATTACAAGATAAAACCATATTACTCCTCTATCTTTCACTCAAGCTCTTGCATTGCCTAAGCATCTTCATAGGATTTATGAGTCTCCTCTACCATCTTCTCTTGGTTCTTCTAAGCATCCTAATCCATACTAGTGAAAGTAATATTAGTTACCACATCCTCCTCTATTCGAGCTCTTCCTCTATCCTTTTCCTCATTCACATCTAGCAGTCCTTTCGCTTTTAACACACTAGTTAGCGACAAAATGTTGTCATTGATAGTTTTGAGAATGGAGATCATTTGATTTGTAGATTATGATTATAATTTTCTAGGTTTTGGATTCTCTTCTAGGCCAAGCTAAATCTATCCTCCTGATCCTTCTAGTTCTGTTGCCCTAGCTCTTTCTTTTTTACTTTCCATTTGTCCAATTTTCTCCCTAAACTACTCCAGGTTGTGATAAAGCCACTTGATAGATCTAAAGTTATCTATCATGTTGTTACAAGCATTATTCAACAAATTCATACCCATCTCCCTTGCATTATCTATTATTGCCACCACAGTAGTATCAATAAGATCTTCAAACTAGAACTGGCCCTCCTTTTCTTCCAAGATTTTGGGGTTCATTATCTCTCTTACAATTCCTATTTTGGTGGTTCTAACATTGAAATTTCTCCACACCATCTATCATTCCTTCATAACCACTTCTCCACCCCCACCCCTTATATCCTCCTTTTCCTGTTCCTTTGGCTAAATTTGGGGATGGAAAGGGGTAAGAGGAATAGTGGTAACATCTGGCCATTGGCTCATAACCCCCTCATCTTTCATATTTTTGTCCCTCTTCCATCTTTTCGTAGCTGGTTCTTCCTTTTTGTTTTCCTTCATCTCCTTTTCCTCTTCATTAGAGGCCACATCCTCTCCTTCCTCATTATAATCATCATCAACCTGGCCTAAATTTTTATGCTGATGTCCTCTAGGACTCTTCCTGCTAGGGGTAATGGAGGAAGGAGTTTTCTTTTCCATGCCTTTGATTTTCTTTTCTGAGGATGTTTTTTCCTCCCCCTCTAAGACGATACTCTGGATATCTTCAAAATTAGAGGAAAAACTAGAATTGCCAAAGTTCTCATATGCATCCACATCATGCAAAGGATTATTGCTAATTGTTTGAGCTCTAAAATACTCATGAATTAACAACAATAATCCCTCATGTAGAGCAGGATTCACTTAGGGTTTCTTCTTAAAACTAGAAATAGCCTTACTCATAGAAGTCAATAAATAAAATGGAAAGGAAATTTTAATGCCATGATGAAAATGGTTAAGAAGAACAAAATGATGAGTTCTAACTCGATCAAATTTGGTGTCTAGAATAATGTACTCCATAACAGCACGTAAAACATATCTCCAATTTTTTTTTGATGGAATACATATCATAATACATCTCGCATTTTACCATATTGTTCCTCTTGTCTGAGCTCTATGCAAAATCCTTAACCGCATTAATGATAGCTTCTTGTCTCTTAAGAATTTGAAACGCTCCACAAAAATTTTGAACACGATAACAACAACATCCTCAATTACCTGAAAAGAAACTACATTCATTTTCATCTTCCCATCATGAATTCACCATACTATTAGTAACATTTAGGTCAAAACCATGGAGTTTTGCAATATAATTTTCAATACCTCCCTTTTCCATTTTTTCACTTCCCCCATAGGCTCCTTCCTAATATGTTCACCAACCATTTCTTCACTCTCTTCCCCAACAATTCTCAAAAACTCCAAACTCTACAAACTCTTCTCAGAGCTATGGATATTCTAGTTTCTGCTCCTCTGAAAAGTGCCAATTTATTTTTCATTACCCCAAAGAAAGTAGCTAATGTAACTTTTGACACACAAAATGTGTCGATGTGACCCTGATAACCTCAGCTGCTTATGTTTCTCATAAACACCTTTATTACATGAGTTCATTCCTTAATTTCCATAAAGAAACATAATTGCAATTAGATCTCCATAGTACACCCCTGGATGTTTACCAGTTTGATAAGACTCTTCACTTCTGCCAAAATATACCTTCTTGATTGCCATGACAAAAACTTGTCTTGTCTAACTACTTCATTGGTGAAGCAATCTACCAAAGGGTTAGCCTCCCTAAAAACATGAGTGACATGGACACATTCAAATTTTTCAAGGATAGCATGGGTCTCATTAATAATATTAGCAATAGACCAAGAAGGTTTAGTAATACTTTTAATACAATTTATGGTGTTATTGGAGTCCCCTTCTAAATAAAAATTTCCAAATGCCAACTTAATAGTATGGTAAGCTGCACTAGCTTCTACAAAATGATTAGTTTGAAAACCCAACAGAAGAGAAAAGGCCACTACTCCACCAAAATTATTCCTTATTACTCCTGCACAACCCAAAGGTCTAGGGTTTCCTTTTGATGCACCATCAAAGTTTTCTTTATGCCATCCCTTAGGGGGAAGAAGCCATTTGACATCCTATCTTTTTGTCTTCCTATCCCTTTCTTTCTCCTTCTTTATACCTCCATTTTCAATTTCTCCCCCCTTCCTCACCTAATAATTTTCCTTAATGTTTCTAAAAATCTTCTCCCTTAGAACAAAAGCTAGCTCCTCTCTATCTCTAAAAATTTTGTTATTCCTTTCCTACCATATTTCCCAACAAAAAAGAGGAAAAGTCCAAGTACTAAAGTCCTACAAATCAAAAAATTTGATCATGCTTCTCCATTGGCTAAAAAAATCTAGTAGGTTATCTGGCTTGCACTAGTTAATGTAATGTCCCCTTTTTAGCATTCATAGCATGATGTTGTCGTTAGCCTATTTCCCCACAGTCTCGTAGGCTAACTAGGACATTAAAGGGGCTTAGAGGCCATTTGGCCTAGACAGTTTCAGTTGCAGGTCTTTCTAAGGGGTTATGGGGCAACTTTGGGCATACTTACTATTTATGGTAAGTCATCTTTGACATGGCCGGACATTCAGTCACAGTGGTATGTCGATGGTAATTGTTTAAAATCGACAGGAAAACTTATTTATCATTGATAAGATTTTTTATGCATTGATAAAGCCATTTTATAAAGTTAAATTTAAATATTTAACTTTATTAATGCATAGACTATAGTTTGTGGGAAATATTTAAATTAAAAGAGTTCCCTTTATTTTTATAACACATTGGAGACATAAGGTACATAAAGGGAGTTATGTTTTATCCCACATTGAGAAAACGAAGGATTGAGCTCTTGTGAGAACACTATAAAAGAAATGGAAGAGCTTTTTTTTGTATGCTTGGATGAAGATTAATGTTATGTTGCTGGATATTTGATTATCAGGCTTGGAGGATGGAATCCCTCTTTGCTAGCATTCTCTTCGCTATCGGAAGACACAGTCAGACAGATCAATGCTGTTTTCACTTTAGGAAACACACTGGGTTTCATTTGGGGCATTTGCATAAAGAAATTTACAAGGGTTTGAGATGCAGATCTGAAGTTAGTTATTGCTATAGTGCCGCATGAACAGTATTTTGCTACAGTTGGCATGAACAGTATTTTGCTACAGTACGGCGTGAACAGTGTTGGTATCAAGTTTACTTGTTTTTCTGGCTTATTAGAAGTTTGGAAGGCTGCTGACTACATGTGTAAAATACTACGGCAACTAATTCCAGGTTTCTTCTGTCAAATTTTGATACTTTTCATAATAATTGTTGAATACAAGTCTGAATAGTTGTTGCGGCCTTTAAGGCAGCTGTTAGTGCACATCTACATTTAAAAATCACCTTTTATCAGTAGATTGAAAGAGTTTCCAAATTTTTCATATATTGTTGAATGTGTGCCAAGTGTTTGTGAAAATGTTATGATGTGTATTATGCATTTTAATGTCACTTCATAGTTGTTCATAAATCTACTCATTGGAAAGAAATTTATTGATTAAATCAACTTTATGAGTTTGCATACAAAGTGTTTGACAATATTCCTTAAGTTAAATTTCTACAAGTCAAAGTTCAAATCAGGGGAGGATATTACAGTGGTATCAGAGCTATAAGTCCTGCCATCCTGTGGAGGTCTTATAGGAAATTTGGAACTGGTGGAAAGAGGGGAAAGTGTTTGATGAAATGTCAAAATACTAAAATCAGAGCATTTATGTTTGAGCATGCGACAGGGGCCTTATAATTTTTGCAATACCAGAGCAAGACAAAATAGGAGTTCAGACCTGCAAAGAAAATAGTATAGTTCATCCGTACAGGGGGGTATAGAATCCAGTCATACAGACATAGCGGAGGTATTCTTTGATCAAGATAGCAATATGGGTGACCGAGATGACAGGAATACAAGATTAGGTGGAGGCGGGAATGCCGGTCCAGAGCCTGGAGGAAAGATTCTTACAGTTATTAGAGACCTTGGTATAGGGTCAGCGAGTAGCAAAACAAAGGGCACATGAACAGAATCAGAGATTGGATCTTATGATGCAGATGATGGCTCGTCAAATGGGGTTGAATGCTAACATGGGTGGAGGAAATAATCAGAATGGTAACAATCAAAATGGAAATGGTCAGGATGGGACACATAATGGAGATGAACAAGTTGGGAACAATTTCAGTCATGCACCCCAGCAAGCTAGGACAGTGAGTTCAAGGCCCATGATTCCTAAATTTCCTCCTAGAGCTCCAGAGCAGCTCGTACTAGAGCCCCAAATTACTAATATACAGGACCAGTTAAGGAGAGATTGGGAAGCCGGAGGGACAAATTTTACTGTTGCAATTACCTTTAGGGAGTATATGGATGTGCGGATGAAACATATGCCACGTAGACATGATAGGAACCAAAGCTATGAGCTACGGAAGAAAGTAGGGAGACTTGAGTTACCATATTATGATGGCTCAGGAAAGTCTACAGCAAGAGCTTGGGTTCAAAAGCTTGACACATACTTTCAATTGAACCCTATGCCCAAGGAAGAAGCTATTAAGTACGCAGCAATTCATCTGGATGGGTTAGCACACGAGTGGTGGCATCATGGTATGGTCACTATGGGACATGCAAACATTACCTAATATGTGGAGTTTACAGAGAGGCTGATTGAAAATTTTGATAGGAAGGATCTAGAACTCCATTTCAAGGAGTTAGCTCAGCTTAAATAGTGGGGATCATTGGAAACATACATTTCAGAGTTTCAAAAATTTGCAGTGTTAGTAACAGATGTATCTGAATGGAGGATACTAGTTCTATTTATGGATGGGTTAGCTAATCCGTTGAGAGGGTGGATTAAAGCTCTCAACCCTCCCACTTTGTAGGAAGCCATTAAGAAAGCTCATGACATGGATTCCTCTTCATCTTCAAAAAATAAATTCCAGGCAAAGAGTTTCCCTTCAAGGAAAGATAAGGACATGAAACCTTTTCAGAAAGAGGTTCAGCCAGCTAAGGAGGAAAGTAAGAGGTTGGAAAATGAGACACTTAATGATCTTAGGAAGAAGAAGCTTTTTTTTCATTGCAGGGAGGCTTGGGATTTGTCACATAAGTGTCCATTGAAAGAAAAATCTAAGTAGATGGAGATTCAGAGCAGTCATCTGAATCAGATGGAGATGATGATAGTTCTTCACAGGAGGAAGCACATGGTGATAGCACGATAGCTCAATTGTCAAGTATATAGGAGGCCATCACTTTTAGAGGTAGGGGAACCTTGGATGGACAGAGAGTTGTGGCACTCATTGATACAGGGGCGACACATAACTTCATTGATGAGAAGTTTGTGACATGTAGAGGGATACATACAGAGGAGCATAGGGGATTTAAGGTGATGGTTGCCGATGGCTTCAAAATTGAATGTACCAAGAAAATCTCCAACTTGCAGCTTCATTTGGGAGATTAAGACATGACAGGAGATTTCTTTGTGGTCAACATTGGTGATCAGGATATGGTGCTTGGGATGAACTGGATGAAGTCTCTAGTAGAGTTTACATTTAACCTTGAGAAAATGGTAATGAGGTTTGAGGAAAATGGTAAGAAGATAGTGCTCAGAGGTTTGTTAGATGGGAGACTTTGAGTGGTGTCACTCAAGCGGATGCAGAGTTTCTTTAGACATGATCAGGTGCAGTGGGCAGCAAAGTTTATAGTAATGCCTGAGATGACAGAGCAGCATAAACAAGAGTATCCACCTGATGTACAAAAAATAATAACCAAACATACTAAGGTTTTTGGTGAGATACCTCTAGGGAGACCCCCGAATAGGGGAATCGAGCATGTTATTGAATTAGAGGAAGGGGCTAAGCCAGTTATCATCACACCTTACCGCCATCCAAAGAGATGTAAGGATGAAATAGAAAAGGCAATTAAGGAGTTGATTGACATAGGGCACATACGGCCAAGAAAAAGTCCTTTCGCTTCTTCAGTAGTATTGGTGAAGAAGAAGGATGGTACAATGAGGATGTGCATTTATTATAGGGAGCTAAACAAGAAGACAATCAAGAACTGATACCCTATCCTGCGCATCGATGAGATTATTGATGAATTGCATGGTGCATGCTAATTCTCCAAGATTGATTTGAGATTTGGCTACCATCAAATATGGGTTAGAGAGGTGGATGTGGAGAAGACAGCTTTTAGATGCCACTATGGACATTTTGAGTTCTTAGTCATGCCCTTTGGGTTGACAAATGCCCCTGCCACTTTCCAGTCCTGTATGAATAGAGTGTTCAAAGATCATTCGAGGAAGTTTGTGTTGATATTTTTTGATGATATACTGATATACAGCCGTACTTGGGAGGAACATTTGAAGCATATTGATACAGTGCTTAGTATTCTAGAGAGGGATTCATTATATGCCAAGATGAGTAAATGTGAGTTTGGGATGACAGAGTTGCTCTATCTAGGGCATATTATTAGTGCAGGAAATGTTCAGGTTGACCCAGACAAGATCAGGGCCATTCTAGATTGGCCACCACCGAGGAACACTTCACAACTCAAGGGATTTCTCGAGCTTTGTGGGTTCTACCACAGATTTGTGAAGGGATTTTCATAGATAGCAACACCACTTACAGATTTAACACAGAAAGATAGTTTCAAGTGGTCAAAGAGGGCTCAAGATTGTTTTGATAGGTTTAAGGAGCTGATGAGTACATGTCCTGTTTTAGCCATTCCAAATTTCACCACGCCCTTTGAGCTACAGTGTGATGCCTCGAGAGAGGGCATAGGAGCTATTCTCATGCAAGACAAACATCCCATCGCATATGAGAGTAGAAAATTACAAGGTGTGGAGAGAACCTACAACATCTACAACAAAGAGATGCTAGCAATCATGCACGCGCTAGCTAAGTTTAGGCAGTACTTAGTGCGAAGCCTGTTCATAGTAAAAACAGATCATAATAGCTTGAAACATTTCCTTGGACAGAAGGACCTTAATGACAGGCAACAGAAATGGGTGAGTAAATTACAGGCCTATGATTTTGACATAGCCTATGTCAAAGGGAAGAAAAATATTGTTGCAGATGCTTTATCTAGAAGGCCTCATTTGCTTGCTATTGGGATAGTCATGGATGATTGGAGAGAGATGATCTTGGCAGAATATGCTAAGGATAGTTGGGCATCTAGCATTATTGAGGGAGCTATTCAAGATAGTCGATACACTGTCGTAAATGATCTGATCATCTACAAGGAAAGGATTTATTTAGTACCTAGGTCTACTATGAAACAAAAGATTTTGAGGGCATTTCATGATTCACCAATGGAAGGACATCCAAGATTCTTTAAGACATATCGACAGGTGAGAGAGTGCTTCACTTGGAAAGGACTCAAATTAGAAGTGCTTTAGTTTTTGAGGGAATGCCCTGTGTGTCAACAGAACAAATAGGAACATTCTTTTCCGGGTGGTTTACTACAGCCCATACCCATACCAGAGAAGAAGTGGCATAGCATTTCCATGGATTTTATCACAGGCCTCCCCAAGGCACAGGGTCAGGATTGTATCTTTGTTGTGGTAGACAGATTGACAAAATTTGCACATTTCTTTGCAATTTTGTCTACATATTTAGAAGCACAAACAACAGAACTATTTTTTTGAGAGGTATTCAAACTACATGGGATACCACGAAGCATAGTCAGTGACAGAGATAGTAGATTTATGAGCCACTTTTGGCAGGAGTTGTTTAGCTTATGTGGAACAAAGCTCACTCCGAGTACCAGCTACCACCCCCAAACTGATGGGCAGACAGAGATAGTGAGCAAATGGGTTGAGGGGTACCTTCAAAACTACATTGCAGGAGAGCAGAAGGCTTGGGTGAAGTGGCTACATCTAGGGGAGTACTGCTATAATACCTCTTTCCATATGTCTATTCAAATGTCCCCTTTTATGGCACTATATGGGTATGATGCTCCTAATTTTTTGGATTTGTTATTTGGGGACAGCAGCGTGCCTAAGGCCAAGGATACTTTGCAGGAGTGCCAGGACATTATGCGATCCTTGAAGGAAAATTTGCAAAAACCACAAAATCAGTAGAAGCAATATGCTGATCAGTATAGGGTTGAGAGGTCTTTTGAGGTGGGAGATATGGTGTACCTCATGTTACAGCCGTATAGACAGTCCTCTCTCAAGAAGAGTGGAGCAGAGAAATTGAAACCACACTACTATCGACTATTCAAACTAATCAGGAGAGTGGGCAAAGTAGCTTATGAGTTGGAGTTGCCTGCAGACAGTAAAGTGCATAATGTGTTCCATGTGTCACGCCTTAAGAAGGCATTGGATCACAATGTGGTGCCTTTAGTAGTATTTCCACCTCTTGATGATGAGGGAAAGCTTATCTTGGTTCTCAAGGCCATACTTGACTCTAGGGGGAGGGTGCTTCGCAGGAGGACTATCAGGGAGTATCTAGTGAAGTGGAGAAACCTACCTGTCGAGGATGCTACTTGGGAAAATGAGCAGATATTGTAGCATCCAGAGCTGAAATTGCTTGAGGACAAGCAATTTTGGGAAGGGCAGACTATAATGTCCCCTTTCTAGCATTCATAGCATGATTTTGTCGTTAGCCTATTTCCCCACAGTCCCGTAGGCTAACTAGGACATTAAAGGGGCTTAGAGGCCATTTGGCCTAGACAGTTTCAGTTGCAGGTCTTTCTAAGGGGTTCTGGGGCAACTTTGGGCATACTTACTATTTATGGTAAGTCATCTTAGACATGGCCGGACATTCAGTCACAGTGGTATGTCAATGGTAATTGTTTAAAATCGACAGGAAAACTTATTTATCATTGATAAGATTTGTTATGCATTGATAAAGCCATTTTATAAAGTTAAATTTAAATATTTAACTTTATTAATGCATAGACTATAGTTTGTGGGAAATATTTAAATTAAAAGAGTTCCCTTTATTTTTATAAAACATTGGAGACATAAGGTACATAAAGGGCGTTATGTTTTATCCCACATTGAGAAAACAAAGGATTGAGCTCTTGTGAGAACACTATAAAAGAAATGGAAGAGCTCTTTTTTGTATGCTTGGATGAAGATTAATGTTATGTTGCTGGATATTTGATTATCGGGCTTGGAGGATGGAATCCCTCTTTGCTAGCATTCTCTTCACTGTTGGAAGACACAGTCAGGAGGATCAATGGTGTTTTCACTTCAGGAAACACACTGGGTTTCATTTTGGGCGTTCGCATAAAGAAATTTACAAGGGTTTGAGGTGCAGATCTGAAGTTAGTTATTGCTATAGTGCCGCATGAACAGTATTTTTCTACAGTTGGCATGAATAGTATTTTGCTACAGTACGGCATGAACAGTGTTGGTATCAAGTTTACTTGTTTTTCTGGCTGATTAGAAGTTTGGAAGGCTGCCGACTACATTTGTAAAATACTACGGCAACTAATTCCAGGTTTCTTCTGTCAAATTTTGATACTTTGCATAATAATTGTTGAATACAAGTCTGAATAGTTGTTGCAGCCTTTAAGGCAGCTGTTAGTGCACATCTACATTTAAAAATCACCCTTTATCAGCAGATTGAAAGAGTTTCTTGATTTTTCATATATTGTTGAATGTGTGCCAAGTGTTTTTGAAAATGTTATGATTTGTATTATGCATTTTAATGTCACTTCATAGTTGTTCATAAATCTACTCATTGGAAAGCAATTTATTGATGAAATCAGCTTTATGAGTTTGCATACAAAGTGTTTGACAATATTCCTTAAGTTAAATTTCTACAAGTCAAAGTTCAAATGAGGGGAGGATATTACAGTTAATCCCAAAATCTTTAGTTAAGTTATCCTAGACCTCCTTTGCATAAAAACAATGGATGAACAAGTGATTAACCTATTCTGTCTAGTTTTTACAGAAATTGCATCTGTTAGGCATAATATGTCCTCTTGTTATTAAGTTATCCTGAGAATGAGTTTTGTTCTATAGAGCCAACCAATAAAAGATATTGACCTTTGGAATAAGACTAGGTAACCAGGCTTTCACCCATGGAGTTTTCTCCTTTAATCTCCAAAGAGAATTATAGCCTAAAACAATAGAATAACAACCATTAGGATTGTCTCCCCAAATTACTTCATCCCTTTTATTGTTTGTAACCATAGAATTCAGCATTGTCATAATCAGCTTGAGATCCTTAGAAATGAGAGAAAGGTCTCTCCATCCCTTATTAGTTCTATAATTACTTACTTTCAAACCAAATTTCCTTATACAAACATTAGCACAAATTTCAAAAGTAGGATTATTAATAAGGGGACCTTGAATAAGCCAGTTGTCTAGTTTATCTATTAGAACACATGAATTTTTGACCAGTGCAATTTATAGAGGATATATTAGCATGTGCATTCTTGAGGAGAAATAGTATAGACTATGAGGAATCTATATTCAAGTTTGCATGAAAGTACAATTAGTATGAATAGAGCTATGATAGATTTACTAGTTACAACAGTATAGAGGCAAAAAAAAGTATAATAAGGAAATGGGTAATTTTGGGTTAAGGAATTATGTTGTTTATGAAGTAATTAATTAAATAATTAGGACAACATTCTATATGTTAACCCTAAGTTACAGAGAGTTAATATTGCATATTTATAAATGTATAAAGGCATGGAGGATTAAAGAGAATATATTTAATAATTAGCAAGGTATAAAGGAAGATTGCTAAATTTGAAGTTATGTGAATCAATTATGAAAGTGAATGTGATATTAATCTAATCTTTTATGAGGAAAAGTCTAATGTATGATTAGAGCAATATATATTAAGGCAACATCATCTATTGAAGATATTAGCAGCAGTATAAAGAGGTTTTTGTATCTATCTCTTTGTATTGAAGAACTATATTGAGCATTACATATTTGGGTAGTGGGATCATCTTGAATACATTTTTTATATTGTATATATCAACTCCTAATAGGGTTGAGGCTTCTAGAAAGGACTAAGACATTATATGGATGTAATAGACTCCTAACAGGGTCAATATCTTTCACAATATACTTTTGATTAGTAGATCATTTTGTGGGTACCATCCCACCAAGGTTTTACCTTGGCTAGGGTTTTCCTAGTTAAAAAAATGGTGTTATGAGTTCTCTTATTTCATGCTTTCTTATGAAATTTATAGAGTTGTCAAAGTTATCTAGTTTTGGGCTAAAGTTTTTCAAATATTGATTTACCCCCTCCCCCCCCCCCCCCCCCCCCCCAAATATTTCCTATTTATAATAATTAATATTAGATAATGGTTACTCCAAGGAGGTTTAACATCTTGAGTAAGATCCCTATGGATATGGAATAGTTACAAAGAATCTAGAAGAAGCTCTTGAGATGATGATATTCTTCCTAAAGAAAGAGATGCTTTAATAGAAAAATATAAAAATGAAAAGACTACATTGGAAATTTAAATAATAAGATGGATAATCTCAAATCCAGGAAAGGGCCTAAATCTCAGATCAATGAAAAAGATGAAGTTTCAAGACTGGAGAAAGAAAATGAGATCTTGAAAAATGAACTTAATATTACAGATGTGAAGTTCAGCTTGAAGGATGATTCTAGTAAAGTTGAATTAGATTTAAAATCTAAGAATGTAGATCTAAGATCCAACCTTATCAAAGTGAAATTTGAGCTTGAGTCTACCAAGATTCAGTATGTAGAAGTTGAGAATTACAACATCATTTTGAAAGGGGAGTCAACCTAGTCTAAGCAAAAAATTAAAAAACTATATTCTAGCACTGATAAGATTGATGAACAAATGTCTTTTCAAAAACCTTCTTATGGTAAGACTATCTTGGATATTTCATTGGAGAAAATTTAGCTAAGAAGTCTAAAGCTAAAAAGGAACCAAATCCTAAAATTAATCATCTTGTGTACGAAAAGATAGATCTAAACAAGATTGAGCCAAATTTATATGTTTATGCACCTAAGGAGGTTGAGCAACCGAAGCAACATGAGCAAGTTGATGAACCCAAGCAACCTAAGAAAATTGAATCACCTAAAGAAGTGAGATATGAATTCAAAGGTATATGTTATGCATGTAATGAAATTGGTCATATGAAATGAGACTACATGGGTAACTGATTTAAAAATGTTACTAATTTTTTTTGTTATAATTATCATGGTTTTCATCATAGAGTAGTAAATTGCAAGAAACCTAAATTTTATAATAGTAATAGAAATAGTAGAATGTTTAGAGGTACTAATCCTAAAAGAATAAGATCTAACAAAGGAAACAATGGAATGAGAAGCAACATTGTGTATTACAAGTGCAACAACTTTGGACATATTACTAGAGATTCTAGAGCACCTATTAACAAGTCTGGACCTAAATTTGGAAATAATGCATCGGTGTGCCAGCTATGTAACAAATTTGATCATATAGAAAGATTCCATAGAATGCACATGAGAAAAAATTCAAGGAATCTAAATTTTAGGAAGATGAATAAGAAAGTTAGAAGAAATGACAGCATCAGTTATACCTAGAAAGACAATATAAGAGAACATCTGAAAGAATTTAAAGAAGTATTTTTCAAAGCCAAAGATCCATCAAGTTCACTTTTTGTGTTGGAAGAATAATCAAATGAAGAATCCAAAGGTAGCCTAAAATTATTCATAGAGATTGATTCATCCTACTTGAATTAAGAACTTTTATCAAGGAATTAGCATCAGAAATGTTAGAGAAATAGTTAAGGTATGTGCAATTAGTATGAGGTAGAACGTGATGTGTTGAATCTCTGGTTAAGTACACAATTGTTTTGGAGTTTTTATGTGAGCACATAGTAAAAAAGTCTCATGGTAATCAGAAAAATCTTTTTTTGATTATGTACTTGCACAATTAATGCAAAGATGAATTAGATGTGATTAAGGGTTGAAATTGAGTTTTTGAGCACCATTCGATCATTCAAGATTTAAAGGAGAGATTTGGACAAAATATAAGGTGAAATTGAAGAGTTTTAAAGTGAAAATTGAAGAAATCCGTAGTTCCATGAAATTAAGGTATTTATCATGTGCAAAATCATAATTTAAGATTTTAATCTGAAGAAATGGAAAATCCTATAGTATGTGATGTAAGTGAGAAGCCTAGGTAAAAGTTTAAGAAGCACCCATATGTTTTCATGGAAGATGGTCCTTTAGGAGCCTTTTCACAAGTTCCCCATTAATTTTAACTAATTAAGGATGTATGGTCATATATACATTGTAAATTTGGGAGCATTGGTGATAGTGACTTCTGCAAAGATTTTGACCTAGTATGTTATTATGACTTGTCATTGAAACAAGGATTTAAGAACTTGAATGAGTTGGACATTATCATACACATGTATTACATAGTTTTTCATAATCATGAGTGGACTAGAATGATTTTGAGAAGAATTCAAGAGAATATGTTTTGGGTAGGTGATATACCTATTATGATTGATAACGAGCTAATTCATAAACTTACTAGTTTGAGCAATGAGGGAAGTAATCTTGTAAATGAGAAAAATGTGAAGAAACTAGTAGAGACAAACTTGAAGACTAAATCTAATGGAATCAATATGAGACTAGATATGATAACTAAGAAAAGAGTAAGACTGATAAGAAAAATCATTGGTTACAAAATGAATTACAATTCAAGACTGCGTTCATTTCCTACTAGATTTTTTGATGCAACTCATTTGATGACATAAAAAAAGGGAAAAGGTAAATATGTGTGAAAATATGAAAAAATAGTTGATAAATAATATAGACAAATTAAAAATGACAAAGAATCTAGTGTTCATATTTGAGTCCTTGATAACGTATTTATTTCTTCAAGTAATTAGAAGATTCCCTAGAATGCCTAATCATGAATGGGATAGTAGTAATTGAACAATGAGCATAATTACCTTCCACTATAGGAAACAATAAGAAAATAGCATGACAAAAGATATTTTCAAAATAATGAAAAAATTTCAAGTAGCTATGAAGCAAAAGTATAGGATACCTCCATATTTGGTGTAAGAATATAAGAATGACATTAGTTTCATGGTTTAAATGGATGTAACATGCATGGAGGCAATTGAATCAAGGTTCAAGTTCATTGAACCTATGGGATATGGAATGATTGAGGAGGTAATAGAGGGTTATGAAAAGATAATCCTAGAATCTGAGAGGGAGGAAGAGTATCCTAGATGGGGTGCTTATGAGGAGAAAGTGAAGAAGGTCACCATAAACTGTGTGGCAAAGAGATAAATAAGAGAGTGGGAAAGAAGATTGATACAATCCTGAAAGAATCAAGTATGACAAGAGAATAATATAAGGAAGAAATGGGAATTTCTCTAGAGATGAGAGCATGTGGTCAATGTATGATATTGATGGTTAAACCTTTAGCAATTGATGTTGGATCAACATAAGGGGTCATAGTGGTAGGAGCATAAACTACTACATCTTATGCAATAGTATCAAAAGTATAGCCACAGGTCATACCAAAAGTTTAGAAAGAAAAATATGAAGAGGATGTGAGCATCACAAAGGTTCAAATAGCTACCCCACCTAGCACTAAGAAGTCTGTAAGGTTAATTAAGGTTTTAGTAAGAGCAAATAGAATCTCCTTCATACAATCAAACAAAACAAATGGCAAGTGGACTAAGAAAGAAAAGGAAAATATTACATGGCACATAGAGAAGGAAGACTTAGATAATTGAATTTGAATATGATAAATTTGAAGAAGAGAAAATAGAGTTGAGATAAGAAGAGAAAGCAAACATAGAGGTCAAGGCACCTACTAGAAGGAAGCCTTGGAAGCCTAAGATAGAAACACTTAATGTTGCAATCATAAATAATAGTAACATTTTGTGGTTGAATAAGTTTTATGATTTGTATGATAGTATGGATAGACAATAGTTAGAAAATGCTTAGTATGAAATATAATTTTATCAAATAAGAGGATTGAGAATATACAAAAGCATATACCTAAAGATTTTTATAATATATTGATAAATAGAAAGAAAAGAGTGATTGATGAGGGTAAGAAAAATAGAGAAAATATGATAGAGAAACTATGTGAAGTGAAGACTGATGAACACCTTGAGAGCATAATGAAGGGTATTGAGCCCCTATTGAGGCATAAAAGAAGAGAACTTTTAATAATGGGAGGTAACTATGAAGAGGTTAATGATGAAATCAAAGAGTCAATAATGAAATTCATGACCTTTATACCCAGTCAAGAGGAAGAAAGAAAAGACTTATGGGGAGAAATCCCTATAGATGTAGAACCAACAAAGAAGAATGATGAAGTGATACAATCAATTGAGGCAGCAGTAGGAGCAACATCACTAGTGTCAAAGGTACCATCTATAGAAATCAGTAAAGACACAGTGATTATAGAGTCTACACTACATGTAACCATTGGTACTAGTACAATTCAAGTCGACAGTACAAGAATTGTCTTGGATACAATTGAGGATCTATTCAAGGATTATAGACAATTTGTTGTTGGGAATTTGGTGAGCCACACCTATTCTAAAGATGAGGAAGAGGAAAAGAGAGAGAAAGAAGAGGGAGAAAGAAAGAAAGAAAGAAGCAAAGAAAAAGATGAGGCTAGAAGAAAGAAATATTAGGGAAGAGAAAAATAAGAGAAAAGGAGAGTAGAAGAAGAAAAGACCTGAGAAGAAGAAGAAAACACCAAGGAAGAAGAGATGAAGAAGAAAAGGAGAAAGAAGAAGAGGAGGAAATAGAAGAATAAAAAACAATAAAATATGATTTGAAGGAATTGAAAGGTGATAATGCAAGAGTCAACATTCTTACCTTAGCTAAAGCATATTGATACACTGTTTGATAAAACTAAATTCCAACATGAAGAAGACATTCTATTATAGACACCTGAAAAGATTAAATCTCCACTAGAATTAGCATTAGAGAATTTATCTAGACATGATGATGAAAAGTTAGGTATGATATCATCTTCAAGTAAATTGTTTGAAAGGAACAAGAATATGAAACTTATAGAAAAGAACTTTGGGAGAAGTGTTTGAGAAACTATAAAATGTCATCTAAGTCAAGGTAACATAAAAAAATCCCTAGTTAAGAGAAAAATAATTCATAAAATATATTTATAATGGGTTTATTCATTTATTAGAAGTGGTAGTGGTACAAGTGTAGATCAAGAATGATGCACAATTATTTTCTATATTATGTGCAAATATTAGGAATGATATGTCAACACTTGATGCTTGCATCAAGGAGCTAAGAAGATGCTTAACAAAAGAAAGGACATTGTATGGAAAGTGCACCCTATCATACAATTATGTCAAGGGCATAGCTAACGAGTTAAATTAAAATTGAATGAGTTTTAGAATCTTGTGAAAAAATAATAGTAGCTTGACATCAACATTAAAAATCTTAAAGCAACTATAACAATCATACATGATCATATAAAGATCATTAAGTTGAGGAACGAGAGAATTACAAAGAAGTTATCCTTATTAAGAGAACACTTGACCTTGAGGATCAACAATGTACAAAGTAGTTGGATGAATGTCTTGTGGTGAAGACATCATATGAGAAATTTTTGTATTTTGATCTTGATGCATTTTAAGTAGTGTCATATGGATTATGTTTTTTTCTCAATATATTAGAGGTAGTAAAAGACACGTGTTAGAAAGAGTTTTGATCTTGATGTAGTTGAAGTAGTGTTATATGGATTATGTTTTTTTCTAAATATATTAGAGGTAGTAAAAGACACATGTCAAAAAGAGTTTGAGAGTCTAAAGTCAAAATTTACAGACTGTATTTCCCAAATGATAAACATAGCATGTAGAGCAAGGTAATATAATTTTGATTTGTACATAAATTTTGACAAATTTTTCATTGATGTCAAAAGGGGAGTTATAATGTAATTAGGAGATATAAGGAAAAGATCGTATAGATTATGAACCATGGTTTTTCAAATTTTGTAAAGATCAAGTTTTGAAGTTTTTGTTTTGGGACTTTGCCAATTTCCCATATGTTGCCATCAATGCCAAAGGGGGAGATTTTTGGAAAATTGGATAGGTTAGAATTATTATGTTTTCATTTATGGGAATATTTCAGCTATATGCAGTAAGAAAAATAGGAATATAAAGTCATGGCATCTATACTTGAAAATTGTCTAAGTGTTGAATAGTTTATATGTTAGAATAGGTGAAGTTTTGATCAGCATAGGTTACAAATGCAATATTAGCACATGTGTACTTGAGGAAAAATGGTACAAAGTATGAGGAATCTATAGTCAAGTCCACAAGATAGTACCAGTAGAGTTATGATGGATTTACCAGTTACAAAGTCAAAAAGAGTTAATATTGGATTTTGATAAATTTATAAAGGAATGCAGGCTAACAGAGAAGATATTTAGTAATTAGAAAGGTATAAAGGAATACTATTAAATGTGAAGTTATGTGAAGCAATTATGCATGAATTTGATACTAATGTAATTTTTTGTGATGAAAATTTTGATGTATGATCAAAGGATTTCAAATTCTAAGAAGTAAAGGTAATATCAAATATTGAAGATATCAGTAGTAGTGTAAAGTTTTTTTGTATCTATGTCTTTGTATTGAATAACTATATTGTATATTACATGTTTGAGCAATAGGCTCATCTTGTATGCATCTTGTAATTATATATATAAACTTATAACATGGTTGAGGCTTCTAACAAGGCCTAAGTCCTCTAACAAGGACCAAGACACTATACAGATGTAATAGAATCCTAACAAGGTCAATATATTTCACAAGATACTATTGATTAGTGGATCATTTTGTGGGTACCATATCCACCAAGGTTTTCCCTTAGCTAGGTTTTCCCTAGCTAGCAAAATATGGTGTTATGAGTTCTCTTATTGCAAGATTATGTTTATTGTAGATCGTAGTTAGTTTACTTTCTTATGCAATTTATAAAGTTTTTTAAGATATCCAATTTTGGGCTAAAGTTTATAAAATACTAATTCACCCCCTCCCCCCTCTCATTATTTCATATTTCTAACAGTATTGTTTACCTAACCTATGTAGGGATGCACGACATCCCTAACCTAGCATAGGATGTATGTCCCTAATTTCAAGGCCCAAAAATCTTTGCAATCCCCTTAAGGTCCCATAATAGGTGCTAGTTTTGAGAAATTATGTGCAAATCTCTAAAAAAAACTTACATTGGTGTGGAAAGGAGATTTTGGTGAAAAAAAATACACCAAAGGGATAGGTTCTACCTTGATCTTTTTGACAAGAATAGGAATACCAAGGAGGATTCATTAGATGTTGCCCCAATTCCATCTAGAAGGAATAAAAAGTGATAAGAAGAAAGGGAAGAATGAAAATTAAATACAAATCATGATGAAATAAAACTAATTGGGTGTTAATCCATCATTATATTGAAGTCTTCTCAATTTAAGATGATACAACCATAAATGGGAAAAATCATTGTGTGAAAAAAATTGCTCCTAATGTCATAACACGTATCAAATAGACTCCCTTATTCAATAATAGGATCTTCATCAAGTTTCTTAACAACTTCTACTTAAATATATTTGGATTTTTTATACAAATAATTTTCATATACCTATATATTTCCCCATTTTAATACAAAACAAAATTATTGATTAGTGTCTTCTTTAATCTAATCAAATAGGGGATTAGTCATATCAACTTTCTATCCACCTCTTCATTCATTTCATCATCAGGAGGGAGTCCAAATCAAAATCACTTTTGATCCCATTATTCTTATAATTATACTCACTTAAGCCATGGAAGGAAGGTCTAACCTTTTCTTTACTTTGAATCGTGGGAGGACAAAAATTTTCATTTGTATGTGAAGGTTCCATGTATTAAACATGGGGGTAAATTTTATTAGTACAAGCAATGATTTTCTTTTGTGATACTCATTTATCAAGATTAAATTTTATCATTCATCCATATTTATCAACCTTCTCAATATTTATAGAATTATAAATGCTTCGCCAAAATCTCTCAATTCTTCCATTTTTATTTTGAAACCAAAGTGCTATAATGCACAACTAGGGCTCATGTATCATTAGGCTTCAAACTCCTTGGTAGATTTTGAATGATGTTCATAAATATGATGTAAATAATGGGATGGTTTCATCATTTTCTTTTTGGATATTTTTAATTTCCTTAAGCAAAATATAGTAAATTGCCTTTTCATCAATATAATCCCAAAAGACTGATTTCATATCCAACCATGAATCTATTGATCATGGAACTAAATTATACAACCACTTCCTTGGATCCCCTATTGGGGTTTGAACAAAAAAGTTTCATGTAAACATTCTACGACCCAATTCAAATTCTTCCATTACATATTCAAATTTTGAACATGTATTTCTTCTATTTCTTCCTATGTGTTGATTTCAGATTGTTTGAAAAGTGAGCCTGAACACGCTTAAGTTATTTACTTATTTCATGTCAAACTAGTAATACATGTTGAGTATAACATGTATGTATATAGACCATGCCAAGTCATAGTGAGTGTCAAGCCACTCATATGCTAAATCACTCAAGTGTTAAGAAGATAGATTATGTTGAGTGATATAGGAGCTGAGTAAATAGTGGATGCCAAGAAATATAGTTGCCAAGCTACAACACAAAGATTAGTTTATTCTAAGCATCAGAGACTTCAGATGTTGAGCAAGACAATTTTGACATTTTTTTGTAAAGGAACAAACAACTATGTAAACCATTTTTTAGCCAACTAAAGATTGATTTTTGATATTTTGGAGATAATGACTAATATCAAGTTGGATTCCCTATGAAATTACATGCATCCAATCAAAAAATAGGAAGGATTAAGTAGCAAAATGGATGAATCTCATCTATAGATTCATACCTAACCCTAAGTCACTAAGTCTTCTTAAGCAGGACAAAACTCTAAACTCTCTATATTGATTGAAGGAGTGAAAAAAGAAGTTTGCATGCACAAATAGAGGATTCATGGTGTCTTACAAGTTATAAAATGAAAGTACATTACAAAATCAGTTAGAGAAGAACACAGGATGGAGAAAACAACATAGCGAAGAGACATCTAATCAAGAAGGATCAAGAAGACATTGTTTAGAGGTGATCTATTATGAAGCAAGAAAGTGTTAACAGCATTATCAAAGCTGAGACATTCTAATAGGTGATTTTAGTCAAAATCTCTTAACAAATTAGTCCTAACAAGATGTATTAAATCCTTTAATAGGGTGCTTAATTAATTGTGAGTTAAAGTCCTTTAGCAAGGCACACTTCTAATAGGGTGTTGAAATCCTCTAAAAAGGTACGACCTAACAGTCTTTATAAGCCTTTAATAGGGTAGACCTTTCATAGGAAAGACTATTGAGAATGAAGGAATTGAAATACAACTCATTCTACATCAATCAGATGAAGCAAGAGAAGAACTAAAGAAATCTTTGAAGAGAAGGAAGGAAATTTTTGTTGTAGAGAATGACACACAATACAAAGAGATAGACACTACTAAGTTATTTATAGATGGAGACTCAAATGAATTTGATGTAGCAATTGTAAATCTAATAGAAAATAATAGAGCCCAAGTTGAGGAAATAAAAATTCTCAAGTTAGAGAAAGAATCACAAGCTATACTACTATGTGAAGTGACTAAACAAAAGATGAAAGCCATAGAAGAAAAAGCCATGATTGCAGAAGACAAAAAAATCTTGGCTAACAAACTAGAAGAGAAATCATTAGAACTAACCAAAATTTCCAACATGCAATTGGATACTCTAAGTCAAATGATGAATGCCAACTATGAATTGAAGTCAAGGACATTGAGATAACTACATTGAAGTTGCAAAATGAACAATTCTAGAGTGATATAAAGAGAGAAAAGGAATTTCTTGAAAGTTTCAACAAGCCAAATGAAGCCATCAAATACTTTGAGAAACTATTGAGATCCCCTAAATCCAATAATGATACATCTAGATTGGGATACACAAGCATTGAAGAAGGACAGTCATCAAAAACAGCAAAAGAAAGGAACAAAAAAGGTAAGAACTCTAAACCTACTTGTCATAATTGTGATAAGAAAGGAAACACCACTAATGTGTGTAGGAGAAAGACTATAAGTCAAAATGTCAATCCCAAGAACATGGTTCACTACCATAAGTGCAACAAGAAAGGTCATTAAGCACATAAATACAAACCTAGAACCACGTATACACAAATATTTGAAGGATAATGTTACAACTATCAGAAGTATGGACATAGAGCTTTTGAATGTAGATCCAAACCCATGTGGTCATCAAACAAGAAAGAAAAGGCAAGGAACAATGACAACTCCTATAACTAGGATTATAATACAAGATATAGCTATCATTATTGTCAAGAATATGGACATATTGTTGGAAATGATTGAAAAGATCATGAGAAAAGTTGTTAGAATGATCATATGGAACTGGTAAAGAATGTTCTCAATCATTGTTTTGTCATTGATGTCAAACTTGCTACTTGCAAGAATGACAATTGCTTTAGTGATCCAAATACTATCAGTTAGTTGATTGACAAGAAGGAGGCAATCAATAAGATGTAACTAGTACACCAAGAGAAAGGTTGAAGTTTGTAATGAAGTACAAGGATCAGTTAAGCCATTGATGAAAAAGTGTGTTGATGACATACTATAAGACACAAAGAATGGGCACACTGAAACATATCAAAGATGTAAGGTTTTTAGCTAAGACATCTGTAAAGCCTAACTAAAGTTCATTAGAGAGAGGGAGCCGAGCAAGCTAGTAGGTGCTGAACAGATTCCTAGTTGAAGCTGAGCAAGTTCAACTTCAAGTGCCAAGTAAACTTCAGATGTCAAGGAATATAGAATCTATCAAGTGTCGAGTAAACTTCAGATGTTGAGTGATACATAATCTATCAAGTGTCGAGTAAACTTCAAGTGCTAAGTGATATAGTTTTATGTAGGTGCTGAGCTATCCAGGAAACAAATGTCGAGCATCAAAAAACCAATAGTGCCAAGTAACAAAAAGGTACTGAGCACTAGTAAATCAATAATATTGAGTTGCTGCATTATTTTTAAAATCAAAGATTTGCTAGATCTAAGCTGACAAGGTTGTTATCTAGAAGTTTGTAAATTAAATAGAAGATAAGAATGATGAGTTGGTGGCAAAGAACACCATGCAGAACATTTCTAAAAGATACAATTGATGAAGTTTTTAATAAGAACAAGATATGGGATAGATACATTGTATCCTACATAATCCATTTGAAACCTTAAAATTGGAGAGGGAGAATTGAGCAAAAAAGAAAAATTAGATTTCTATTTAAGGAGACATAAGTTCATGAAGAATAGATAGAGAGAGGCAGTCAAGCATGAAAGCATAAAATGCTGAAGGAGGTGCTAAGGAGGAAAGAGAGCATAGTTACTTTGTTTCAATAAGAAGACCCCAGATATGGATGCATTGGTATGATGAGTAGGAAGACTCAAGGAGATGAAGCTTGAAAAGAAGACAAACAATTAGAGCTGAAGTGATTAAAGCTAAGCAAAAGGATAGAACTAAAGTGTGATCTAAAATCTGCAAAGTATGTTGTAAGTTGTATCAGATCAAAAAGCCATTATTGTTACTCTTTAGCAATTGTAACAAATAGTTTAAATCCTATGGACTTAGGTTGGTTTAATAGCCATAAGGTAAATCCTTTAATACGGTGACATTCCAAGTGAATGTTCAAAAGTCCTTTAACCAGGCCCATTCCTAATAGTTTGGTGAAATCCTCTAACAAGGTCACATTTAATAGTGTGTTGTAAGCCTTTAATAGGGTAGGCTTTTAAAACGGCATCACTTTAGAAGAGTGAAAATCAAGTAGCACGTTACTGGTGCTTTTACCCAAATTGGGTTTCCACGTAAATCATTGTGTGATGTGTTGATCTTTCATGTTTTATCTCTGCATGTTGATTTACTGTAACTTTCTAATATGGTTGATTTAAGTTTGGATGGATGAAAAGTTTATGGATTCATTAAAAGAAGAGAAAAAGTATTATTAGGGCATTTGGACCTTGAATAACTGATTCACCACCCCCCCCCTCCCCCCTTTCAGTTATTCTAAAGAATTCTAACAATTGATATCAGAGCTAAACTGTTGATTCAGTTTAAAGGGACTATATGTAGAAAAGATCAAAATGCCTAAGAGAGAAGTTCCCAAGCGCAACAAAGACAACTGTGTTGCATGGAAAATTTTGATGAAGCTACATCTTGGATTCATAGGAGATTATTCCCAAAATTCAATTGTCACTGAACATGTAGATCCAACTGGTACTCTTACTGCAGAAGGCATGAAAAACAAGCAGGAACACAATCAGACAATGCTGGAGATTCCCTCTGCACTCAACTATGCTAAATTTGATGATATCAAAGGATGTGACACTACATTCAAAATGTGGAAAGCCCTATCAAACATCTATGGAGGAGATTAGAATGTACAAAGAGAAAAAAGAGAAAGTCTCAAAGGAAAGTTTGATGATATGAAAATGGAGGAAAATGAGAATGTTGCTCAGTATGGCACAAGAATAAAGGAAGTGGTAAGTGCAATAAGATGCCTGAGTGGCCAATTGGATGAAGATACTATTAATAGTAAGTTCTTAAGAACCTTGCTCCCTATCTATGCTATTAGACTATCAGCAATACAAGAACTAAGATGTGTACTAGGAAACAATCTAAGTTTTGAAGATATAATAGGTAGACTCATTGCATTTGAGTTATCTAACTTTGACAACTACAAACCTGAGAATGTTGAATCTACATTTAAGGCCAAGCTATCATTGAAAGATGCTGAACATTTGAAATCAAAGAAAGGAAGAAAAATGAAATATGTATCCAGTGACAGTAGCACTGATGAGGAAGATGTGGAACAATTGGAAGCATTTCTTGCTAGAAGATTTCACAGAGGAAAAGGAAAATTCAAAGGTAAGATGCCTATCATTTGTTTCAATTGCAATGAAGTAGGTCATATTGCTGCCAGATGTACATAGAAAAAGGATTACAAGGAAGGCAACAAAAAAAATTTTAGAAGAGATGATGACAGGAGAGATTACAAAGACAAAGGTAAGAAGTGTTATATTGTTGAAGAAAATTCTAATGATAATGATAATAAAGTTTTTTATGTAGCCATGAAGGAACAATCTAATGAAGAAGAGCCCACAACACTGGTAACATGTATGAACAAGAATGACAAGTGGATCATAGACAGTAGATGCTCACATCACATGACAAGAGACAAAAGTAAGTTTGTTAACTTTACTCAGTATGATGGAAGTAGTGTTAGATTTGGTAATGATGCTCCATGTAAAATCAAAGGAAAAGGTTCCATTAAGCTCACAGAGAAAATTTCATGTGATAATACATACTATGTTGAAGGATTAAACTACAATTTGCTGAGTGTCTCACAGTTAGGCAATATAGGATGCAAAGTATAATTTGGAAACAAAATTGTAAAAATCTATGATACTGATGGTAAACTAATAGGAAAAAGAGATCAAACAAGGAGTAATCTATTTTACCTTGATATGGATGATGTTTCTTATTTTATTGCAAAATTTGATGATGAATGGTTATGCTATAGAAGGCTATGTCATGTCAACTTTAAAAATCTTGTCAAGATCAGTAAAATGAAGAAAGTTAGAGGTTTACCAAAATTGAAGAAGCCTGATAATATCATGTGCAAACAATGTCAGCTAGGAAAGATGATAAAGTCAAGTTTCAAAAGCAAAAACTATACATCCAAAGAAGTACTTGAACTATTTCATACTTACTTATGTGGTCCAATGGAAGTACAAAACTATAAAGGAGATAAGTACATAATGTTGTTTGTTGATGACTATTCCAAGATGATGATTGTTATGTTCTTAAAGCAAAAATATGATGCTTTTCAAATGTTTAAGTGGTATGTGGCCAGTGTTGAAAAGGAAACAGGAAAGAGCTTGAAATGCCTAAGATCAGATAGAGGTGGTGAATTCAAATCAAATGAATTCGAGATATTTTGTAATGATAAAGGAATCAAAAGAAAAATGTCAGCTCCTAGAACTCCCCCACAAAATAGAATTTCTAATAGAAGAAATAGATTTGTGATTGACTGTGCCAGAACATTAATGATGGAAAAGACCGTTGCTCTAAAATACTGGAGAGAAGCTGTAAGTGTAGCTGTTCATACACTGAACTAAGTACAAGTCAAGAAAGGTACAAATACAACACCTTTTGAATTATGGTATGGTCACTCACCCAATGTGAAACATTTCAAAGTATTTGGTTGCAAATGCTTTATCCTTAACGATGCTAGAAATGGAAAATTTGATGCAAAAAGCGATGAAGGCATATTCCTTGGTTATTCCACTAGATGTAAGGCATACAAGTGTTTGAATACTAACACTAATAAAATTGTGGAAAGTGAAAATGTAAACTTTGATGAACATACAGAAGTCCAAGCTAAAGAACCAAAAAGAATGGATGAATACAAAACCTTTCTATATTCTTATGAAGGAATGACTGATGAAGATGATGTCAATCAAATTGAAACTCAACAACAAGTTTCAGTTTCAGCCGACTCACAACCAGTGAATGCCAAGTTGCATTCAGAAGCTGAGTTGCAGAATTAAGGAAATGATTCTGAATTTAGTACATATGAAAGAGATGAAGAACAACCTAAAAACTCAGTACATAGTGACCCTGAATCAGAAATATCAAACATGGAAACAAGGACAGAAGCAAGATTATCCAAATATGTAAAAAGACATCACCCTACTGAACAGATAATTGGTGACAAAGATGCAAGACCAAAGATGCATTATTGGATTTTTGGATATGTTTATAGCACTTGTGTTATCACAATACAATATCACAAGTTTTGTTACCTCTTCTTTCATTCCTTTCAATAGATGTGTGAGCCACACAATATTTGTGCAATTGACAAACATTGGTCTTGCAGTTTGTTCCTTTTTGTTCCAGTAAGACAAACAAGTAAAGTTGGAATACATTCACACAAAGGAAAAAATTGCAGATATATTCACCAAACCATTCCCAAAGGATGCTTATGAATATTAGAGGCAAGTTGGGGGTAATACCCCTAACTCAAGCAATTTAAAGCAACAAGAAAGCTGCTCTGCATCACCAGCAATAAATCATTGAAATATCAAAAGAATGATGCAAAGGATGGTAGCAAGAGAAAAAACTCCAAATTAGTCATAGGCATGGTGACAGAGGGAGAAAAACAACAAGAAGCCAAAGCTTATATTTTGCATGATAAAGATGCTACATCTTTGGCATTTATGTCAAAGAGAGAGAAATATGCAGAAACTTGATCAATACAAAGCAAGAGGGAGATATATATGAAAAAGGGAGATATATGAGATCAATAGTAAAGATGCAGCAGTGATACAGTAGCCAACAAAAGTAGTAGACAAAGTATACAATCTTGGTGGTAACTAAGTTGAAAAATTGATTAGTTTGGATTTGCCATCAATGCCAAAGAGGGAGATTTTTGGAAATGATTTAAAAGATCATGCGGAAAGTTGTTAAAATGATCATATGGAACTAGTAAAGAATGTTCTCAATCATTGTTTTGTCATTGATGTCAAACTTGCTACTTGTAGGAATGAAAATTGCTTTAGTGATCCAAATACTATCAGTTAGTTGATTGACAAGAAGGAGGAAATCAATAAGATGTAACTAGCACACCATGAGAAAGGTTGAAGTTATGATGTTGTAATGAAGTACAAGGATTAGCTAAGCCATTGATGAAAAAGTGTGTTGATGACATACTATAAGACACAAAGAATGAGTACACTGAAACATATCAAAGATGTAAGGTTTTTAGCTAAGACATCTATAAAGCCTAACTAAAGTTCATTAGAAAGAGGGAGCCAAGCAAGCTAGTAGGTGCTAAACAGATTCCTAGTTGAAGCCGAGCAAGTTAAACTTCAAGTGCCGAGTAAACTTTAGATGTCGAGTAATACAGAATCTATCAAGTACTGAGTAAACTTCAGATGCTGAGTGATACAAAATCTATCAAGTGTCGAGTAAACTTTAGGTGCTGAGTGATACAGTTATATTTAGGTGCCAAGCTATCCAAGAAATAGATACCGAGCATCAAAAAACCAATAGTACCAAGTAACATAGAGGTGCCAAGCACCAGTAAATCAATAATGCTGAGTTCCTGCATTATTTTTAAAATCAAAGATTTTCCAGATCTAAGCCGACAAGGTTGTTATCTAGAAGTTTGTAAATTAAATGGAAGATAAGAATGATGAGCTAGTGGCACAAAACACCATGTAGAACATTTTTAAAAGATACAACTAACAAAGTTTTTAATAAGAACAAGATATGGGATAGATACATTGTATCCTACCTAATCCATTTGAAACCCTAAAATTGGAGAGGGAGAATTGAGCAGAAAAGGCAAATCAAATTTCTATTTAAGGAGACATAAGTTCATAAAGAAGAGATAGAGAGAGGCGGTCAAGCATGAAAGCATAAAATGCTGAAGGAGGTGCTAAGGAGGAAAGAGAGCATAGTTACTCTGTTTCAGTAAGAAGACCCCAGATATGGATGCATTGGTATGATGAGTAGGAAGACTCAAGGAGACAAAGCTTAAGAAGAAGACAAGCAGTTAGAGCTGAAGTGATTAAAGCCAAGAAAAAGAATAGAACTGAAGTGTGATCTGAAATTTGCAAAGTATGTTGTAAGTTGTATCAGATCAAAAAGCCATTATTGTTACTCTCTAGCAATTGTAACAGATAGTTTAAATCCTATGGACTTAGGTTGGTTTAATAGCCATAAGGTAAATCCTTTAACAGGGTGACATTCCAAGTGAATGATCAAAAGTCCTTTAACCAGGCCATTTCTTAATAGGTTGGTGAAATCCTCTAACAAGGTCACATTTAATAGTTTGTTCTAAGCCTTTAACAGGGCAAGCTTTTAAAAGGGCATCACTTTAGAAGAGTGAAAATCAAGTAGCATGTTACTGGTGGTTTTTCCCAAATTGGGTTTTCACGTAAATCATTATGTCATGTGTTGATCTTTCATGTTTTATCTCTGCATGTTGATTTACTATAACTTGCTAATATGGTTGATTTAAGTTTCGATGGATGAAAAGTGTATGGATTCATTACAAGAAGAGAAAAAGTATTATTAGGGCATTTGGACCTTGAATAACTAATTCACCCCCCCCTCAGTTATTCTAAAGAATTCTAACACATATTACTAATAATTTTATTAGGACACACTTTAGAGGGAACTACCAAAGGTTTTTGAGCCAAACCACATGTTTTAGCTATTTGAAGAATAGTCAAATTAGTAGGTATTGTCTAACTAGGTCAAAAGCACCAAGTTGTGAATTTGATAAAGGAAAAGGCAATGAAGATGTTGAACACATAAAAGATGAGATGAATAAGACATGGAAAAGGAAAGATAATTGCAACACATCAAATGGAGAAGGGATCACTTCACCCAATGGGTCAGGTGATCACACCTCATCAAACTAGGCAATCAAGAGCTATGTGGGGCTATTATTTAAAGACTATATCATACATTAATTTCAAAATGACTTAGCATTGAAAAGATTACATTAGCATGAATAAAGATGAAAATTTTTGCTAGAAATATAAGATGATTTTTTAAGTGTTTCATGTGGTTTCCAAGCATTAAATATTTCCTATGTGTGTTAAATGAAATGCTAGAAGATGCCAAGCTTACAAACTAGCTAGTTGATGTTGAGCTCATAGTGGTTGCTAAGTGATAGAAATGACAATGGATGGTGAGTGAGCCTAAAATTAGTTGATGCCTAGCTTATAGTTGTGTAAGAGCTCAACATTTTGAGCAATGATTCTTCAACATTTTGTTAGATCACATAAGGTATTTATCAAGAGTTGAGCTACATAGTTTAAATTTTGTAAACACTAGTTTTACATTATGGCATCTAGTTCAAACAATGTATAAGGGAAGTAAGTTTTGAATGTTCAATTAGTGAGTAATGAGGTCAAGCAACCTATTTTCAAAGCTATTCTTGATATTGCATATAAGAAAGATCCTTCAAGTGCATTATCAATGATTCCACCAAATGTGATAATGGTACAAGATGTAAGAAAATACTATAACTATAAGATAGGAAGCATTGGTGATATGGAGATTAGGGAAGCATACAATAAACTTTGTGACAATGGTTTTTTGAAAGAAGAATTCAAAATTGTTGAGAGAAAGGGATTATCATGAGCCCTAGATTTTCTAAATGTATTCAAAATGGATTGGATAAGGATAGTGCTTAGCCAAATTCATGACAATTCATTATGGCTAAACAATGGACCTATCAAAATTACCAAGAGAATAATCCATAGGGTTACTAGTTACCCAACCCTTGATTGGCCTAAGACATTGAGAAGTGATTCCAAGGAAGTGATTTAGAAGAATACTAGAGCTATCTAGAACAAGAGAGGCATGACAATTGATACAATTACTGATCCTCTGATAAACTTTACTATGAGGGTTATTTCACACAAATTTTACCAATCTAGTAGATTGAATAATGTGCCTTGTATAGCTTTGGATGTAGGATACAAAATTGTAAAGAAATATCACACATATGATCTAGCAGAGCTACAATTGCAACAATTGATGGAGAACCTTGGAGCAATAAAAAAGACAAAGAGTGCATAATGCAAATTTGGTTCCATATTATTTGTATATTATTTTATGTGCAAACATAATTCTCTCATTTGGTACGATAGGATGGAAAATCAACATATTAGTAGTAGTACAAATTGGTGAGTACATTGAGCAACTAGGACAGAATTTTGGATCTTTGATGACAAGTTATTTTGAACACTTCAAGAAGTTAATGAAGGAAAGATTGAAAATACTAGTATCCTTAGTTGAGAAACACTATGATCACATGTTTTTGTATGGATTTTAATTATACATTTGTACAAATTGCTACACCAAGAGTGGGATGGTTGAGACCCTTAGGTTATGAAATAAGTGTAGATGAAGCCTCTGTAGCCATAACAACTTTACTTGTAGAAGAGGTAGATAAAACTACAAAATTATTTTGAAATTATGAGATGGTAAAGTCCAAAATTACCATGAAATTGAAGATAGCTTCTACCTTAAAGAAAAAGGAAAATTTAGTGAAGAAAGTAAAAGCCAAGTTCGGAGAGAGTGATGAAGAAGAAGATGATGATGATGATGATGAGGAGGAGGAGGAGGAGGAGGAGGAAGAAGAAGAAAGCCAAGCCCAAGCACCACTTGCATTGGCTTAGGGTATGGGAGAAAACCAAGAAGAGGATTAGACTTAAGATGCTAAGGGAGAAGAAGCCGAGGAAGAAACTAATCCTACCAAGTCAAAGAAGAGGAAGGTCAAGACTCTACCAGTGACTAAAGCTAAGAAGGTAGCTAAGTTGAGTTAGTCCAAGCCCACTACACCTACAACAAGAACCAGCACATGTGTAATTACACAAACGGCCAAGATAAAGACAAAACAAATAGAACAAGGAGGTCAAGAGAAGAAGAGACCAAGAAGGAAGTATATGGCACAAGTAGATTCTGATCAAGAGAAAATAGAGTTAGATGAAAATAGCTAATTTAAGGTGGTGAGTCATAATCCTTTTTTAGATCTTGACAATTTATGTGTAATTATTAGAAATAGTGCAGACCTACTAGAATTTGGTCATGTTAATTTTGATAATTTGGGGGAAGTAGAGAAAAATCAAGTATAGGAGGCCATATATGCCATGATGGAAAAATTAAAGACAACACCACTATAGATTGCCAACTCAATGCCAAAGAGTCTATATGATAGAATAGAGTAGAAATGGCAATAGTGTCTAAACTTGGAGAAACAAATTAGAGAAACATCTCTAGCCCAAGTGATGCTTGCACTAAGGCACAAATCGCTAAGGCTGTGAAGAAGTATGTAGTTAGGTTTGTACCTAAATATAGAACCTTTAGCATTTTACAAAACAATATTGAGGATGTTGTCAAGAAGACCACTCAGATGTGGAAACTTACTTAGGGATTGACAACAATTAAGGAAGGAGAAGAAGAACCCATTGAAGTAAAGGATGATGAAGAAGATGATGTCAAAATTGACATTTTTGGAGGAGGAATAGAAAAGAAAGAAGATGACAAGGCAATAGCTAAAGAAGAGTAATAAGAAGAACAAAGTGTGCAAGACACACAACAATTGAGTGTCAGTCTTCTACATGTCACAAGTGAGACTACTAAAATAGTAACTATCAAGGATGTTTCTAATCTATCAACTCAGAACATCAATCACCTTACTAAAGATGATTTGAAAATAACCTTAGATTATCCTACACTGTAAACCAAACTTTGTAACAATCCTATTTTGGTCAGTGTGGATGAGTTACAAAAGTTAGTGACTGATGTTGCAATGAAAAAGGTGAATCCACAAGAACCACCTTCTTTCAGCCCTCCAATCACTAATGTACAACCTTTGGTCCAAATTCTAGAAGATAAATCTAACAAGGTCGATATAATTTCCAAGATTGATTCAATAGAGAAGAGCATAGTGGAAGCAAAAGTTACTACTATAGAAATAGGTTAGGTAGACTTATCTACACCTATAGCACAAGGACAAGGTGCAAGTTTAGTCATTGTGGAAAAATAGGGTAAGCCTGAAGAGAGTGAGATGACACCACAACTGAAGGAGAAAATTGTCATTCAAGCCCTGGTAACCTTACCAGTATCTAGCACTCCATCAAGTCATACTCTTTAGAAGCCAAGCACAAATGCTACACCACTACAGATCTCAATTTGAAGTCCAAGTACAACAAAGGTAGAAGAAGTAATTTAATATGGAGATGTGAGCCTTAATGAATAAATACTTTTTCCTAAGTATGATTATGATACGATGACTATAGAACAAATGGGCATATTGTAGCAAGCCCTAGTAAGGAAAAAGCATCAAGGAATTTTTAGAAGGGAGCATAAGAAAAAGAAGACCCTACAAGATATTAAAGACATCTTTTTAGATTCATTTAGTTTTCCAACTCCAGATGAGACCAAGCCACTAATGGAATAACTAACAAATATAGTGGAGAAGGTTAGCAATGAAGACCTGGATACAAATGCCAAATTACTTGAATGGTTAGAAAAGAAGTTCCAAAACAAAGTTAATGAGAAAATATCAAGTGACATAGCACTGACACAAGTTACTTTGGCAACTAAGGTTGAGGATGTGAAGAAAAAACTTGAGAACATATTCTCATTGTAAACTGAATTTGCAATCCATCACTCTTCATCCAAGAGACTAGAAGTCACATTCTAAGTTCAGAGAGCCAAATTTCTGCATTAGGTGCAAAACTACCTATGAATCTAGCTCAAAGTGAGAAGTATTTCATGACAATGCTTCAAATATAGAGTTAGTTAGTTGTACTGATAGCAAATGAGTCCAACATAAGGGCCAAACTGACTACCATACAAGTGACCCTCACCTCCCATATGGAAATTTTCCACAATGAGCTAGGCTATGTTAAAACCTTAATGAATAAAGACCCAAATCTTTCTATCTTAGGTGGTCTCGTCCACCTTTCTACTAAGCTAGCAATCCAAATCAAGTCATTAGATGTAGCATGTGAGAACTAGGATGTAGCTCTTAAGATTATATTGGATGTCCATAAATCTTTTATGGACAAACATATAATAAGTGTATAGCCCATTTGACATAAGTGTCAAAAAGGGGGAGAATAAGAAATAGGGGGAGAATAAATAATAGGGGAAGAATAAGAATGAATAAGAACTAGGAGAAGAAGATAAGATAAGATAAAGGGGGAGACATATTTTTGGAAAATAAAATAAAGCAAAGGGAGATACAAGGAGAGTAATAAAGATCAAGGAAGTATTAGATGAAAGAGTATCAAAAGTATCAAATGAAAGAGTAAAAGAAAAATAGTACATGAAGTCAAAGTGTATCAGTAAAGACACATATACTCAATAGGAGCATGAAATTTTGGATATAGAATAGACATATCAACTCAGGGGGAGTTATCAAATTTTGAGATATCTAAGTGATTATAAAATTTTGAAATTTTGAAGTTTTGTATAGAAATCGAGTTAAGATATGTTATGCTTGTGAGATTAAGGATGATAATGTATAATCAAGTATTTTTGACACTCATGTCAAAGGGGGATATTGTTGATCTTAAATTGGTTTTGACAAGTGAGTGTCAACAAACTTAATTTATTTACTTAGTTCATGCCAAACTAGTAGTACATGTTGAGTACATGTATGTATATAGACCATGCCGAGTCATAGTGCATGTTGAGCCACTCATATGCTGAGTCACTCAAGTGTTGAGAAAATAGACTATGCCAAGTGACAAAGGAGCCAAGTAAATAGTGGATGTCGTACAATACAATTTTTGAGATACAATAGAAAGATTAGTGTATATCGAGCATCAGAGACTAAAAATGCTGAGTAAGATAGTTTTGACATATTTGTTTGTAAAGGCACAAACAACTATGTAAACCATTTTTGAGCTAACTTAATATTAAATTTTGATATTTTGGAGATAAGGATGAATCTCAAGATGGATTTTCTATGCAATTAAATGTAGCCAATTAGAAAATAGGAAGGATTAAGTGGAAAAATGGATGAATCTCAGTCATAGATTCACACCTAACCTTAATTCACTAAGTCTTATTAAGGAGGATGAAACCCTAAACTCTCTATGTTGGTTGAAGGAGTGAGGAGAGAAGTTTGCATGTACAAATAGAGCATTCATGGTGGCTTAGAATTTATGAAGTGAGAGTACATTGCAAGATCAATTAGAGCAAAATAGAGGATAGAGAAAAGGATATAGCAAAGAGACATTTATTCAAGAAGGATCAAGAAAACATTATTTAGAGGTGATCTATTAACAAGAAAGAAATTGTGAACTACATGATCAAAGCTAAGACATTCTAATAGGTGATTTCAATCAAAGTCTCTTAACAAAGTAGTCCTAATAGGCTATATGAAATCCCTTAATAGGGTGCTTACTTAATTGTGAGTTAAAGTCCTTTAGCAAGGCACACTTGTAATAGGGTGTTGAAATCCTCTAACAAGGTGATATCTAACAGTCTTTGTAAGACTTTAATAGGGTAGACCTTTCACGGGGTAGATCATGTCTCATGGTCAAGATTTGTTGGTGTCATCCCCATCCCAATTTTACCTTCTCACTCGGAGGGTTTCTAGGTAATCATATTTAGTGTCACATGTGTATGATTGCTTATGTGTTTACATGATTTAGATATATATGCTTTACATGTTATTTCAATTTACTCATTGAATGTATGAGATGGATGTGTGGTGAAAGTTTTATGGGTCCAAGTTTAAACTACTAATTCACCCCCTCCCTAGAAGTTTACCTTTCCTATTACAATTCCAACACATTGTACCACCAAATTTAGTAAGAACATCTTTTGTACTAGACAACATGAAGTTTGGGAAGCTTACAATTATATTGAATTCAAGAATCATATATATTTGAAAAGAAATATTATCTTCTTTATTAAAACTATAGTTTTCATAATAGAGTTACTACCTTTAAATAAAGTAAAATATTAAAGCCATAGATATCCCCAGTAGAGTCACCAATCCATTGGTTCTCAAAATTGTAACTTGGTAAAAGACACAATCTTAAACATGTGTAACCCCAAATATAAAATATTGGCCAACAAATAGGATTAACCATCAGAGATTAAATCATCTACTCTTACTTGTGCCCTACCAAGGTAGGTGTACCTTTATACAACTTTTCCTATCTATGTTTGCAAATTAGATTTGATTCAATCTAGAAATCTAGATTATATAAAAAAAATTCATGATTTAGAACTACTTAAAAACCCAAAATCCTATTTAATATATAAAAATTGAATTTCTACATTGGTCAGTCCCTTTTCCATTGGGTTGTAGAGTCACCTTTGATCAGGTATTTGTGTTCTTTTACAAGATAGACTAAGATTCTACAAAGACTATAAATCATATAACTATATAAATGTAGTTATATCAATATGTTAGCATGAATGTTGATGGTATTCCTTTGGGGGAGTATCCTAAGAATTGATAGAATAGTTGCAGAGATTTTTAACAAGATTGGCATGTTGCATTCATGGCTGTATTTTTCATTGGTGACAACATAGTATTATTTTTGTAAATACTAATAGAGTGGGAAACAGAGAATGAGGTCATACAAACTATGTATTGATGATGAGATCAAGTATAGTTGAGGATATGTTCTATAGTATGTCTTGATCATGTAGACAAGTTCACATCTAGAATGTCAATGACACAGGAAAGTTATTTTTTATTAACAAAAGATAGTGTATAGATAGAGTACCTAAGAAGTGGTTTCTAGTGTTTGAATTATATCTCTTAATAGGGAAAGAATAATAATAAGAAAAGTTAGACAATAATAGTAGACAACCCAATGATGAAATTAGTGAGTGCATGAGGTCTAAGGTCACAAATGTGAAAAATTAGAATTATTGTAAGCCAATAGTGTCTTAAAATTATGAAAATATGTAATAAATTGTAATATCCTAGTGAGGTTCTATTATAATTAATTGAGAAAGCCTCAAGGCTAACTCAGAAAATTATTTTGAGGACAAGGTATAAAGGAAGGTTATTTTCCTTGTGAATATGTTTGTTGTGTGTTTAAGTATGAATTGTGTAAGTGACATGTGAAGTTGATCAATGCAAGTGAGTGGTGAAAGGGATAAATCTGATGTAAATTTGAAGGTCTAGCTTTGAGATCTAAGAAGTATTTTGTGTGGTATTGGTATAGTAAGAGGATAGAGAAAGAGTTTGAGTTGTGGAGTTTAGTTTCATATATATTATTCTAAAAGGAATAATATAGAGGCCAATTTGACAATGATTTTAGTGGTCTTTCCCCTAAAGCTATTTGGATAGTGGGTCCATCTACCTTCTATAACCTCTAACAAGGTTGACACAACTCCTAATGTGGTTGGAATCTCCTACCAAGGATTCAAAGTCTCCTAAAAAGGACTAATATATACTGAATGTATTTCATTTAGCATAAAATACTAAGCTTTTATGAACTATAAAAAAATTAAGTATCGACCAAAAAATGGGAGATTAAGGTGCGGGTTGCACGGAATATGTAGAGGGGAAATGCTTGTGGACATCAACAATAGATATTGGAAGAAAGTAGAGAAAAAATTCAATTGTATAGAAACATTGAAAGGGTTTTTTTATCATTTTTTCATAAGGAATGATAATTTCATATGTTTTTATTAGCATGTTGTAGAATCTAGACCTTACAGATTTTAGGAAAAAGCACATTTCTTGTTGCCAAGATATGAATTTTAAAATTAGAGTGACTAAATTGATTTTTTTTTTTTTTTGCAGCAATGAATAATACCCAAGTCATTTGAATTTCTTTATATTTAAAGTCATGAATTAAACTATCAATTTTAGGTAGTCCAATAGAAAATGTTTGTACATTGAAGTGCTTGTGGTTATAGATGATCAGGATTAAAATTGGCAAATATTTACTATCTCAAAATGAACTTAGAGAGAAATTCAAAACTTCTATATAGTTGAGCAATTTTTGCGATTTCTTACAAGGAACTTATAAATATATTAGTACATCATTTTGTGTGTATCATCCACACTAGGTTTTTCCCTCTAATCAAGGGTTTCCCTACTTAAGATATCTCGTATTAATGTGTATGTGTATTATCTTATGGTTGCTAGTTATATTGCTCACATGTTTAAGGTTTACTAAGGTTGATAAAATTTGTATTGATATGATAACCGATTCACCCCCACTCCCCCCCACACCATTTAGTTAACTTGGTGGACTTTACTTTTTAACAATTAGTATTCTTTGGTAATTTTTCCTTCTCACCAAAATTTTCATATTTGAATTCAAACATAGTAATGTTCACATATTAGAAAAATCATATAAAATAGGGTGTAAAGAATACTTTATACTAAAACCTTAAGTTATATTTTAATTCCAAAGTGACTGCACACTTTAATATTTCCACAGGCTCATGACTTCCTCACTGTCATATCTTTTCATGATCAACGGTTGTCATTTTGTCTCCATGCAAAGATGTAAGAGAGTTATTTTATGTGACAAAGTGATAGCTTGACACATGGATTTTGGTGGAACCTTTCCTATAAGAGCAGTTGGTAGTTGTTAGAACATATTTGTAGTTTTTTGGTTTCTCATTAGTTGAGGTGATGATTGTGCAAGGTTTGGGCTAGTTCCTTCAATGCATTCTACTCACTGTCAAATCAAGGATCATCCATGGTTGTCACTTTATTGCCTTGCAAAGTTGCAAGGTAGTTATTTCATGTGACATAGTGAGCACTTGCGACATGGATTGGGGGTCCTTTTTCCCTTGGCAAGCTACAAAAGTGAAGACTTATTAGACAGTTTGGCATATGCATGAGTTCTAAATTGTTTGGATTCTAGTATGGTCAATGAATTGGTTGCATGTTTCTAGGCCATTAGATGGAGGAAGATCAACATCTCTCATTATGTTTCTATGTGAAAATGATTGGTCTTTAGCTATAGAAATATAGTAAGGATTTTCCATACATCTCGATAGCCATAGTTTGGTAGGCAGGGTTAGGTTGACATTGCAATTAAAATTAACAATATTATAAGTCATCATAGTTAAATTTTTAAGGGTGGCATAGTTAAGGTGATATGGTAGTCAAATGCATGAGGACTATGTAAGGTGGCAAAGAGAAATAACATAGTTGGCCCATGTGGCTTATTCTAGTTTTGTGACTAGGTTGACCTACTAACTTTGTTGATTCACAAACCAAGAATGAGGAAGATAGGTTTTTCTTGCGTGATCTGATCTTCTAATCAATCCCAACCACTCCAACTTATTGCTACATTCATGAATGATGCAGGGGCATTCCTTCCACTACCTGATCATCTATTTTAAGGGTTCTAGCATTGATTAGCACTTTTTTGTTTTACTTCAACATTTCTTCCAAATTAGGGCTTCATGTTATCCATGTCTCTAAAAGCATATCAAATCAAATCTATTGTTTTGGATTGCCTTGATTGTTCTTTGAGAAATTAATGGCAATGGTTGTAGAGTAATTTTAGTAAAAGATATCTCAGTTATGCTTCAAATATAAAAGTAAATTTGTAATTCTTTCTTGAGATTGACTTTTCTCTATTTTTCTTCGGCATGCTACAGTAAATCTTCTTTGCCTTTGAACTATATGGCATTCCACATTATCTCATTTAGCCATTGATGTATTGTGCAAGACCTATTTGCCGCTTATTAGTGTATTATGGATATTTGCAATTTTGCACAACTATATCTCTTTGACCTATGAATGATATATAAGTGAATCTCATCTTCCTTGTGTCATTTATTTTGGTTTTCTTATCTACATGTGAGAGTTAAAATAATTTTGGATGTGTATATCTTTTGGTGTCATGATAGGTCAAAAGTGCATGTACATGTACAGATTGGTTTGAACACTCTATTTTGGTACATCACCCCTTAGGTTAGAGTAGGTAGATTTTCTTTTATGCATTGCTTCCCCCTTTTCATCTCCAAGTGTAGTTAGTTGCACCCTAATAGTAAAGGAAGTCGGCCTTCTTTGAAGACTCAACCTGACAGTTTAACTCCCATAGCTTGGAGATTGTTTCCATGTTTCACAAGGTTGTCCTTAGGTAAAAACTTTGGACAAGGGTGCACAATTTTATGACAATAGTTTTTTGCATGCTTGGTGGGACATATTCAAAATATTTTAAAGCTACTATTGCCAAAAGATAATAATTTAAATTCAATGCTGAGAACATAGTGTTGTTCTCAGTATTCTAGGCCTTCAAGAGGCTCATTTCTACAAAGAACTTGGTAACTGTACACCCTTAATATTGAGTTTGAGACTAAATTTTGTTGTGATTCATGCCCAAAGATGAAACAAGGGCATCTTCTAGAGGTAATTTCTGATATCAAGAGCTTCCATTTTCAAATCCTAGAAGAAGGAAGACTAGATTATCTTTATCACAAGTTAGGAGTACAAAAGAAATGCATACCCCTGTAAGATCAATCTCACTCCTCCTATTGTTAGATCTCAACATAGGCTGCCATCACTTCATATCAATAGATTACTCACTTAAATAGCATAGCCTAGATCTCATGTGCTTTTTTCACCTTTATTGGTGGAAGTCCCCTTTTGTTCACCTAGAGACATGACATACTAGTAGCTACACTTAAAAGAATTCCTAATTTTACTAGTGAAACTTCTATCTCTCCCTTAGAACACATTCAAGAGGTTGCAAATGTTTGCAATATTTATGGTATTATAGAAGATAATGTGGTCATTAGAATCCTAGCTTAATATTTAAAAGGGAAATCCCTACAATGGTACAAGGGTCGATCACATGGTTCTATAATGGATTGGGATGGGTTAGGAGCAGGACTATGTAAACATTTTGAGGAAAAAGGTGACTAATTGTCACTTTTAGAATAGCTAACCACCCTAAAAAGAGCCCCCCATGAATGTATGACTAATTTCAACTCAAAATTTCAAAAGACATGGGATAGAATACCTACTTCAATGAATCCTATCCCTAATAATGCCTTCTTACATTACCTCAAAGCTTTTAAAAGTGATATTTCCACTATAATCCAAGCCATGGGAGGACATGGCCTACTTGATTCTTATGAAATAGCAATAAGGGAAAAAACATATTGATACAAGAAGGAAAGTTAGCTCCAAGGCCTCTGGTGCATTTTTTTCCTAATATCCCAAATCACCAACCAACAATGGCCCCTATTCCCACAACTTCCACATCAAAACCCCTTGTTCTAGCCCCTCAAGCTTCCACGTCTTTGAATGGAATGGCTAAAATCAAGGAGATGATGTAGTCTATGATGTTGAACATAGATGAAAGATTGCAAGGCCAAGAGAAGAAGTTGGAAGATAGCTTCTCTGTAATGTATAACATAAGCAACAAAGTGATGACTTTGGAGAGATAGCAAACTCAGGGTAATAAGGGTCTTAAACTACAATATCAAACTCCAAATAATGTTAGGCCCCCAAATCATAATTTTGGGAATAGTTCTTTTGATCAAAGTAGGAAGAATAGTCATGCTTCTACTTCAAATGTAAATCAAAGTAGGGCCATAGTCCCTCAAAACAATATGGCTCAAGATCAAGATTTCTGCCCCTTCTAAAATTACTCCTATGCCTATTGTATATGTCAAAAGGTTGAATCTTATTTGGTTTTGACCACTCAAGAGCCTACAGCAATACAATCATATAATGATAACCTATCCAAAGATGTCTTACAAATACAAAGATAGGGTGATTGCTCCTTCATGAATCATTAGGTTGAGGAACATTGTAATGTAAATGAGGACTCTATTGATCACAATACTAGGAGAAAAAGAATATTTCTTGCAGGTACTACCCCTCCTCCTCCTAATCAAGATTCAAAATCAAATATAGTAACTCATGTACAAGTGGTGATTGATTAATTCAATGCTCCTCAACAACAAAGATAGAATAATATAGCAAAGGAGGTATGAATGGCCTCCAAGTTATTCCGACTCAACCCCCTAACCATATAGCTCCCAAGCCTTCTACTAGAGCACCTAATGCCTCATTTAGTGTGGTAGATTAGATGAAGAAGGAAAATATGAATATTTTCAAGTGGGATGTTTTTTCTACTATATCCATGCAAAAGAGGTTGTTGCAGCATGAATTGGAAAGTATTGAACCAAAGGATCAGCCACCTAGCATGGAAGATGCCACAAGCCTAGTGCAACCATCAAGGGAGGTAGAAACAAGTAAAAAGGTTAGACCTCCTCCATTTTATGTTTCTCTAATTATATGGGATAAACTAGTCCACAATTGCATGATTAATTTAGGGGCTAGTAGTTCAATAATGCCTAGGTGTGTTGTTGATGCTTTAGAAATGAAATATGAGCCCATTTTTAGGAATGTATTATAGTTGTATGGTAGTACTATCAATATTGTATGGATCCTTAGGAATTTTTAAATAGCCCTACATGCATGCCTTGGTTTTCCTATAACTCATGATATATTAGTTGTTGATGTCAAGCCACACTTTTCCATATGTCTAACAAGAGACTTCGCTACCCAAATAGGTTTTTACATATCTTCTGATTGGCCATATATTTTTTTTACAACAAGGTATGGGACCATGGCTTCAATCAAAGAAGAGGCTCTAGCCCTCCATCATATTAAGCCCTACACTCCTAATCTCATCAATATGAATTTTACCACCTTAGATATAGATGAAAATGATATAGTAAATGAGCTTTCCACTTCTTCAATAGAGATACCTAATTTTCTCTTAGATGAATGGGCTAATGCATATCAATTTTATCCCATATGAAAAACCCTTGAGATAGGTCTTGGTACATATTGTATGTTAGAAAAGGATGCCCTTATCCCTAACCTTGTAAAAACCAATGAAGATATGAGTTGGATTTGGAGTATGTATTTTGTTGGATCAAGGAATAAGAATGAATCAAGGGTGAGTGTGATGTTGATTTCTCCTACTAGATGGGGATTAAATGAACCTAATAAGATAATTATATGTTTATGCCCATGCTTTGAGTGCTAGTATAGACTAGGATGGGAGTAGAGAGAATGCTTGGTTGTGACCTTGCATTCCATAGCATGCCTCATCAGTATGAGAGGATACTAGTGGCCACATAGGCTAGGATCTATTGAGAGACTACCAGGGTAACTCTAGAGCGATTAGTGCGATGACACTTTCTCCCTTACATAGTAGGTTTCCTACATGTCTTGTGTGCCTCTGGAAGCAGATGTCGATCTGTGTATTGGAACCTTTGAGTTAGTATACTTTTAAGATTCCTAAACTTAGAAAGTGTTTGTGCTATGTGATTGATAGCCTATTTGGGACTTGAGATTATCTCCTCAGCACAATGGGAGTGGATCATTTAGGTTCCATGTGGTCAGGTGGTAGTGCTTTTTCACTCTTACCACTTGAGATCTGTCTGAGACACCGTGGTTGGAGCATTCTTTATTGGCATCTATCTTCATTTTGTTCTTGGTTTATGATGATGGACACGTATCCTTATATTGATGATTAGCATATGATAGATGATGTTGTTTACTTATCTTATGCCTTATTTTGCATGATTAGATTTCTGATGCATATGTTATAGAATTTTAGATTGCTTTCTATATATGATGTAGTATGTTTTAGGAGTGATGTCCCTACTATGATAATATCGATGATCTCTTCGATCACTTGAGATGTTATGCACAGAGGGATGGCTACGGCCCATGACGGTCTAATGATGCTATTTATGGTTGGAAGGAATCGTGCACTTAGATAATTATGTGTTATGATTTATGGTTAACTTTTACGATGGTTGTTATATCTTTATTGATTAATGGATGTATCATGTATGTTATTGGTTTCATTTGCTTTATTTCACTTGTATCATAGATTAGAATAGGATGATGTACTTTATTTTTGCATATGTATATTCTTTTATATCTTTTTTACCCTATGTCATGTACAGTGGATGATTGAGCATTCCAAATTTAATTGCCAAGAGGCATAAGGAAAAAATGTGTAATATGAACATTGGATTTTCTATTTATTTTTTCATGTGGATGTGGTAGTGGTTAGGATTAGTATTAATTGAATTAAATGTGACTCAACATCTTGGGATCCTTAAGGAATGTAACCTGTTATGTATGCTTAGAGTTGATTGTATGTTATTGTTTCTACTACTATGTGTTTGATGTGAGTGGTTTATCTTTCATGATTAAAAAAAAAATTGTTTGGCAAACTTAGTAAACTTTTAGGTTAATTCTTTTGGATCCCTTGGCGGGGTGTTACATCGGGTATCAGAGCCCAAGTTTCAACATTGGGAGCTCCAGGTATATTGGAATGCCACTAATTGATAACTAGTTGAACTTAAATAGAACTTAAACTGTTACTTACATATTTTTCTTACTTCAACACTTAGGTTTCAAAACTAAAATTATACTAAAACTTAAACATGGGATAAATTGAAAATTGAAACTTATTCTATTTTCAAAAAAAAAAAAACATGTATCTTTCATCGATGCCTTTGATCATCTTTGCAAGCATTATGTTCATCCTTTGTTTGGAGTAATCTATTTCGGTATTTGTTAAAAGAATGAATGTTGGAACAATGTGGTTTTTGGTTTATCATTAAACCATAATCATATTGTTCTAAGTGTACTATAGTGTTCTCAGTGGAGTCATATCCTCTTACGAGGGGAAAGGGTTCAATGGCACCTACACAGTGAGTTCTTTAGTATTATCATTCATGTAGGCTTCCAGGAGTAAGCCTAATTCTGGGGGGGGGATGTAGTGCCTACCCCTAGGTTGCATTTTTGTTATCATTGTCAAACTCTTTTAGGGCTAGTTTTATGTTGATGATTATTAGTAACATTATTTTGAGATTATCAGATATTGTTTCAGATTCAGTTGATATATGATGAGATTACTTGGTACTTTATATTTCATGTATGTATGATGATTATTACAGTGTTTGTAGTTATTAATGATAATTAGTTAGATGATTTATTATCATATGTGTTTTCTTATGGATACTTACCCCATACTTGCTCGTGTATAGTGTGTGTTTGTTTTCTTTATGTATGGCATTTTTTATGTGGTTAAGGAAGGGAGTTGTAGTCAACACTAGTCGAGATCTACATGATGCACCACTTCCTACCATAGCATGTTTAGCTTAGTATATATTGTGTATGTACATGCATGGATTTTATGCAGGTTGCAGGCACCAGGTATCGACTCCCCTGAATTTCTAGGATGAGCTTACCCTATCGCATAATCTCAATGGTAAGAGAGGGGAGATAAATTCTCAAGTCCAAATCTCAACCCTTTAAGCCATTTGCCCTAATTGAAAATTATGACAAGTATCTAAGTCGAGTACCCTCTGAATGCGTCGGATGATGTAATTCATGATATTAACCCTTTTGGTTTGATTTTGTATGTGGTTTGCTATGATGGGTTTTTCGTATTTTATTTTATGGGTCTTTTGTGTATTTTCTATTAATTAAGTCTAATTAAAAGATTTAATTAATAATTTAATTTAATGGAAAATTAATATGATATTTTAATATTTATTTTATTTAATTAATTAGGAAATCAATTAAATAAAATAATTAAATTTGGAGATGAAATTTATAAGTTTAAATTTGGAACGTGATAATATTTATTTAATTTAACAATAATATATTTAGAGTTCATTTTTAAATAAATGTTAAATAATATTATTATTATTTAAGTTAGTAAATATTTTATCAATTAAGTTTCAAAAATAAATTTAAAAGTGGAAAAGATATTAAAATTATTAAAAGATTCTAGATTGCATGATGCATGCATGTGATTAAAATATATTAAGATAAAACAAGTGGATTTATTAAAGTGAGTGCATGAGATTTAAAATTAATAAATTAATAGAAATAAATAAAGCAAATATTAAATAAATTAATGTGCATTATTTTAATATTTATTCACATAGGAGTATGCAAACTCTCGTGAGTTGTCATGTTGACAACACAGGAGTTTGCACTCTAATTATGTACGTGTTGTCTACACTTAGGAGTTAGTGTATTATTTAAGCATATGGTGTCTACAACATTCTAGAAAACTCATCATCTTTATCTTATTATCATGGAAGTTATGTGCTTAGTTTTCATGCTTATCTCCTAGCTCTTTCTAGACACATTCTAGATGCATCTTAGAGGGCTTTAAATAGAGGCTCTCCTAGTGTGTATGGACAAGCTTACATGCATTCAAGAAGCTCATATGCTTCTACATGCTCATATGCTTCTACAAGCACTTCTAGTCACTTGAGGGATTTGGTTGGTTTGATTCTTGGAGGAATGGCAAATATTGGAGAAGGAAGGGATTTTTCTATGGACTTCTGAGCCATAGCAAATTAGTATCAGTATCCATGTGCACTTGTGATTTTTGCATATTTCATTTGCACTCTTTCTCTTCCTATCTTCATCATGTCTATTATATGTGTCTGAATATACTCCATGAATGAATCTTCAATCTTGAAATTTGAATCTAGATATGTATGTTAATTTTTTTTTGGTTGCAAAGAAACATTAGGAAACCCTAGTTTTATTTATGAAGGAAATTCATCACAAACTGCCATGTCGCTACCCCTTACATAGACCCAAACTCATACATTCAAAACTTTTTATCTAGACTAAATTTATTCTATTACTACATTTAGATCTGGCATAACTTGGCCCTCTCCAACATATTTCAAATTCAGCTCGATCCAATAGTTCATTATGGAGATATGGCCCCTGTACTAGGATTGTTTTATTCAATGACAGTCATTCCTCCATTTCCCATAACTAGGAGTTCTTTGTGCTCAAACTTCACAAAAATAATCTATCAAAGCATGAAATGAATTAAAAACTAAACTAGCATAGATCTAAGACATTTATACTCAAGATTTTATCCAAATGAGAAGTCTTTTCAATACAAAAAGGCAGGTTGTGCCCTTACGGAAGCAAGCTAGGACTTTGCAGAGAATTTAATTTGGTATTGTATGAAACTTTGATAGCGCTACATCATTATGCATTTTATTAATATTCAAAATTATTTTCAAGAGTTTTATCCCAACTTTAAATCCCATAAACCCTCTATGAGCCTTCTAGGCTTTGTTTTGCCAATTTTTGGCAATTTACATTTTTAGGCACTTCAAGTGCATTTGACACCATATAATGGCTCTACTTTCCATATTAAAATAAATTGGACATTTGAAGGTCTTTAAATAACTCATCTACCTTAGATAATATTGATGATCTCTTTTGTGACTTAGGATGTTACGCATGGAGGGATGGCTAGGGCCCATGATGGTCTAATGATGCTATTTACAGTTGGGAGGAATCGTGCACTTAGATAATTATGTGTTATGATTTATGGTTAACTTTTACGATGGTTGTTATATCTTTATTGATTAATGGATGTATCATGTATGTTATTGGTTTCATTTGCTTTATTGCACTTGTATCATAGATTAGAATAGGTTGATGTACTTTATTTTTGCATATGTATACTCTTTTATATCTTTCGTACCCTATGTCATGTATAGTGGATGATTGAGCATTCCAAATTTAATTGCCAGGAGGCATATGGAACAAATGTGTAATATGAATATTGGACTTTCTATTTATTCTTTCATGTGGATGTGGTAGTGGTTAGACTTAGTATTAATTGAATTAAATGTGACTCAATGTCTTGGGATCCTTAAGGAATGTAACCTATTATGTATGCTTACAGTTGATTGTACGTTATTGTTTGTGCTACTATGTGTTTGATGTGAATGGTTTATCTTTCATCATTAAAAAAAAAAATTGTTTGGCAAACTTAGTAAAATTTTAAGTTAATTCTTTTGTATCTCTTGGCGGGGCATTACAGATTACTTCACTAGATGGAAAGAGGTAGTTGCATTGAAGGATGCCACAAAATTTTTAGTTGTTGAAACACTTGATGGAACTATGACTAGCTTTGGTGCCCCTTCAACTATTATTTCAGATAATGCAAAATCTTTTATAGGAGCTTAGATTTGTACATTGTAAGTTGATCATAATATCTACCTGAGAACATCCTTGAACTACTATCCTCAAGGAAATGGATTGGTTGGGTCATCTAACAAAAATCTAATTAGGATTATGAAGAGGACTATAGAGGATAAGTAGAGGTGTTGGCATCAAAATTTGAAAATAGCACTATGGTTTGATGAAATAACACCTAAGAGAGCCATAGGAAATCCACCCTTTATGATGGTATATAGTAGGGAATCAAGGCTTGCAATTTCATTAGATTTTACTACTCTTGAGTTGGCTCATCAATTGGAGCTAATTGATGCAGGAGCATCCAGAGGTATAAGGGCAATCTTGTGTCACCAAAAAAAAACTGTACTTAGATACCCATTTGGGTCAAATAAAGGTTCCAACTCTCACAGTTCCACTATCAGTGTTCTAGGATAGAGTATTTGAGCACCTTGGGATACGTTTAAATTCCAAAAAACTAAGAGTATGTAATTGAGCCATCATTTTGGTGAACTAGAAGGTGTAAACTGGTCGAATGATTGCAATTATAATTTAGAGCATTCTAGAAAAAGAACAAGGTCAAAAGGTCCCATGATTTGAAAGTTATTGTAGTTTTTTAGTTTCTGGAGACCTCCTAAGAATGTTTCAAAGTTAGGTTAGAGGCATTAAATGACCTTGAACAGGGTTGAAAAATGGATGACGAGCATAGCTCATCAAGGTTATAGAGCACTTCGATAGCTTTCCAAAAATGTAAACAGTTCGTCAATCAGAGCTACGGTTCAAAAGTTATGCCTCCCGGAAGTTCGGTTACCATTTTTGGATTCTTCTAATTTTGTGCCGACTTCTAATGCGACTTTTGGAGCCTTCTATTTGGTCAATGGATACCAACTAGAACTTTCTAGAATGTATTCCTAATCCTTAACCCTTTAGAGCCTATTTAAGAACATTTTTGGCATTATAAAAGGTAGTTCGGAGTGGAGTTTGAGAGAAGGTACTAGGAGAAGAATTTATCTCCAGATTTATGCTATTGTAAGCCCATAGGGCATGTTTTGGAGTCTATTTCTCTGCACTAAGTGTACTAGCATATTTTCATAGTTAATAAAATTTTCCCTTTCTTGTTGTGTCCATTATGTGCTTGGGTTGTGTCCCTATCAAGTGGTATCAAAGCTGCTTTTCCTGAGTGTGTAGACAAAGCACTGATTGTGAGGCAATTTGAACTAGGACTATGTGGTTGTGGGTTTGAGTTAAGAAGATACCTCCACAAAGAGACCATGGTGGAAGGGATAGAGCTATTAATCCTGAGGAGGTTAGAGCCCTCCAAAGGTAAGACCAAGCATTACAGGAGGAGCTCCGTAGGGGAACAAAAGTTGTTGCAGGTGACAAAAGTGAGGATGATAATGAAGAAGAAGAAATTGGACCAGAAGGGGAAGTTGACAGGGAGGTTTTGAATCAGGCAAAGGAAAGGCTTTTTAGGGCCACTGCTAAGTTTGGGAAAAGACCTACAATTGATGTGGATGTATTTTCAAGAAATCTAAAACCAGACGATTTGATCGATTGGATCAATGAACTAGAAGAGTACTTTGAGTATGAGGAAATCAGGGATCTAGATAGGGTTAAGTTTCCAAAGGCCATGCCAAAATCTAGTGGCAAGAGGTTCAATTGGAAAGAAATAGAAGAGGAAAGGATGAGATCACAAGGTGGGATCATATGGTGGACAAATTGAAAAAGCAATTCATTCCTATTGACTATGAGCTTGATTTGTTTAAGAAGATGCATAGGTTAAAGCAAGCAAAAAAATCAGTCTAGGAATATACAGAGGAGTTTTATCAACTTCTAATTAAAGTAGGGCATGCTAAAGCAAATAAGGAGAAGGTTTCTCATTATATCACTGAGTTATGACCTAGCATCGAGGAGGAATTAAGTAGGGTAAGAATGATCAATGTTGAAGAAGCATACTAGTTTGCCCTGCAAGTTGAAGAGAAGCTAAATAAAAACTATGAAGGGAGACAACGAGGGCATGGTCAAGGATGAAGGGGCAGTGGTAGGTCATCTGGAGGTCAAAATGAGACCCAAAGAAAAAATAAAGATGTGGGTACTAGCAGGAACCAGAGGAATGAGGATTTCAAATGCTCCCATGATCAGAACTTTGGAGATTAAAGAGGAAGAGGTAGAGGATGTGGAAAAGGAAGAGGAGACTTTTGTGGTACCTATTTTCATTGTAATAAACAAGGTCTTTGAGCCTTTGAATGCCCTTAATGACAAAGAAGGACAAATAGGAGAGCTGAGGGCCAAGCTAGGGTTGCTCATGTGGATGAGGATGCAGAAAGAAGAGAGACTTTAGTTAATGAACGGGTCCTACTAAGTGGTGAGATTGAACCAAGACAAAGGAGGAGTCTATTATGTACCAAGTCCAAATGTGAGAATAAATGTTGTGATATGATCATTGATGGTGGTAGCACTGACAACTTGGTGTCAAAAGAGATGGTCTCTAAGCTAAAGCTCAAGAGAGAGAAACACCCCAAGCCCTATAGGATCACTTGGGTGAAGGATGATCATAAGGTCCTGGTAAGTGAACAATGTTTAGTGAAGTTCAAAATTGGTAGTTACCATGATGAAGTACTCTGTGATATTATTCCAATGGATGTCTACCATCTATTGTTGGGAAGACCATGGTATATTGATAGGCATGCAGTACCTGATGGTCATGCAAACACATACTAACAAAGGATGGAGTTCACCACAAACTAAAGCCCATGACAAAGGAAGGTGAAAAGATATGCAGTAGTGCTAGGATTTGTCTTTTTTCTAGAAGGAATTTTTTAGATGGCATGAAACATCAACCTATGTGCTATGCTTTGATTCCTAGGAAAGATAAAGAAGGTAGTAGTGAAATACCACTTGAAGTTTCAAATTTACTAGGTGAGTTTGGAGATATCATCTCTGATAATGTTCTAGAAAGATTGCCACTAATAAGGAAAATTAGTCATCAAATAGATTTAATCCTAGGAGCTAGTTTTCCTAACAAGGCCGCTCATAGGATGACTCCTACTGAAACTGAGGAGCTAAATAGATAGGTTCAGGAGCTATTGAGGAAGGGCTTAATTTGGGAGAGCCTGAATCCATTTGTAGTACCTACAATACTAGCACCAAAGAAGGATGGAGAGTGGAGAATGTGTACAGACTCTTGAGCTATAAATAGGATAACCATCAAGTATCGGTTTCCTTCGCCAAGAATGGATGATCTTATGGATTGCTTGAGTGGAGCTCAGTACTTCACAAAGATAGATCTCAAGAGTGGCTATCATCAGATATGGAAATGAGAAGGAGATGAGTGGAAAACTACATTCAAGACCAAGGAGTTTCTTTATGAGTGGCTAGTCATGCCCTTTGGATTGACGAATGCACCAAGCACCTTCATGGGGCTTATCAATGAGGTACTTAAGAAGTTCTTGGGAAAATTTGTTATTGTCTATTTGGATGATATTTTAATTTTCAGCAAGACTTTGGAAAAACATTTATTGCATATTCATAGTGTCCTTGAAAGGTTAAGGGAAGAGAAACTGTTAATTAATCTAAAGAAGTTTATCTTTGCAAAAAGAGAATTAGTCTACTTGGGGTTTGTTATATCACTAGAAGGTCTCAAAATGGATCCAAAGAAGGTAAAAGCCATCTTGGAATGGCCTACTCCAAGGTCTGCTATGGAGGTAAGATCATTTCATGGTTTGGTTAGTTTTTATGGGAAGTTCATTAAGAATTTCAGTGGTATTTGTGCACCTCTAACTGACACAATAAGAGGGGATAGAAAAGAGTTCAAATGGACTGCAGCAGCTGCGAGAAGTATTGAATTGCTGAACAAGAAGGTGACAGAAAAACCTATGTTGGCACTTCTAGCTTTTAGAAAGGTGTTCCAGGTGGATTGTGATGCTAGTGGCAGTGCTATTGGGGCTATATTAAGCCAAAAAGGTAAGCCTATTGCATATTTTAGTGAAAAATTGAATGATGCAAAAAAGAAGTATTATGTTTATGATCAAGAGTTCTATGCAATAGTTTAGGCCTTAAAGAAATGGAGGCATTATTTATTGCCAAAGGAATTTGTTTTATATACTGATCACTAGGCATTATGGTACCTAAATAGCCAAGGTAAATTGAATTAGAGGCATATGAAGTGGGTAGAGTTCTTGTAGAGCTATACATTTGTGTTGAAGCATAGAAGTGGAAAATCTAATAGGGTTGTAGATGCACTAAGTAGGAGACAGTTGTTGCTTATAGTAATGCAGGTTGAAGTAGTTGGGTTTGATGAACTCAAGAATCTATACCCTGAGGATCTTGATTTTACTAAATCGTGGAAAGCTTGTAAAGAGCCTGTTGCTGAAGATAGAACCAAGTGGCTAGACTATTTGATTCAGGATGGTATGTTGTTCAAGGGCTGTCAATTGTGCATTCCAAAGAGTTCCATGAGGGAAAATCTGATTAAGGAGAAACACAGTGGATGGATGGTAGAACATTTTGGTTGAGATAAGACCATTTCCATTCTCAAAGAACATTATTTTTTGCCTCAAATGTCACAGGATGTGAAGAAGTTTGTACAGAATTGCCAAGTTTGTTAAGTGGCCAAGAGATTTAGTCACAATACTAGACTATATTAGCCATTACCTAATCCATCAAATCCATGGGAGGACATAAGTATGGATTTTGTTCTTGGATTGCTAAGGACACAAAGGGGTAATGACTCAGTATTTGTGGTGGTTGATAGGTTCTCCAAAATGGCACATTTCATTCTATGCCACAAAACTCATGATGTTGTCTATATTGCAGACTTGTTTTTCAGAGAGGTGGTGAGACTACATGGTCTCCCAAGGAGTATAGTTTTTGACAGAGATACTAAATTTGTGGGGTATTTCTAGAGGACATTGTGGAAGAAGTTGAGAACAGACTTGAAGTTCAGTTCTACACATCACCCACAGACTAATGGACAGACTGAAGTGGTAAATAGAAGTCTAGGCAGTTTACTAAGATGTTTAGTTGGGGATAAGCCCAAAGGGTGGGATTTGATTCTACCACAAGCAGAGTTTTCTTACAATAACTCTATAAATAGTAGTACTAGAAAATCACCATTCCAAATTGTATATTGAAGTAGCCCAAGGACTACACCAAAATTGAGGAAGATAGAGCAAGGGGAGAGGACAAGTGCTGAAGCTAAAGAATTTGCTAAACATATCAAGCGTCTACATGAGGAGGTCCAGGAACACATTACCAAGATGAACCAATAGTATAAAGATAGGGCTGATCAAAGGAGAAGACATAAGAAGTTTAAAGTAGGGGATCTAGTCATGGTACACTTAAGAAAAGAAAGATTTCCAGCCGGTACTTACAACAAGCTAAAAATGAAAAAAATTGGCCCCTCCAAAATTTTGAAGAAACATGACTCAAGAAATGCCTATGAGGAGGAGTTGCCAGATGGTATTCACATTTCTCTTATCTTCAACATTGCAGACTTGAAAAAGTATCATGATGATGGTGCAAATGAGGAGCTGATGTTAGAGCCATGTCCAATTCCTACTTCTAAGAAGGAGGAGATAGAAGAGATTGTGGATAGTTGTGTGGGTAGGAGTACCAGAAATAGGTAGTATGAAGAGTATTTGGTCAAGTGGAAAGGACAACCAATAGAGGACTCAACTTGGATATCAACAGCTGAGGTTTCCCATTTGGGATTTCCTCTACCATTCATAAAGTGGCAGGGTCACTTTTCAATCTACCCTGAGTGTCTGATGCAGGAGCATCCAGAGGCATAAGGGCAATCCTATGTCACCAAAAAAAAATTTACTTAGACTTAGTTTTTGTTTCATCTATTTTCATTTTTGGATACCCATTTGGGTCAAATATAGATTCCAACTCTCGCAGTTCCACTATCAGTGTTCTAGGATAGAGTATTTGAGCACCTTGGGATACATGTAAATGTTAAAAAAATAGGAGTATGTAATTGAGCCATCATTTTTGTGAACTATAAGGTGTAAATTGGTTGGATTATTGTAATTATAATTTAGAGCATTCGACAAAAAGAATCAGGTCAAAAGGTCCCACGGTTTGAAAGTTATGGTAGTTTTTTAATTTTTTGAGACCTCCTAAGAATGTTTCAAAGTTAGGTTATGGGCATTAAATGAACTTGAATAGGGCAAAAAAATAGGGGATGAGCATAGCTCCTCCATAGGGCTATAGAGCACTTCGAGAGCTTTTCAAAAATGTAAACAGTTCGTCAATCGAAGCTACGGTTCAAAAGTTATGCCTCCCAAAAGTTTGATTACTATTTTTTGATTCTTCTAATTTTATGCCGACTTCTAATGTGACTTTTGGAGCCTTCTATTTGGTTGGTGGATGCGAACTAGCACTTTCTAGAATGTATTCCTAATCCTTAACCCTTCGGGGTATATTTAAGAAATCTTTATGCATTGTAAAAGGTAGTTCAGAGTGGAGTTTTAGAGAAGGTACTGGGAGAAGAATTTATCTCTTGATTTATGCTATTGTAAGCCCATAGGGCATGTTTTAGAGTCTGTTTCTCTGCACTAAGTGTACTAACATATTTTCACAGTTCATAAAATTTTCCCTTTCCTATTGTGTCCATTCTGTGCCTGGGTTGTGTCCCTATCACTAATTGAAAACGATGCTATGTCTATAAGAATGGCAGAGTTGATGGAGTTGGAAGAGAGAAACACCATGCCATGCAGAGCCTACAAGTACATTAGCAATTGATGAAAAAGAGATTTGATAAGAAGGCAATGGCCAAAATTTTTAGAGACGGTGACCTTGTGCTCAAGTGGGATGCAGATAGGGAAAAACTAGGGAGACACTCAAAATTTGATGCATTATGGAGTGGTCCCTATGTCGTTATCAGTTGCAAACATGCCACTACTTCTCAATTAAGGAGGGCTAATGGTGAAAATCTACCTATTTCAATTAATGGGATATATCCTAGGCCCTGCTTTTGATTAAAAATGAGTATTTCATGTATATAATTAGGTTATTTTCCTTCATGTGATTTCCTTTTTTCCAAGAAGTGCACAAGTACATGTATTTTTTGTAGAGATTGTAAAGCATTTTGGTTCTTGGATTTAGTCACAGAGAGGTAGTTTTGAGGTTCTTGGGCATGTTTTCTATGATTTTAGGGTTTCTACCTAGTGGAACTTCATGATTTCAATATATATTGCTCGATGGATGCACAAGCTACTTTTCTATGCATAGCTAGCTTCCATTCCCCTTGAGTCACTAGATTTGTTGGTCATTTTTCCTTCTTGTCAAAATTTCCATATTTGAATTCAAATATAGTAACATTCACATATTTGGAAATTGAATAAAATGGGCCTAAAAAATACTTTATACTAAAACCTTGAGTTATATTTTAATTCCTAAGCGACTATGCACTTTAATATTTTTGTTGTCCCACAACTTCCTCATCATTAGATATTTTCATCATCTATAGTCATTATTATGTTGTTATACAGAGATGCAATGGAGATATTTTATGTGACAAAGCGACAGCTTTACATGTGGATTTTGGTGGACCCTTTCCTATTAAAGCAACTAAGCAGTTGTCAAAACATGTTAGCAATTTTTTGGTTTCTCATTGGCTAAGGTGATGATTGTGCAAGGTGTGGACCAATTCCTTTAGTGCATTCTACTCATCATCAAATCAAGGATCACCTATGGTTGTCACTTTTTCATCTTGTTTAGTTGCAAGGTAGTTAGTTCATGCAACATAGCAAGCACTTGCCACATGGATCATAGATTCTATTTCCCTTGTTGAGCTACAAAAGCAAAGACTTATCAGACATTTTGGCATAAAGATGAGTTCTAATTAGTTTGGATTCTAGCATGGTCAATGAAATGGTTGCATATTTCTAGGTCATCAGATGAGGGAACATCGATGTCTCTTGTTATGTCCCTATGCAAAAATAATAGATCTTTAGGTACAATGACATAGTGAGGATTTCCTATGCATCTTGGTGTGTCGATTTTGGGAGGTGTAGTTAGGTTGATATTGTGGTTAGAATTAACAATATTATAATTTTTCATAGTTAAATTTTGAAGGGTGGCATAGTCAAGGTTATATCGTGGTCAAATGCATGATGACTCTATGAGGTGGTGAAAAGAAATAACATAGTTTGCCTACATGGCTTATTCTAGTTGCGTGACTAGGTTGACCTATCGACTTTTTTGATTCCTGAACCAAGAATGAGGAAGATAGGGTTTTCTCATGTGATCCAATCTTCTAATTGGTATGAACCACTCTAGAGTTATTGTTGTGCTATGAATGATGCAGGGGCATCCCTTCCACCACTTGATTATCTATTTTGGGGGTTCTAGCATTGACTGGCACCATTTCCTTTTTACTTCTGCATTTCTTCTAAGTCAAGGTTTCATGATTTTCATGCCTTTGAAAGTATACCAGATCAAATCTATTATTTTGGATTGCCTTGATTTTTCTTTGAGTAATTAACGGTAGTGGTTGTAAAGTAACTTCAGTAAGGGATATCAAGGATAAACTTTAAGAAAATCCCCTCCAAAAAAAGATATAAATTATTGACAAATCTTTCATTATTTTGAAGAACCAAATTATTTTTATTGGTGAATATCTCAATTCATTTGTTTAAAATATTATTTACATGAGCGATTATTTTGGAATCATAATTTTTTAGTAGAAAAGATTGGCCAATCTCAATAATAATACGAAGTCTACTAATCATCATGAAATATTACAAATCAAATTTGGAAATGTTTTATCTCATAGAAATTATGAGGATAATTACAATTATATTTTGGATCAATAGTGAAAACTAAATATTGGTAATGTATCCCTAAAGTAACTAATAATTATAATAATTATTATTGAATTAATGTTAATTTCTTTGATAATATATAATGTTTAGTTGAATCAAATATAATCATGTATCAAATATTGTGGAAAATCTTTGAATTTAAATTTTTTAATAAAATAAATGAGCGATTTTAAATATTTTAGAACTAAATTTAATAAAAATGTGATGATTTAGGTTGCATTAAATCTTAAATTATTAACCAAATCACTAGCAATTTTTTTCTAAAATTTTCAAAATTATGAATATTCACCACTCAAAATACCCTAGAGATATCTCAGTTATGCTTGAACTATAAAAGAAAAGTTGTAATTCTTTCTTAAGATCAACTTTTCTCTATTTTGCTCTGGCATGCTATTGTAAATTCCCTTTATCTTTGAACTATATGGCATTCCACCTTATCTCCTTCAACCATTGATGTATTGTGCAAGACCTATTTTCCTCTCATTAGTGTATTGTAGATATCTATAGTTTTGCATGATTGTATCTCTTTGACATATGAATGATATATAAGTAAATCTCATCCTCCTTGTGTCATTTATTTGGGTTTTCTTATCTGTGTTTGGTTGTTAGATTAAAACAAGTCTAGATGTGAATATCTTTTGGTGTCATGATGGTTAAAAAGTGCATGTATGGGAAAATATTGGTTTCAAAACTCTATTTTGGTGCATCACCCCTTAGGATAGAGTAGGTAGATTTTCTTTCATGCATTCATTCCACCTTTCCCTCTCCAAATGTAGTTGGGTGCACACTGATAGTAAAGGAAGTTGGCCTTCTCCAAAAACTCAACCTCACAGTTCAAGTCCCATAGCTTGGAGGTTGTTTCCATATTTTACAAGGTTATCCTTAGGTAAAAACTTTAGACAAGGGTAAAAACTTTTGCGACAACAGTATCAGAGCATTAGGTCCTTGAAAGAAAAGCTTAACAGCTTAAGGAGATCAGTGGAAGGTTATTTCAAAAAAAAAAAGGTTTGAAGCTTGATGGAGTTAACTATGACAAATAAAAAGAGGAAAATGAAAAGAAAGATGAAGGTATGAAAAATTTTGTTTGTTGGACATGTAAATAATTTGGTCATTTTTCATCCAAATATCCTAAGAGAATAAAGAAGACTAGAAATCCTTACAAATTAGGAATGCCTAAAGATTTTTCTTTTGATGATGAAAAGTTTTATGGAAATTTAGAATAATTCTTCAAGGATATTGATGATGAAGATGATGAGCTTGGATTGGTTGAGAAAAGGGAAGTAATAGAAGAGACAACTTTAGTAACCATTGTTCATTATTATAATTTTTATGAAGATATTTATCCAAAGGCTAACCAAGAGACTGTTGAGTTGTTTTATGAAACTAACAATGATTTGCAAAATGATATTCAAGTTGTGGAGTAGACAGAAGAACCAACATCTTAAGTTGGAGTAGAACTAAGAGTTGAGAGAATGAAACAAAATAAGAATTGACAAAGAATTAACCTACTAATTAGATTATTAGAAGCAAAGATAGAGGAGTTATGAGAAGAAACAAAGTTCATGAAAAATTATATTTAATTTCTCAAGTTGAACCAAAAAGTTCAAATGAAGCAAACAAGGATGATCATTGGATTCAAGAAATGAAGGAAGAACTAAATTATATTATGAAGAATCAAACATGAGAATTGGTTCCTAGACCTAAAGATAAGAATGTTACAAGAACTAAGTGGGTTTTTAGAAAAAAGATGATGAACAAGGTGACGTTGTGAGGAATAAAGTAAAATTGGTATGTAAAGGATATTCATAGCAAGAAGGTATAGACTATGAAGAGATATTTGTACCTATTGCTAGAATTGAAGTGCTAAGGATGATCTTGGCTTATGTAGCAAGTAAGAAGTTCAAAGTGTATCAAATGCATGTGAATTCAGCATTTCTAAATCGAGAACTTGAAGAATAATTCTACATTGAGTAGCCTAAATGATTTTCTTTGACAACAGAAGGAGATGTGGTATGTAAATTAATGAAGGTATTTTATGGACTAAAGAAAGCACCTAGAACTTGGTATCTGAGGTTGAAAAAATATTAGGCAAATTTGGGATTTGCTAAAGCTACTATAGATAGTAACACTTATTTCAAAGAAATTGAGAATGAGTTGTTGATTATTGTGATGTTTGTGGATGTCATAATCTTTGGAGGTAATGATGAAGCAAGTGAGAAATTTTTATATGAAATAAAGAATGAATTTGAGATGAGTATGATTAGTGAGATGAAACATTTCATAGGTCTACAGATTATATAGAATAGTTATGGTATTTTCCTATCATAGACTACTAATTTGAAAGACTTGTTGAAGAGATTTGGCTAGAAAAGTTGTAAACTTGATGGTACACCTATGATAATTAATTAGAAGTTATCTAGAAAATATGAGACAACTACAATTGAGAAAAAGAAGTACAAATCCTTGATTGGTGGTTTTCAATATTTGACTCACACTAGACTAGATATAGAAAATTCAATTTGTAAAGTAGAAATATTTCAAGTGGGCCCTAAGGAATCACACTATGCAACATTAATAAAGAAAATATTTAAATATTTGAAGGATACACCTAAATTGGATTGTGGTATGTTAGATCAAATGACTTTACTCGATGTGTGTATATTGATGTGGACTGGTAGGTAGTATGGATGACAAAAAGAGTAAAAGTAGTGGAACATTTTTTCTTGGAGGGAGATTGGTTTCTTGGTTGAGTAATAAATATAATTATACTTCAAAGAGTACAATAGAACTAGAGTATGTAGGACCAATAAACAATTGTAATTAGATCATGTGGGTTAAAATAATGTTCAAGATTATTGGGATAGATTTTTTAGAACCTATTATCATACATTGTGATAACACAAGTACAGTGAGTGTATCTAAGAATCATGTGTTACATTCTAAGACTAAGCATAGTTTAAAATCTTAAAATGGAATTACTTCCATGTTCAGATCATATATCCCTTTAAGTAAGTGGTTTGGGGTCATGTCAAGCACCTTGAATAGGTCTTTGCACGAATCTAGCTATATCTCCCTCTTTTGCTTCTCTCTTCCTATTTCCAACCCCTTCCTAAAAAATTTCTATATGAAACTAAAGAATTTGACACTCTAGGTTAAGGAAAACCTAAAGGATCATGGTCAATCTCAACCTTGACCTAGGGTAGGATTGACCTCATCCTTGACCCTAGGTCCAATTGTCATTTTTTTAAGGTTTCAAGATATTGGACCTCAAAAAGTTTTATTTTTCTACTTTTGGGTCAGTTGCTTTGAGTTTTAGAATGGTAAACTTTAAAATTGCGTCTAATATAGGTCCATTTCCAAGGGTTAAGGTTAATTTGGATTTAATTCTCCAAATTTGGCTCTCTCTAGAAGTTTGTGCCCTAGATCTCAATATGAGGAAGCCTTCCTCCCTCCTTTTGGACACCCACAAGAGATATTAGATGAACAATTTTGGATACCCTTTTCGTGGAACTTGAAGGATTTGTGAATAGAATTTTTATCAAAGTTGTGTAATTCAAGGTCAAATTTTTTGGGGTATAATTGTGCGCTGGGCTAAGATTGTGCCCCGCTCTCTAGGTGAAGGTCAACTTACACTCAGAAGGACAAGAGTTTTTTGGGTTTTCTCTATCTTGACATTTTTAGTCTAGAGTAGGTTGCAAAATTCCCCAAAATTGTACATAGACATCAGAAATTAGTATTTTCAAGATTTTCTCTACTTTTAGGTTAGTATTTTTCTTGTATTCATTAAAGGATTCAAGTACTTACTTTCTATAGTTGATTATAGGATTTCCTTCTTTCTTCATATTCTTCATTGTTTGATTCAATTGTGCATTGATTTCTTCCTTCTAGTTAATCAACTTGGATCATTACTTTTGAGAATTTTGGTTAATGATATTTCCTCTACTCCCCATCATATCCTATCTCCCCCTACATACATGCTTACATATTTTCTTTCCATATGCATTTTTTACCTCTATTCATTTTGGTGAACTTGACATGCTTACCCCCTCTCTTTTGTGGAATTAGATGACCTATTGTGTTTTTGGTGTTAGATTTACCTTTATATTATTTTGTGTGTTTACCTTCATATTCTTTCTGGTGAACCCAATATGCTTACCCTCCTTTCTTTTTAGGAATTAGGTTCCCTATTGTGTTTTGTGGTATTAGATTTCCTTTTTTATCTTATCTTGTTAGTGTTAAATTTGTCTTCTACATTAAATCTTGCATCCTAATTAAATTTATTATTTCAAAAATACAAACAAAAAATTGTAAAATATCTATCAAAATACAAAAATATTCAAGATTTATGTTTTAATAGTTTAGTTCATTTTCATTGTATTGGTTCATGAGTTTTATTACTTCTAGTTCTACTTCTAATCTTCTACTTAGACAAAGTCATAGAGATATGGATACCTTTGATCCTAAGTCTTATCCTCCTTTCCTTAGGATCTCAAATGAGAATTTTCTTCTTCCTAATTCCAATCCTATTATGGAGCAAAACTCTTCTCATTCATCTCTTGATAAGGATGATTCTTTAAGAGAACCTCCTGAACAAGTCCAAAAACTTTCGAGTAAACTTGACAAAATGGGTAATTGTCTTATTCACGAAAACTATAATCAATATTCTATTCAAGCTATAGAGGCTCTTGTGAAAGTTGTTTGTGATGTTGATCAAGGTGTTAACCTCTTGTGTGGTATTACTCACCTTGTGCATTCAAAATGGTAAACATTTAGCCCAAGACGCTCAAGATTTAGGGTTGATTTCTCCTATCATTAGTGTAGAAATTTCTTTTGTTCCTTTACCTAATATGCCTACCTATACTCCTTTGGTGACTATGATGGTTCCCTCTATTCCTATGAGTGCTCCTCCACTAGTTCTTTTTATGTCATCAATATTACTTCCCCAATCTACATCAGTGTAGGCTTTCAATTCAAACCTTTCAGTCCTTTTGTAGGATAAGCCAAAGTCATATGTTCCTTTCAAGTACCTCATTATTATTTTTACTACCATAAGATGATTTTCTCTTGGGTTTTGCGATAATCTTGCCATAATTCCAATAGCTAATGCAATGTTTGGTCTACTATGTACAATATACTATAGATTTCCAATCATTGATCTGTAAATTATCTAATTTACTTCAGTTGACTCATCATCCTTGGATAACTTATGTCCTATTACCATTGGTGTACTAACTAATTTTGAATCCTCTAAACCAAATGTGTTGAGTATCTCTTTGATATTTTTTGATTGGGTCACAAATATGCCATGTTTTAATTAATGTACTTGCAATCCAACAAAGAATTTGATTTCCCCAAACATTGACATCTTAAACTCATGTTTCATTTGATTAGCAAAATCTTTGCATAGTGCATCTTTTCCTCCAAATATTATATCATCAATAAATATTTTAGATATTAGAATGTCTTTATCTTTTTCTACCTTGATATACAGGTTGTTGTTGTTGTCATATGTTCTCTCAAATCCTATCTTCACAAGCTATTTGTGAAGTCTCTCATACCATGCTCTACAAACTTGTTTTAGACCATAGAGTGCTTTATGCAATTTGCAAACCATATCCTTGTTGTTGTTATCAACAAATCCCTCTAGTTGTTCTATGTAGACTTCCTCTTCTAGTATACCATTCAGAAAAGAAGACTTTACATCCATTTGGTAGACATTAAAACCTTTGTAAGTAACATTTGCAAATAGTGTTCTTACTCCTTCCATCCTTTCAATAGGGACAAATGTTTTCCCATAGTCCAGTCCTTCTTCTTGTGCATAACCTTTATAAACTAGTCTAGCCTTATTTCTTGTGATCTCACCATTCTCATCTAGCTTGTTCCTAAAAACCCACTAGGTACCAATCACATTCTTATCAGTTGGTCTTGGAACTAAAATCCAAGTTTTTTTGCTTCTCTATCTAATCAATCTCTTCTTCCATAGCTTTACACCAATCATCATCTTTTAGTGCATCTTTCACTATTTTGGGTTCAATCTTTCTCAGTACACATGATTCATTTCTCAATATGTGGCTTGTCATAGGTTTGACTTCCTTGTCACCAATGATTTCTTCTATGGGGTGATGTCTCTTCACATACTTGGATAGTCTTGGTTCTATCCTTGTTTCCATGTTTGGTTTTTTAGCTTTAGAGTCACTATGCACATGTCTTCCCGATATTTCATCATCTCTTTCATGTGTACTAATTTCAAAATTAGAATGTGCATTTTTTTCATTCTCATTCTACAACACATATTCTGAATGCAACTCAACATTCACTAGCTGCGACTCAGTTGATATTGAAATTTGTTATTGATTCCCAACTTGATTGGCAGCTTCTTCTTCAATAGGTATTCCTTCATAGAAGCATACAAAGGATCTATACTTTTCTAGTTTCTTGATGGATTCATCATCTTGAACTTTTGCATGCTCATCAAAATTTACATTTGCACTCTCCACAATTTTGTTAGTGTTAGTATTTGAAAACTTATATGCTTTACTTCTAGTGGAGTATCTAAGGAATACGCCCTCATCACTTTTTGCATCAAACTTTCCATTTCTAGAATGTTTAAGAATATAACATCTACAACCAAATACTTTGAAATGTTTTACATTGGGAGAGTGATCATACCATAACTCAAAAGGTGTTGCATTTGTACCTTTCTTGACTTGTACTCAATTCAAGGTGTAGATAGTTGTATTTTAGAGAAACATTCTTCTAGATCAGTAATGTTCTGGCACAATATATTACTAATATATTCCCCCTTTCTATAATTCCATTCTATGGGCGAGTTTTAGGTGTTGATGTTTACATTTTAATTCCTTCGTTATTGCAAAATGTTTCAAATTCTTTTTATGTAAATTCTCCTCCTCTGTCTAATCTTAGGCACTTAAGATTCTTTCATGTTTCTTTCTCAACCCTAGCCAAATACCACTTAAACATTTGAAATACATCAAATTTTTTCTTTAAGAACATGACAGTCATCATCCTAGAGTAGTCATCAAAAAAAAACATTATATATCTATCTGCTTTGTAGCTTTGCACTTCTACTGGACCACATAAATCAATATGGACTAACTATAGTACTTCTTTGGAAGTATAGGTTTTACTTTTGAAACTTGACTTGGTCATCTTTCCTAGCCGACATTGTTTACACATTGTATTGTCAGGCTTCTTTAGTTTAGGCAATCCTCTAACTTTCTTCATGTTGCTAATTCTTATTATATTATCAAAGTTGACATGACATGGCCTTTTATGCCATAGCCACACATCATCAAATCTAATAACAAGATAGGTTGCATCTTCCATATCTAGGTAAAACAAATTAATCCTAGTTTGGCCTCCTTTTCCTATAAGATTTCCTTTAGTGTCATAGATTTTGACACTTTTGTTTCCAAATTCTACTTTGCAACCTACATTTCTTAACTGTGACACACTCAACAGATTTTAGTTCAATCCTTCAACATAATATGCATTATCACATAAAATTTTATCTATAAGCTTAATGGAACCTTTTCCTTGATTAGACATGAAGCATCATTTCCAAATCTAACACTATTTCCATCATACTGAGTAAAGGTAACAAACTTACTTTTGTCTCCTGACATGTGATGTGAGCACCCACTATCTATGATCCACCTATCATTCTTGTTTGCATAGGTTACTAGTGTTGTTGCCTCATCTTCATCTAACTCATCCTTCATGGCTACATAGACTACCTCATCATCATTTTCATCAAAATCCTCTTCTTCAACAATGGAGACCTTTTTGCCTTTGTCTTTGTAATCTTGACTATCATCTTCTATTCTATTCTTGTGCTTGTTTCCTTCTCTATAGTTCTTCTTCTATGTGCATCTTGTAGAAATATGTCCTACTTCATTGCAATTGAAACATATGATAGGCAGCTTACCTTTGAATTTTCCTCTACCTCTATGAAATCTTTTGGCTAGCAATGCTTCCAATTGTTCCACATCTTCTTCATCTATGATGTTGTCACTAGATGCATATTTTACCTTTTTATTCTTCTTATTTGGTTTTACCTCTTCAATGTCTCTCAACAATAGCTTGGCTTTGAAAGTAGATTCAAGATTCTCAAGTTTGTAGTTGTCAAAGTTGGATAACTCAAATGCAATAAGTATTCCCACTATACCTTCAAGAGTTAGTTTGTTTAATGGTATGCATCTTAACTCTTGGATGGCTAATACTCTAATAGCATATATGGGGAGCAAGGTTCTTAAGAATCTATTATTGATAGTTTCATCATCTAGATGACCACCCAAACTTCTTATTGCACTTACTACTTCCTATATTCTATAAGCATATTGAGAAATGTTCTCACCTTCCTCTATTCTCTTGCCATCAAACTTTCCTCTGATGCCTTCTCTTTTTGCTCTTTGGACATTCTGATCTCCTCCATAAATATTAGTCAAGGCTTTTCACATCTTGAATGCAGACTCACATCCCTTTTTGTCATCAAATTCAGCATAGTTGAGGGTAGAGGAAATCTCCTACATTGCCTGATTGTGCTTCTTCTTTTTCTTCATATCTTCTGTAGTGGGGATAGCTAGATCAAAATGTTCCACTTCAAATGAGGTTTGTCCATGATCACTTATTTATCCAAGGTGTAGCTTCATTAAACTTTTCCATTCACTGAAGTTATCTCTGTTGACCTTGGGAACTTCTCTCTTGGACATCTTGGTATTCCTACTTCTAGTACCTTTAAACTAATTCAGTAGATGGATTCGATACCAATTGTTAAAAAAAATTTAAAATAATTGAGAGGGGGGGTGAATTAGTTATTCAAGGTCCAAATGTCCTATTAAAACTTTTTCACTAAGTATAGTGAGCCCATAAAACTATTCATGCATCCAAGCTAAACATACATCTTAGCAAGTTACTAAAAAATAAACATGTAAGAATAAGACATGAAAGATAAACACATAGCATAGTGATTTACATGGAAACCCAATTTGGTAAAAACCACCAGTAACATGCTACTCAATTCTCACTCTTCTAAAGTGATGTCTTCTGAAAGGCCTACCCTATTAAAGGCTACAACACACTATTAAATGTGACCTAGTTAAAGGATTTAAATCACCCTGTTAGAAGTGTGTTTGGTTAAAGGTCTTTAGAACATTTACTTGGAATGTTACCTTGTTAGAGGATTTAAAAATGGCTCTTAAACCAAACTAAGTCCATAGGATTTTACTTTAACTAATACAATTTTTAGAGAGTAACAATAAGTGCTTTTGATCTGATACAATTCACAACATAACTTGCAGATTTTAGATCACAATTTAGCTCACAAATTTTCCTGGCTTTCAAACTTTGCAGCTCTAACAGCTTGTCTTCCTTTCAAGCTTTGTCTCCTTGAGTCTCCATGCTCGATGTGCCAATGCAATCACCTTTATGGCTAGTTATCAAAATAGAGTCTCTGTACTCTATTCTTTCCTTACGATGCCTTCTCCTTGACACCACAACCAACAACTCAGTAGCTCTTTCTTCTTGACCTATAACTCCTTAAATAGAAGTTTGGAATACTTTTCCTACTGTAAACTTCCCTCTCTTAATTTTGGTTCAAATGGATCACGTAAGATTAAAAGAATCTACTCCTTATCTTGTTTCTTCTAGGAAAATCATGAAGAATCCTCTTGTATTCACCCAAAAATGGTTTATCTAAAATTATGTGCCACCAGCTCATCATTCTTATCTTCCATTTGTTTCACAAACTTCAAGGTAACAAACTTGTCAGCTCAAATCTAGCAAATCTTTGACTTTTCAAATAATGTAACAACTCGGCACCATTGAATTTCTTATGCTTAGCACATACTATGTTACTCGACACCTACTATGTTTTACTAATGCTTAGCACCTACTGTGGATTCACTTGGCATCAACAAAATTTTATTGATGCTTAACACCTATTACTTGTTCAACACCTAAACTTTCTCGACTCCTTCTATTTCATTAGGCATACACTAGATTTTGCATTTGCTCGACACTTATGGATAATTTACTCAACATGAACTATCTTGCTCAGCACCCACTGATGAACTTAATCAAGCTTTGCAGATAGCCTTGTTACAACTTATTCTTCTAGAGTTTTGAAGTGTAGCCAACCTCTGTATCTTCAAATATATTATCAATACATAATTTTATCATTGTCTTAACTAATCCTTGTACTTCATTACAAAACCATAACTCAACCTTTTCCTTAGGTGCTTTTGTGACATCTTATTGATTAAATCCTCTTCATCAATAAACTATGTGATAGTACTTGGATCTGATAACCAATTTTCATTCCAATAAATAGTAGGTTTGATGTTAGTGACAAAACAATGATTGAAAACATTCTTTATCAACAATTTCCCCCTTTGCAACAATCTCCCTTTTGCAATAATGATCTTTTCAATTAGATTTCAACAATAAGGCAATAGATGGAGTTTTCAAAAGGTCATAATAAGATATTGGAGCTATTTGGGGTACCAAGAAGTTATATTAGAGCATAAAATGAAAACATGCAAAAAATGTAAAATTTTCAAAAAGTTGTCAACAATTTTTGTAAAATGCCAAGTTTCGAAAGATGGAAAGTCATACATCTTGGACAAGCTCTTATAAGAGGTGAAAGGTCATGTTTTTGTATAAAACAATGTGATCTCGTGTAGAAGAGATAGAGAGGAAGGAGATATAGAGAAGAAAAGTGCAAAGCATGGTGTATGAAGTTGTACAATAAAATCAGTCTTTTTTATGAAATCTATTGTTGCACTGATATTTGACTACAATTTTAACACCTCTTCCTTACTCCTTAGGTGTGATGATCCTTAATATTCCTAGATAGATGGTAATGAAGTATAAAATTTCTATTTATGTTAAAATTGGTCTGGTAACATTATTTTATTGACAAGAATTCACTATTTATTGTTTGCACAATAAGTTTTATATATTTTTAGAGTATGTTGGAATAGTGATTGCATGTTTTCATTTCGTGGAGATTGTGGAAGGTATGAAAATTTTTAATGTTGTTTGAGACTACACTTTTATGAGCCTATACCATAACCCTTTTTCCCTCATACCAGCATGGACCATGAATCAATATGATATATGTTGTTGTAAGCATGAAAAGTACTAAATCAGTATTCTCAAAAAAGTGATAGTGACTTAGTTAGAGTTTACATGAATGGTTGGAAGATTGTTTCCTTTTATAGGATAAGTGAAGAACTATTTGGAAGAGAAAAAAAGTTGGCATACTAGAGTTTGGGAGTTAGTCACTACATTCAACAATAAAACCCTCATTGAAGGCAAGGGTTTGAAGGTTTTAGTATCCTCTCAAGGACTAGGAGCCTAAAAGTCAGAAGTTGGAAAGGTCTTGGTAAGGTAATGGTGAATTCAAGTTCATTTGGTAGGGTTATTTAAAAGGTTTGAGAGTTATAGCTTGAGTATGTGTTTTAGGCCTATTCACCTAGATTAGGGCCTATGAGTTATGTGCCTTACTAAACAAGTTAGAACCTAAGATTTTTGAATTAGAGAGAGTACAATAATGGTTGTTTAAATATGCCTTTATTTTTGGTAGATGTTTGGAAGAGTTTGATTTTTAACCTATATCCGAGGGTAGGGCTACAAGGAAGAGCCCTCATTAGGTCTATTTGTAGGAATTGATGTTTCAAGACCACCAAGGTATGTAGAACCTATTGAATGTTTGATAGTAAATTTATTGGTAATGAATTGAGTCTTTGGAAGTAATTTTGGTTATGGTGTTGTGTCATGCCCAATTTTTTAGGGCAAAACACAACTTTTTTTTTCTTTTTTTAAAAATGGGATAAAAGTAAGTTATTACATATTGACATCAAACGATCAAGTTCAAGACCTTGAAGTTGCCCAATTAGTTTGCTAGTGTCCTAGGTTTTTTGTTTTTTTTTCATGTGGATACACAACTCCAATATTTTGATATATTTAGGGTTCAATCTTACATTTCAATATAATCACCTCCACACGCCTACTTACTGAGATATTTCCCCATTAAGCCTTTAGTAATATATTTTGATAATTATTGAAATTTATTTTATTTTATTACAAAACAAAGCTAATGTTCTATTTTGATCCTCCATCCATTGTATTACAAACATGCATATCCTATAATGACTTTAAACTCTAACCCCTTAATTTTAACTATCTCTCAAGAACCACTAACAATCATGCAAATACATATATATTTTCTCTTCTTAACAAAATCTTCTTTAATATATATAATCCAAACCTTATCACATGTATTTAATCTATTGATATGACCTAGTATCCTCTTATGTTTAAACTTTACTTAATAACTTATAATTTCAATTATAAGTCTAATAATTATTACCTTTTATCAATGTTAATAATCACCAAACTATTTAATTAATTTCTTAACACTGCTACTTACTAGTATTACATAGTATAACTTATTGAAGTGGCTTATTCCACTATGTCTTTGTCATGGGATACCTATGAGTTGGTCTCAACTCTTCTTAAGTGGATCCATATACTGGGAGGGTAATAAATTATTTTCATTTTATATTTGACTGAAGGAACCATGTCCTTCTCTAGGCACATGATTCATTATGTACATTTCTTGGGTCATCTGCTTAAGTACTATGCATGTCTTAATCTCCTAGGGGTTTGTTTATCTTTGTATAATATCTTTTTCTTAAGTCTTGTTTCTTGGTTGGGTATTTTATTTATCAATATATTATGTGGGAATTCTATGGCATATTCTTTCTAAATATTCTAATGGTTTTTAATTGGGAGGAGGTTTAATTATCTCTCCCACACAGAACCCAAAGAGTAAAATATGCATTATAGCTTTTTTCCTGGTATGAAGTTTTTAGTATGCTATATATTTCTTCTTCTTCCTTCATAAAATTATGATATTGGGGATCTTAGTAAGGTAGGAATATGATATTTCTTTAATAATCCAATGTCATTATCCAATTTGATGAATTACTTAACAACATTTATTCCATGGTTCAACACATCAAAGTGCATTAAGAATGCCAACTCTACTTGAACTAATGGCTTGTTCCTTCCCTATTAAATGGAAATTAATTTTCTTTTGCTTATCAATAATGTAGTGAATCTCTATTTACATGAAAAATATAAGAGAACAATCACATCTTTTTTTTTATTCATAAGTCAATATGAGAGAAGTTTATCATTTACATGGTCACTACTTGAATATTCAAAGAAATGGCTACTCTTTGCAATGAAATACTTTTTACTTCACTTACAACTACTATTCTAGATCCATTTTCTATATAATTACAACTAAATAAGAAACATTAAGTCCTTACCATGCAGCTAAATTCTTTAAAATTTATTTTACAATGCAATACATTTGATGAAAACTCAGTTTCTTTATCCTTCCATATTCACAAGGATGCACATGAGAAGATGGTCTTTCTTGCACCATAAAAGGCTCAAAAACAATCACTGAAGAATTTTTCTTTGCAAATACAATGTTCAATATGTGGAGCAATATTTCATCCTTCCAATTTACATCACATAAAAGGCATATCCTTTATAGCTCCAATAAAGAATTGAGAACCCTATAATCTTCATGGGTCCAAATAGCACAAACCTAGAAAACATGCAACACAAGAACTATGGAGGCCAACTCCACTCCTAGGCTTCTAAGAAGCTACCCATCGAATTGGGAAAATAAGGCTCAAATAGGTTACACTCAAGTACCAACAATGCATACAGCATATCATTTCAACACTTATAAACTCCCTTCCAAGGCTTAACACAATGATTCACCATTAGAATCATGAAATAATGGGTAAAGATGGGCTCTCCAAAGATGAGAATGCCATATCCATATACACATGTACATTTTCAATTGCATAATGCCTCTTCAAGGATATCAAATACATCCTCCTCATCACCGCAATACACTTATACCTTCCATAATAACAAACAAGGCATATAGCTTCAATGAAGCCCATACTTCATGAACAACAAAACCCTCTCTAAGAGGAAAATTTTTCAACTTCAATGTTGAGACTAATTAACCCCTTCACCAAATTCATATCTTCCCTCCCAAGGATGAGTGAATCCTTTACACCCATTAAAATTCATACAAAAAAAAGGAAAAATCTACAAGAGAATTCCATCACAACAATGACACATGCCAACACATGATATAAATTTTACTACAATATGAACAAGGACAACATCATTAGGCAAGTGCAATGAGAGTTAAGGCATGGGCACCAACCTTGGTGCAAGCTAAAAGAAAAATGAAAGTTGTTGTAGAGCTCCCTTCTCCTTAGTCCTTCGTCCTTCCAAACCCTAATTGTCTCTAAACTTAGAGAGTGGGTGAACACCCCACTAGTTTGTCCAAGTCCCCTAAAAATACTCTTACACTATCTCTTTTTGGCAAAAACATCAAGCCACTATCTCTTACACCTTTGTCCCCACCAAATATGCTACTTTTGACTAAGATGTAAGATGAGGGTGAACGAATGGGAGAACTCAATTTTCCTATTTGTGGAAGAATGCATTGGTTAAGGGGTCCCCTAGGATAGCTAGGCAATAAAATGGTCAAATTTAGGCCCCTAACATTTTATGCTAACATATGGGTACCTTATTTTCACAAAAATAGCACTTTGGGACCACATATTGACCCTCTAAAATACTTGTTGAGTTTGAATCAAGTTTCCCTTGATGGTGACCCATCCTATCCTTTATCCACATGGATTTACTTATGTACATGGTATGAAAATGTATTCATGAAACTTTAGCATAGGATGCAAATGGACTGATGACAAACAATACTAGAACCAAGATATCATCATCAGAATGTAATCCCTACAAATATCTTATGTCTCCCCAACTACAACTACTAAAATAGCTCTTAAACCAGCATCTTAGTGACAATTCTAGAATGGGATTGTGCTAAAAATGTAGATCTACAATGAAAGATGCAAGATCTATGACTAAAATTTATATTATATGTGAAATACAACTCCTAGAAATGATCATGCTATGAACTAAATATGCAATAAATGAAGCTAAATGATACAAAATGATACTAAAAATGCTATGAAATTGCTACAATGGAAAAGCTAAATCAATTAATCTAAATATGCCTATAGTGTAAATGCATAAAAACTTGGGTCCCTTGCCTCTTAGATTTCCTTCCTATTTATAGGATTTCAGAAGGAGTTGGGGTAAGAACCGAGATTTTCACTTTTGACTGGGGGTGAAAGTGAAACTAAAAATATCTCATAAGAGGCCAGGAGGAAGAGTCCAACAGACTTGGTTTTGAGGATAATATGAGGATTTTTCAAATTCTTTTAAATGGTGAAAGGGAGATTTTCAATCTTGTGAGGATAAAATAATTTTATTGATTTAATAAATGATTTATTTTCAGCATTTTGTCTTTTTATTTCCTCCCTTTTGGAATTTTATTTTATGAGTTTGAATTGTTTTATTCCTCTTTTAAAGTTGCTTTACGTTTTGTCAATTTGATAGGTGATTAATGACTTGATGTGATTTTTGATTTGAAAGTCTGTTATGTTTCTTCTAATTTTCTCTTTAATTTTTTTATTTTCATGGTCTCTGTCTATCAATGGTTTGATGTTTGATCATTGATTATTTGATGATTTGATTGTCACTGATTTGATGATTGGATTGCTATGTCCATTTGGCATTGCAATAGTTTTTCTTGGATATATTAGTTTTGATGTCTGACAATTTTTGGTTGGGGTAGGATGTTTTTGATATTTTAGAAAATGTTAATGCCCCAGCTTGGATGCCCCAATTTGATTTGATGTTTGACATTTTTGACAAAAAAATAATTTTGATGCCTCGATGTACTACCCCCTTAGAAATGAAATTACAAAAATGGATGTATGAAATAGGGATGTTCCAATTTTATTTCTAAAAATATTTAATGAGAACAGTTGATAGGGATTGTGTAGTCACAAAGTGATGTGTAAGATCAATCAGGTAATGTTGATAGATAGAAAAAGTGCCCCCCTCAAGATATAGAGTAGGGAAAACTAACATGTCCATCTCAGGATACAAAGTAGGAAAAATAATTAGTTCAAGATAGAACCATGAGCTGAACAACTAGATGTTGAGATTTGATTGATGTAGGATGATCACTTGTGATTAAAAATTGATGTCATTGTTTGGTGTTTGATTTCTTAAGATGGGATGAGTTCCCTCCATGAGTAGGGACCTTCGAATTAGATACAAATAGATTTTTTGGATACAATTTTTCAATTGTGTGTTGTCTTTGATGTCACATAAATATCATATTAGTCATCAGATAGTGTCTACCGAGCTCAAAAGGTTTTAGCTAGATAAAGGATAGTGTCTACCGACCTCAAAAGGTTAGCTAGACAAAGGACAGATTCTACCAAGCTCAAAAGGTCAGCAAGGCAAAGGATAGTGTCTACCAAGCTCAGAAGGTCAACAAAGCAAAGAAGCAGTTCTTACCGAGCTCACTCGGTCATCAATGGTAATATAGAAGAAGCAGTTCTTACCGAGTTCACTTGGTCATCAAAGGTAATATGGAAGAAGTAGTTCTTACCAAGTTCACTCGATCATTAAAGGTAATTTGGCAGAAGCAATACTTACCAAACTTTCAAGGTAATCAAAGAAATTTAGTTCTTATCGAGTAAACTTGGCAGCCAAAGGATTTTAAGGATATTTCAATGTTAACCAAGTCAAGAAGGTTAACCCAAGAAATTTTTGGAAGCAATATTTATCAAGTAGGGTCAGCCAATAAAGGATTTCATTTTTTTATGAAATAACATTTATTTTTTCAGAGTAATATTTGTAGCCAACTGATGTATGATTTATTGGTAAATGTAACATGTAAATGGGCCAACTTGACAAACTGAATGGTATAAGTAAGAGGTCAAGTTGTGAATTCTAAGAAGTACAGTGGAAGTATAAAAAGTTAATGTGATATGAAGACTAATTATTATGGAAGCAAATTTGAAGGATGATCAGAGATCATTGAGGAGTAGCATAGCATATTTGATCAAGGAGGATCTAATGATGTTGAATAGAGACTTGTAACTAGAAAATTCAGTTGCATCTTGTTCAGGTCAATCCATTGTTGCTTTCTAACCATTATAGCAGTGATTTCAAATCTCTTAATAGAGTTGGTTTAACAGCCTTTTTTTAAATCCTCTAACAAGGTGATAGTTCAGTTGAATTGTTCTAAAGACCTCTAGCAAGGCCACTCCTAACAAGGCGATTAAATCCTCTAACAGGGTCACACCTAATAGTGTGTATTGTAACCTTTAACAGGGTTGGCTCCTAAGAGGGCTCACTTTAGAAGAGTGAAAAATTGGTGACTAGTTACTTGGTGGTTTTTCCCATATTGGGTTTCCACATTAAATATGGTGTCTCTTGTGTTCACTTTGTTTTCAGTTACATGCAAGAATGCTTGAAAATAAGTAATAATTTAATTTGCCGAGTTATAGTATTTTTTTACTAATTATCAGTAGTAACTAGATCTTTAAGACATCTAAGGGAAGTGTGGATTAATTTTTGTTAGTAACTGATTCACCCCCCCTCTCAGTTACTCTATCTTTCATACCAACAAGATGATGTATGTAGTGTGACATAGGGCTGATTTGTGGAGCTTTTTTGTTTGTTTTATTAGCTTGCTATGTATGTCATTTATGATGAGGACTCTTTTATGTTGAACCTTTTGATGTTGATTTTGATGACCCTTTTGATGTTGATGATATATGTTCGAACTTGTGCACATGTTATATCATGGATTCATGTAGGCATGTGATGATCTAATTTGATGATTAGGGTGGCATTGGATATGGATGTGTATATATATGTGAAGGATTAATATAGATGGATCATGATTTAGAATAGAGGGTGTGTTACTGATGATGTAATGAAAATGTGCTGTGGTAATATGAATCTAATGACATGGAATGAAATGTGATGTGATAACATGATATGTAATGTGATTCAATGAAATGAATACTGAAATGAGATGGAATGAAATTAAATGAAATCGAAAAATAGAATGTGATATAATGAAATATAATGTGAGGTAATGAAAATGGTTGGTAATGCAATATAATGGAATGAAATGGGAAATGAATTGTAATGAGGTGAATGTCATGGTAAGAAAATGAAATGTGATGAAAATGTGTGAATCATGATGTAATGAAAATACCATGAAATGAGAAATGAAATTGCAATGACATGAGTAATGAAATGAAATGTGTAATGTAAATGCAATGAAATGAGTAATGAAATGAGATGTAATATATAATGAGATGAAATGAAATGAGTGAATTGAAATGTGATATGTAACGAAATGAAAGAAAATGAGTAATGAGGGGAAATTAAATGTAAGATGTAATGAAATGAGATGAGTAATGGAATGAAAATGAAATGAAATATGGAATGAAATGATATGGAATATGAACTGAAAATGAAATGGATTATATAATGAAATGCAATGAGTAATGAAATGAAAATGCAACGGAATACGAAATGAAATGAAATAAGATAAGTAATGAGATGGAAGATAGAATAAAATGAAATGATATGGAATATGAAATGAAAATAAAATGGAATATGAAATGAAAATTTAATCAAATGAAATGAAGATGTAATGAAATGAAATGAAATGAAATTGTGATGAACTTGTTTGAGATTCAAAGGCTCTAAGTTGGAATGTCAAGTTTTGTGATTCAAAAGCCACTAAATGAATGGATGAAATGGTGAAATGAAGGAGATGAAGGATGAGAAAAGATGATTCAATAAATTAAATGAAAATGGAAGGTAATTAAATGAGATTTATAAGCCATGCAAGGCAGTAGATGAGGTGGTACAATCTGATAGTGATGAAAAGTGTAGGAGAGCCAAAGGCCACATAATGCAATGAGGGGGATGAAGTGGTAAATTCATGAAATGTAATGCTGGCATGGATGGGATGAAGAAACAAAGTCCATGATAATTTAGTACTCAGAAGCTCACTTTGAGATTGATGTTGATGTTCTTGTCTAATTTGTTTATAACTAGTCATAAAATTGTTGATTCATGTCGATGAATTGTACCCTAATTTTTTTCCAACCATTCATTGTGAAAGGAACCCAAGATGAAAAATGCAAACTAGATGAGTTCAACTAACTATCACTTTTCAAAGAGATGCAAACTAATTGTCATCATAGAGCATGTGATAAAAATGTCTAAGTACAACCACCACTAGCTTAGCTATAGTGATATGACTACTTTGTCATGCCAAGAAGTACCATCAAAGAAGAACACTGTACTAGAAGAACATGACAATCACTAGGAAATAGAAGCTATAGTCATAGAATAATAAGAATAGGCATGCCAACCAGTCACATGTTAGAGAATAGACCTCACCTAAGGTAGTGCACAAAATTGGTCGAGGTACACATGGCATTCCATCCGAGAGGAGGCTCTTATAATTGGACACCAGTAATGTGCAAAATCAAATGATCATAGGGAAAAACCAAAAAAAAATCATGACTTTATCCTGGTATCTCTAGTTGAACACATCTTCGAGGGACTAAAAGTGCATGATAGCATAGAAAACCATTATGTGTGAATGTGTGAACCAGACATGCTTCCAATTGTGTGCAACCATATTGTGTTGCTATTTTATTTAAATCTGCCAGGGAGGAACTTTTTGTACCAAGTGAATGGGAAGGTGTGGGATGTGCCAACAATGATTTAGTAGCACAATCCAGTGATTGTTGTGCATCAGTGAAAATTGGGGTGACTAGATGTCAAAGCTGAGGGTCAAGTGTACTAAATATTAGTGTGGTAGTATGTAGAGAGTGGATAAGTAGAAGACTAGTGTAGAACAGGGCTTGGGTGAATGATGGCTATAAGTAGGTGAATAGTATGATAATGAATCAAGGTGATGTGGGGAGGAGAACATGATTATTGGAGATAGTGAGAAGTTATGGGAATCATGCAAGTGAAAGTATGTTGGGCTCACTAGATCAATCATAGTAGGAGGGTGATGTTGGCCAGGGAAGGTGGAGGAGGCAAGGGTAGAGAGAAAAAATGTATTAGGCAAACGTTTGAAGAGTGGGTGAATCAATCAGAACTCCAAGTGTTAGTTTTAGGTCCAACTGAGACAAGTCATCTAGGACAAAGGCTAGCACAACTTGAAGAGGTGGGGATGGAGGCAAATGAAATGCCCTTGTTTTCTTTAATGATGTTATCAATTAATACAGTGCAATAGGCATTGCAAGGGGCGATAGATGACAAGACAACAACACAAGTGGAGGATAGTCTGTCTAAGAAGATGAAGAACATGTCAAGAGCGAAGGAGGAAGTAGGGGAAATAAAATATCTTGAAAAGTCTATTGCAAAAATTGTGAAGGATGTGGGGGGTGAAGTAATGAGTGTGATGTGATAGTGGATCAGCCTCGAGATGTTGGGATGGGGTTCAAAAAGATGGGGAATGAGCATGATAAATGTGGGGGAGCCATAGCTAGAGGAGGGAGATAGCAATCAATCATCATGAGACATGGAAGGATTACAAAAATTATTGGCTATAGACAAAGTGTGAGCAAAGAATGCAAAATAGGAGATCAACTTTTTGCTAGGATTAATGGAGAAGGCTCAAGAAGATGGGGCACAAATAGAGGCAAAATGACTACAGGTGATGATAGATGCAGAGCGGACATGGGTACAATCACTAGAGATGGAGTTATGTGTCAAACATGCACAAGTAGAGGGAAGTGATGCAGGAATTTGGCCTGAATGATGAAAGTCATAGCCATTGCAAGAATCAATGAAGATGGCATAGGTAGGTTTGGAGAGCACATAGAATGAGCTAGTGTTATTGTAGTCGCAGTCTGAGTCATTTAGGGAAGTGATTGCGAAGGCAAAGTCCTTAGCGTAGAATTTGCAAGAGTGGTCAACGTTAAGTGAGGGGAAGGTGAGGAAACTACAATAGTCTTTAGACAAGTCAAAAGTGGATGTGGAGCACTGGAAAATAATGACTAATCAAATGCAAGAGGAGCGAGATGTGGCTCAACGAGCGATTACTGCACAAGGGGTAAGCAAGTTGGTGGAGAATATGTTCATGGAAATGCACCAAAAAGCCAAGGTACACTAAGAAGCTACTTATTGGATGGGACATTATTATCAGGCATTCACACATGAGGACTAATGGGAGACGTAGTTTATAGATAAAGAATTTACACATATATTAAACATGCAATTACGTAGCGAAATGTTTCCAATTTTTATGGAAGTTGTATGGACACATAGGGGGTTGACACTGGGAGCTTCTTCATCTAGAACTAGGCTAGAAGAGACACCATTAATTAGATACTTTATTATGCCACCTCCCCCTGGAAGCCAAAATAAATAATCCACTAGACACTATTGCTATGTAACACAGTTAATGTTGTCATAAGTGAATAAAATGTTTGTGTTTGCTGTTGCGGCAACTGATGTTGATTGTGATGCATTGTCATGTGTATTTTTGGTATTTTCAAAATATATTGGGATGTTTTGTGATTTTCTTTTAATATTTAAATGTTTTTGGGATGTTGGATAAATATTTGGATGTTTTTTTGTTTTTGCGACAAATTTTGGAACAGTTTAACTCTCATAAAAATGGGAACAATATCATCCGTACAGTGAGGATAACCATGATAGGTTAGCAAGAACATCTATTATATCATGAAGAACTAGTACAAACAATAATAATGCCAACAAGAGGACATTTCTCTAGGTGTGTGACGAGATGGGCATTCTCAAGGCCTATGAAAAGGCATTTTGGGCCCAAAAGAGGACACTTGGATCTCAAGTATGTGAAAAAGGGCCTTGAAAAGATGTTTTAACTTGTGAAAGGTGTGTTGAGGACCCAAAAGACATCAAGGGTCTTGAAAAATGGCAAAACAAGGCCTATAAAAAGGTGTTTGGGCCAAAAAAGGCACTTGAGGGGCCTAAAAAAAGTGCTTTGGGCCTAAAAAGGCATTGGAGGGGTCCTAAAAGGATGTGTGGGCCTTGGAAAAGGCACTAGAGGAGCCTAAAAAAGGCACTTTGGGCCTAAAAAAGCACTAGAGCGGTCCAAAAAGGACTGGTGGGCCATGAAAAAGGCACTAGAGGAGCCTAAAAAAGGTGCTTTGGACATAAAAAGGCATTGGAGGGGTCCAAAAAGGATGCATAGGCCTTTAAAAAGGCACTAGAGGGGCCTAAAAAGGTGTTTAAGGGGTCCAAAAAGGATGCGTGGGCCTTGAAAAAGGTGTTAAAGGGGGAAGCCAAGCTCACATGCTTACGCCTACTTATTTTGTGCCTCTAGTTGAGTGAGGATGAAAGAGTTTGATGGATATTTGTGCTTTCAAGATAGCATTGACATATTTTTTGAAGGAGGCTAGACTAATCATGGCCACTATAAAACTTAAATAAGACTAATGATCTGTGGGGAATTGTTGCTCTTGACAAGAGGAGGGAAATAGGGGCACCTCTTGTGCAATCCGCATTGTGCTAGATTTTCCAAAGTCCTACAAAATATTTCAGGACATTACCATGCTTCTTCTTAATATTAATGGGGTGTGTTGGGAGCTGATGTCTTGTTTAGCCTAATTGAGAAATTATTACGAATTTTGGGGTGTTGCTAACAAGAATTGCCCCCTACTTGAATGTTTTTGGCTAGTTGTGAATTTTTTGGATAATTTTGGATTTTAATTTTTTTTTTGGCATTTTTTGGACAATTTGTCTTTTTTTGGCATTTTTGGACAATTTTTGAATTTTTCTAGTAATTTTGGATGATTTTTGGGATTGTGGGGGTGAAGCGAAGGATGTGGTGGAATACGGGGGTAACCAAAACCATGTGACGTACCTAAAGAGGAAATGAAGGATGTTATGATGTCAAATGGGCTGATTGAGGGCTAAAATAAATATTGGAGATCATTGGGCAAGGTGGATGGCGGAGATGTGCATTGATTTTCCTACAATTCGTGTCAATGGTATCTCAATACATAATCGGACTCACTATGTTGTTGAATTTGTGGTGCTCCCCATTGTTGCTATCATACTAGCTATTTCCACTACTACATACATTCAATCAAGGAAAAGGGCTTGAATTTGCTCTTGTTATTGTTATTATTATTGCCATTATGAACTCTGTTTCCCTTGCTTTACTGTTGCTGCCATACTAATTATATTTGCTACTATGAATCAACTTTTGATGCCAAAAGACCTCAAAATTATAACCCACAAATGTTTCTCAATGGGGTATGTGTAAAATTAATTCTAGATCAAATACTGGCTTGATAGACTACTCTAGTCCAGGATATAAGCTTCTCAACCCCAAATAAACAAATAATTTTCTTCCAAATACCTCCAAATAATTAACTTGTAAATGTTACCACTTTCTCTTATTCCTATCTTCTATTAATTGCAATGGGAAGTCGCAAAGAACCAACATTTGTCTCAGAGATAGAGAATCAACCATTCAACTGTAGCCTCTTTTTCAACATTGAAGGCCTTGTGTTGTTTAGGGAAGTCCAAAAGTGCTATCTCTCAACCCTTTCAAACCAAAAGTGGCATTCTCACTTCTTTTGTACCATTTTTTTTTTTTTTTTTTGGTATGTTTGACATTTTTTAATTTTTTTGGTGTATTTGATGTTTTTCTCAAAGCTTTTAGACATAAAACCATTTGAGATGGATGTTATTGATAGGTTTTGTTAATTTTGTGCCATCACAATCAAAAAGTTGGTAGGTACCAGTCCCAAAGGATTCTGTGATAAGATAAGGACCAATGTAGTTGGCCTCCCATTTCCCTTTCTTTTCTCTTACTGCTTGGTTCTTAGGGTTTTCTTTGAGCACTAGGTCATTGATCTGAAATACATGAGGTTTGACCTTTTTGTTATAATGCCTTGACAATCTGTTATGATACACTTGGAAATTTTCATGCACTGTATGTTGATGTTCTTCTAATAACTCTATCTATTCTAGATGAGCCACTTTGTAATCCTCATCTGGTAGGATGTCTTGAAGAGTAACTCTCAAGGAGGGAATCTCAACCTCTAAAGGGAGAATGGCTTCATATCCATAAACCAATGAGAAGTGTGTTGAGCATCTAAGCATCCTAACACTTGTTCTATTGACCCAAAGGGTGGGGTTCAACTATAAATTCCAATCCCTACTAGTATCATTAACAGTTCTTTTAAGGATGTTGATGATAGTTTTGTTGGTAGCTTCTACTTGCCCATTGCCTTGGGGATAATAAATTGATGAAGAATGGTGTATAATATGAAATTTTTCACATAATTCATCAATTATTTGGTTTCTAAAATACAAGGCATTATCTATGAGAATTGCATGAGGTATGCCAAACAAACAAACGATATGGTTGAGAATAAAAGAAGAGATCTACTTTCTCGTAGAGTTGGCAAGTGGTGCCACTTTGACCCACTTGGTGAAGTATTCGATAGAACTAATAATCCATTTACACCCACTGGAGGAGGGTGGATGGATGGCTCCAATCAAATTAAAACCCCACTGATAAAAAGGCCATGATGTGGCCAAAGGATTTAGCTCTTGGGCTTGTGTGTGAACAAGGTTACCATGGATTTGGAATTTTTTATAGGTTTTGACAAAATCAATAGAATCTTTTTCCATGGTTGGCCAAAAATAGCCCATTCCAAGAATCTTCTTGGCTAATATTAACCCACTAGAGTGTGACCCACAAATCCCTGCATGGACTTCTTGTAGAGTGACTCTAGTCTCATCCTTTTTGAGACACATAAATAAAGTACTGTCAATACCTTTCCTATACAGTGTATCAGCCACCAAGGTATAATGGGAGGCTTGGACAATGAAATTTCATTTTGGTTATGTGAGAGGTTAGACAAGATGGTGTTATTATGGAGGTGTGTGATAATGGGACTGCACCAAAGGGAATCAAGAACATCTAAGTGGCAAATGATAAGGGAATCATGTTGAATAAATGTAGGTTGAACCACCTCTTCCACTGAAACTCATACTGCTTGTGTCATTTTGGGTGCTGAAGTAAGGAGGCCAAGGTGGTCATAGCATCCACTGCTCTATTCTTCTCTCTAGGAATTTGTTCGAGGAAGTCATCTTTGGCATATGCTTTGTTTAGATCTCAAAAATCAATGCAGATGCGTATGCTACCATTCTTCTTTGATAAAGGGACAATGTTAGAAATCCATGATGCATATGCCAAGGGCTGGATGACATTGGTGCTAATTAATTTTTCCAATTCTGCCTTGACTAATAAGGCTATATGGGGATGCATCTTTCAAAGTTTTTGTTTTACTGGCTTGACCTCTAGAGAAATGTTAAGATGGTGGAGGATTAAGGTCGGGTCTAAGCGAGGCATGTTTACATAAGACCATGCAAAATTTATTTGTCTTTCTTTGAATAATTCAATGAATGCCCTCCTTTCTTTTGGGTTCAAGGATTGTGCCAAGTAAATGACCTTTGGTTCTTGTTCTATGCCAATGTTGACTAGTTCAGTCGACTCAATCAAAATAGAAGATTGCTCCTCAAAATGTTTAGGTAAGGTATCAATTACCCCATCTGTGAGTGCCACAATTGGGTTTTCACCTTGGGATACATCACTTCTATTTGTTTCCATTTTTTTATCAAGATTAGCCACAACTTGGTCGTGGGACATAAGATTATAGATGCTTTCCCTGCTTTAGTGTGACTAAGGTGATTGATACCCAACCTGACTATATGCTCTTCTTCCATAATTTTATTGACAAGATGGTTCAACCGCATTAAGGTAATGGAAAACTTCATGATTAGTATCAAAATAAGGGGGGTGATGAGGTTTATTTGTATCCCAGTTAATGATCTCTAGCTGGATTAGGGAAAGTGATTCATAGTATGGGAAGGGTTCGATGGGTTTAAAGACATAACTTCATTAGATGGCTCATACATTGTATCTGTCAGATCTATGACATGGACTTCTTCTAGAGTGTCAAGGAAAGTATAGCTTGTGAGAGGCTCGTAGTAATCATCTTCAACTTCTACTAGAAAGAAGTCAAGGAATAAAGTTTGAAAGTGAAACCCTTCAATGTGTTCATCATCTTCTAAGCCACCTTGATGTATTCTATTTCTTGGTGAAGTGGATCTTGAATCATGAGTTTTTCTTTGTATAGCCAAACTATAAATGGTGGGTATGTGGACAATTTCACATTCTTTTTTGTGAAGAGATTCCTCAGATAGTGACTCAAATTCCCACTTAGCAAAATTGTCATTGTCTTCATTATTGGAGGTATTTATGGGTGGTTCTTCTATGGAATGTGAACTTGAAAGGGCCAAATTCTTATTTATGACATTAGTTGTTATTGGGGTATGATTATGCTTTTGTTTAGGTACCCATACCAAGGAAGAAGGATCATTATGCTTTGGCCTAGCTTCAGAAGAGATTTGCACCTTGTCTTGTCCATCATACCCTACCCCTATTTTAGATTTATTGGACTTGAACTATGACATTAGAGGTTCAATGATTCATTTCCCTTTCCCTAAGGGACCATCTCTCATGTATCCCATCTTTTTCATTAGGTCAAAGCCTTTTCCATGTAGGTGGGAGGAGATGTCAATGTTTTTTTAACTGATGTCTTCCATTGGGTTTGGAGTTGTGCCACTTAATTTTATAAAATGTGCATGATATGGTTTGGTGGAAGTTGGTTTTACATGAAACCTTAGAGAAAGTGGGGGATCAAATAGGGAGACTAAGTACTTGCCTACCCATTTACTGTGCAACTTACACTTTCTATCAATTTCCTTCATTAGTTTATCCATTTCTTCATAGTGTAGTTGTTTATGATCTTTTGATGATGATGGCAGTGAAGGAGTGGAAGGACCTGAATAAACCACTTTCTCTTTACCCTTAGTTGATGTTGACAAGTGGTTTCTCCTTTTGTTAGTGGAGTGTGAAGTGCCTATAACTATGGACTAACTACTAGCATCTATCAGTGTATTAGCTTCTTCTATGTTATGAGGGACAAGTGAGTTGCAATATTGGGAAAAGTTTTCGTCTCTAGGTATGGTTATTTCTTGACCCATGTATTGAAATTTAAGGCATTGGTGGTAGGTAGAGGGAATGGCTTGCATGTTGTGAATCCATGGTCTTCACAATAGGATGTTGTAAGTTAATTGTAGTTCTAAGACCTGATAAACAATTTCTTTCACAACCGGCCCTACTCTGATTGGTAATATGACCATGCCTTTGGAGGACCATTCTTCATCATCATAGGCCTTGAAGGTAATCTTTTTCCTTGGGTCAATAGCATCCTTTGCGTACTCGAGGGATTTCACTAAACTAAGTGTGCAAATATTAATACCAACCCCACCATTGACCAATGCTCTCTTAACTTGGTTCCTATGGATGAATACTCCCATGTGTAAGCGAGAATTTTTTGATTGTATGATAGACATGTCATCTTCAGCTGAAAAAGAAAAGCAATGAGGAGCAACTAAATTGTTGACCATGTTTTGGAATCTACTCACATCTAGTTCATTTGGCACTAAGGCTTTGGTGAGTATCTCTTTATGCTCTAGATCAAATTTTCAGTGGTTCAAAAATGGAGATGTGGGCTAGAGTTTTGAGTAATTGGTTAACCAGGTTAGACTTGGGCATGGAGGAACTTGGAGCTACTCAGTTAGGATTTGTCACAAGCCCTGGTACAATAATTTTGGAGGCTTGACCTTGGGTGATGGCATTTGAGGATTGTTTTTTATTTTTATCTTTAATTATGATGACATTTATGGTCTCATCAAAATTTGTAAATCATGCCAGTAGTATTATCATAATGGTGTGCATAATTAACCTTGGTTTATAGAGGTGATTTTTGATTGGTCTTGGAAGACTCCCCCTTTTCATGACTCATGAAGGGGTTCTTAAAGGCTATATGATCTTCATTATTACTAAGATTATTTACCTCAATGGGTCCATCATTTATTAATTTTTGGATGACTTCCTTAAGGGCAAAACAATTGTTTGTTAAGAGCCCCTAATTGTGATGATAGGCACAAGTGTGTTTCTTGGTCCACCATTTCGGCTTGACTTGGGGTTCATATGGTTTAGCCTTGGGTAACATGATGAGTTCATTGCCAGGGAGTGTTTGTAAATCACTCTCATAAGACACCACTATGGGTGTATATTCCTTAGGTATACTAGAAGACTGATATCTTCATGGTGGAGGAGCTTGATTGTAAGAAAATTTTTGGTTAGATGTAGAGGGAGTCATTGAGGTGTGACAGTTGGACCCGATTGATTTAAAGGGGGTTGAGTTTGAGTTTTGACATGATTAGCTTCAGCTACCCCTTCATTTGTCATGTTTTTATTATCATTTCTCCACCATGATTCCTATTTTTCAGTGGACCGACGAGAGGAATTGTGCATTTGTGTGGAATTATTGAAGAAACCTTTACCATCTTTGGATAATTTAATTATGTCATTGTTTACCAAGATTTCTTCCACCTTAGCCATGCTTTCTAAAGTGGTTTTAAAATCTTTAGGCCCTTGGAGTTGGAGCCAATAATTCATTAATTTTGAGAGACTATTGATGAAGATATCCATCTTCTCCTTATCTAGTATGTCTCTATGATATTTAGCAAACATGTGCCTCAACCATTATAGGAAGGTCTTGAATGATTCACCTAGGAGTTCTTTTGTGTTATATAGATCAATCATTGTAACCTCTCTTTCAATGTTATAAGAATATTGGGTAATAAAATGGAAGCTAATATATCAAAGGTTTTAATATTGGAGGGTAGTTTGGAGAACCACTCCATGGCTTACCCCCCAAGGCTCCTAGGAAATAGACACATTAGGTATGTTGTGTCATGGAAAAACTCCATGCTTAGCATATAGAACTGCCTCAAGTGATCTTGTGGATCTGATATGCCAAAATATTTATCATACTTTGGTATCTGCACATTTGGAGGATAAGGTGTGAAGGCAATGTTTTTATCAAATGGTAGGGGACACACCTTTTCAAGGCTAAACTCTGCAGGTTGTGTTTTTCCTCTTTTAATCTTTTCCATTTCTAGTTGTAAGTCATGCAATTTTTGTGTGACTACATCTAAAGGTGAATCTTCTTCATCTTGTTTTAGATTGGTCACATCAAAATCGGATGGCAATTTTGCACCTTCTTATGCTAATGTGAGTATGTAATGTTTTTTGTGTTTTTCCAAAATCTTGTCCATGATATCAAGAAGTTAAAGAATTTTCTAAAAATCTTTGATTTTAGATTCAATACTTCTGTCATCCCATGTATGAAATGAGCCCATTGTGGTGAGGAATTCTAAATTTTGATCAAATAAGGGTGACTCAGGAGTAACTTCATTTTGTGCACAATCTATTGTTGTGGTAGAGTTGAGGAGGTTTAGAGGTTTTGTGTGTTTGACAGTTCTATTTGCTATTCTAGCACTTACTTGTATGGGTGACCATTTTGGTTTTGTTGGTACACTTTTTGTGTGTGGTGGCATGAAAGGTGAATTAGATTCTTTTAGCTTTTAAACATTTTTCAAAAGGTGATATTTTTCATTAACTATGATTTTTTTGTAGCAACAAGCTAGATTGGACAAGGTGTTTGCCAATGTCGATAGAATTAGGTTCACTTTTGCAAAGTTAGGTACAGATGTGTGTTTCCAAACGTTCCTAGATTCATGTGAAAAGTGAGGTAACGGTAACTATTGGGTTGATGATGATGTAGTCTTGCTTATTTCAAAAGATTTTTCAGTCAGATACAAAAATTCTCAGACTTTGTAAAATACCAGCACAGAAAAGGGTATCCAAATTTATTGTTTGTTTGCAAGTATTATGTTTTTAGATACCCTCTATTTCATGTTTTTGCTTAGATCCATCACAGGAATGCTTAGATGCATTGTTTTAGTAATCAAATGCATTGTTTCTTTGTTTATATGTGTTATTTCCTTAATTAGATGTGTTTTTTGAAGTATTGGATGCATTTTTTCATAGGTGTATGTGTTATAATAGAAGTCAGAAGCATTGTTTTATGTAGTATATGTGTTAATTCAAGGATTGTTCAGCAATGTCTTCATTTTAAACTTGGTTTCTCAATACCGGTTTGAGGTTTATCTTTATGGAAGGTTTATGATCCGTAGTGGGGCTCATTTTTAATTTTTAAAGCACTTTCAAGTGCAATAATAGTGAGATCAAAATAAAATGAAAAATTGCACACACCTAGAAAATGAAAAAAATGGCTTCCTAGCAAGGTTATGTAAGGCCAGTGGATAGTGGGTCTTAGTGTTCCAACTATGTTCAAATTTACCTCTCTTATGATAGAGAGCTTCCCACCAACACTAGGGAGGTTTGGTGCAATCCCTTATGGGATTACTAGAGGAAGGCTATGCACTAAACATAAGTGGCTTGCATTCAATTAGGAATATACAATCCCTCTCAGTGGCCCTGCTAAGGCAACACAAGAGGTAGCCCTTCTATGGCTAGATTATGCTACCTAGTGAAAAGCAAGAAATGGAAGTCATAAATAGGTCTGGGAATCTAATCACTCAAAAGAGTGAGAGCATATCCCTTCTATTTTGGCTCCCCAAAGACATCAGACACAAAGGATTAATTACCAGCCCTTATACTATTGAAGACAAGGGGGCTCCTAATTAAACTATGTGTGGGTTCTCTTCCTTGTTCAATTGTAACTGATCTTTACAGAAGTTTGGGCATTCTGATCAACTCAAAGGAGTTGAGAGCATAGGCCTACTTCTTTATCAGATCAGTGAGATTGAATGTTCTTATTAAACTATGTCTAAAAACTTAGAAATGCCACAATTTTAATTGACAAGAGCCATGGTCCACCTACCTAATTCAAAGCTAGCAAAGGCCAGGTGCATTTATGAGGGTCTTCACTCCTATTGTATGTTGTTTGCAATTTGAAAGCTTGTTTGTTGACATAGAAGGGACCTATAAACAAAAGATATTCAAATTTGGAAGTTAGGTTCAAGTAATTACAACTTTTATCAAATGCGCTATAGAAATGCTCATATGCATCATAGAAAACCTCATATGTGCTATCCTATTATGCAAATGTGCAATAATAAAGTTAAATGCACTATGAGACGCTTCATATGCTCTACAAAATTGACTGAATGTGTCACATAACTCTTTTAAAGTGTTATAAGAGTATGTAGATGCATTATAGAATAATGTATAAGCACTACAATAAGATGAAATGCCTTAAAATAGAGTTCATAAGCATTAAAATATCTCTTGAAAGTGTTGAAATAGAATGCAAAAGTGTCAAAAGATTTAGATCTAGCCCTTATATGCTCAGGAAAAACTTTGGAATGTTGTTCTTACTGATATGAAGTCTCCCAGATGCTATAGAACCTCTATTTGATCAGATCTACATAATAGAATAGCAAGAAAACCATAGATCTATACTAGAAATGAAAGATTAAGCTAAAAAGATCTTGAAAATAGAGAGGCTTTTAGTTCAGCCACATGGTGGGCACCATTTTGTACATGGTATGAACACATATTCATGAAACTTTAGCATAGGATGCAAATGGACTGATGACAAACTATGCTAGACCTAAGATATCATTATTAGAATATAATCTCTACAAATGTCTAATGTCTCCCTAACTACAACTACTAAAATAGCTCTCAAACCAGCATCTTCATGATAGTTCTAGAATGTGATTGTGCTAAAAATGCAGATCTACAATGAAAGATGCAAGATCTATGACTAAAATGCGAATTATATGTGAAATACAACTCCTAGAAATACTCTTGGAATGATCATGATATGAACTAAATATGCAATAAATGAAGCTAAATGGTACAAAATGATACTAAAAATGCTATGAAATTGCTACAATGGAAAAGCTAAAACAATGAATCTAAATATGCCTATAGTGCAGATGCATAAAAACTTGGTTCCCTTGCCTGTTAGATTTCCTTCCTATTTATAGGATTTCAAAAGGTGCTGGGGTAAGAACTAGGATTTTCACTTTTTACTGGGGGTGAAAGTGAAACTCAAAATATCTCATAAGAGGCTAGAGGAAGAGTCCAACAAACTTGGTTTTGAGGATAATATGAGGATTTTTCAAATTATTTTAAATGGTAATGTAGATGCTCAAAAATAGTTCATATCTATGACTTCATCACTCATTCATACTAATTTGTCCCATTTTCTCATTCTACTAACTTTGATCTTTTGGCCAGATTGACCATATTTCATCATTTGTATCCCCTTTCACATCAATTTCATATCAACTTGGAATCATATCAAATCAACTCAGAATCACCCCAAATCAACTCAAAATCACTCAAAATTGGTCCTAATCAACCCAAAACATATCAAACATCTCAAATCAATCATCATTTATCCACTCCTAGGCATTGTTGTGGCTTTCAGTGCCTTGGAAACCTGTCAACTTATCAATCTTATCAATCTGACCTTAGTACTATCATGGCTCTCAGTGCTAGGTCAAAATATCATTCATGTCATGTAATCTTTGACGTTGTTGAGGCTTTCAATGTCAGATCATGGCATCATCAACCATTTTAATAATATTGACAATGTTCGTCAGTGTTATTATGATCGAACCTTATCAACCAATTTCAATCCTGTATCATTTACAATGTCGGTTAAATGTTACATATCAACCAATTCATGTCATGTGTCCTTGGCATGTTATTAACTTCAATCAATCAATTTGACCATGGCTTTGGTCTACCTTTTCATCATCTTATTCCATATCCATCATTGTCACATTTTCATCAAAGGATACGATCGCATTCATTTAATCAATTTGGCCAATCATCTACTAATTTTCTATATAGGATTAAATAATCCATAATTTAATCCTATTCTTTCTAATTATTATTCCTAATTATCATCCTCAATTAATTAATTTTATTAATTAATTGGTTTATCATCTGCAAACCATAGAAATTCTTAATTTCCCAAGTTCCATTTTTCATCATTAAATCCATTTTCTACTAATTCTTATTTTGTGGAATAAGAGGATTTTTAATTCAAATATTCCATAAAATATTGCATCATCATGACACTTGGATGTGACACCTCGTGGATCCTCCTTTGACACTTGGCTAAGATTTGTCATAATCAAATATTATTACCTCTTATGCATGTCTCTATTTGGCTTCTTTGTCATAGATTCTTGGCTTTAAGTGGGTTGAGGTGTCTTATGACGCATCATAGATTCTCTTCCACATTTAGCCAAGTTTAACTTGCATGTGTCATACAATCTCACAATTGGCATATTCTGTCATATGCATCATAGGAATCTCTTGCCATATCGCACATCTATGGGTGACAAATCCAATGCCCTCACTTTGAGTGTTGATTATAAAATGAACACTCTTTCTCTCATCTTGGGTCCTTGGATCTGAATGCTTAAGTTTTGAAAGTCCAAATCTTTGAATCTTTGAGTCTCTACTTCTTTGCATGTTGCATTCTCTCTCTCACAAAAAAATCACACTTCAAGTATTGTCATGGCATTATCTACATCATAGATTTTGGCTTCAACCTTGTGTGCACTATAGGTGAATTGGAGCTACAATCATTTGGAGAAGAAAGAAGAACATGGGAGCTACAAACGAAAAGGGGTTTCTATTGCTTTCTTGATTAGTTTGACTTTCATGGTAGACTAGTGGGTGCTAATATATGATTATTGAGTTTTGTGATTTTCTTATAGTATGTTATGCATTTAGCCCATTTTTCAGTCCTACATTTGGTGAACTCGACGTGAACATGCATATCTAACTTGGGTTTTCTTGTTTTGTGGTTGTAGGTGCAAGGAAGGAGCTCACTTGGAAGGGTATAATGACTATCTGCTCTTCCTTTTCACACCTAGATTAATTAGGGGGTCTAGTAAAATGTTTATATGTTGTTATTTCATGCATTCTGTTAGCTTGCTATCCTAGGGCGCACTCTGCTCTGTTAGGGTGCACTTGGGACCCCTAGGAGCAGTTTTAGGAGCCTAGAAACCACCAAAATATCATTCTTCTATTTCTAACTTACAAACTACACCCATCTGGGCCACAACTACAACATTGATGTAGTCTACACTTTTTGGGAACACTTGGGAGTGTAGCTTTGAAAATTTCAGTTTCTAGGTCTTGACTAGGCACCCATTTCCCCACACCTTGCACCTAACTTCCCAACTGCACCCCAAAACTACCAATTGCACCCAACTAGGCCCCAACTATGTCATTGAAATATTCTACACTATCTAGGCACACTTGGGGATGTTTAGAGCCATTTTGGCCTTCTGGGGAGCCATCTGCACTGTCAGAGCACACCTGGGTTCATAGTAAGCACATGCACCAATCAAAATTTTCATTTCAAGTTCATATCACTCTCTAGGACATAGATTAGGTGATTTTGTGTTACTAATGGTCTATTTGCAGCATGTAGTGATTTTTGGATGAAGATATGATCATAAAAAACTACTGATGCGTGCTTTGCAGGACATTGTCGAAGACTTTGTGTGTCTTTCAAAACTATGTGTGTGGATTTCCTAGATTAGATAACATTTTGTTTGGTGCTTAAAAAGAACCTTTTTCTTTTATGCCTAGCATGTCTATAGTTTTAGATCCCTAGGAGTTGCACTAGACGTATCCTCTCCCCTCGCCATTCATGGATCTTGGGTGTAAGAGAAATTCGTATAACTTCTATAAGAGGCCTGCCTTGGACCAAGATACTCAATATAAGGTATGTCAGGGGACGACCTTAGAGTGGTAATGGGCCAAATCTAGGTCAACGTTCCAACCGCTATATAAAATTTGATTACGGTGAAAGTTGTGTTGAAGGTATTGCTATGTGATAGCTCTCCTCCAGTACCCTTGTGGTGCGTCAAACCCCGATTCTCGAGGCTAGGAGACCTTCTGTGAAAGTTTATCATTAACTTGCCGAATGGAATGCCCTTACTAAAAACCATGTTTTAGTGGCCAAAATCCTTTCTATCCACTGGCTCAAGGGGTCACCCATGCTCGTGAAGAAATCCTACATTCTTGTGGTCCTTAGTAGAGGCAACAATCCCTTGGAAAGTCATGCCCCTTGGGAAGCCGATCTTGGTAGCCCCGAGAAGTGAGTGCGCTATAAGGGGGAGCCTGTGGTGCCAAGATCCTAGGTTTTCTTCTCTAGATAAGCGTGGCTAAACTTCAGTTCAAGTAGGAATTCAGTGGATACAGTCCTAAAAGCCTAGGTTGTGGTGTGTTTGTTAACTTTTTACAATAGTTATTCTTGTCTTAATGTGTCTTGCGTGTGTGTAAAACATAATCAAGATAAAAGCCAAACTGTTAAATTTACACCTTAGATATCATTTGAACTTGTCAAAACCTCACACATTGCCAAATCATTTCAACCTTTATCAAACTTTGCAAACATTGATTCAACACACTCAAACCTTGGAAAATATGGCGACTTGTGCTCTTAAATGTGCTTGGCAAAACGTACATCTCACACTTGCATAGATTTCACTTGCATTCACCCTAGTTTAGGCTTCATTATTACATCATATAGACTTCATATTGAACCTTTTAGTTCTCATTTAGTATGTATTACCTTTCTTATTGCATCCATTTAGGTTCACTTTACTTTCCTTAGTTTTTGCATTCCCATCTCAGAATCACCACTTTGCATTCACCGCCTTGCATCTTTACATACCTATTCATCATCTTGACCACTTTATCCATCATTCCAAGTGTCCTAATAATCATTTTGAGCATAAAAACTAGTCTCTATCATTTACCTCTCTGTGACATCAATCCTAAAACCATAGCTTACAGAATTGCCTCAATTTTAGCCCAGCTTACCAACTACGCCTAGAAACTACCAACTGTGCCCAACTGGGCCCCAACTATGTCATTGATGTATTTTTCACTGTTTGGGCACACTTGGTGGTCCTAATATCTAGTTTTGGGTTCTAGATAACATTTTGGGGCTTCAACAGTGTCCTTAGGTACCTGGTTAGCTCCCCTTGCACTAGCTTGCCTAGATCTGCATTCTACAGCACCTATTCATCATCACCTTCACTTAATAAATCATTATATATGTCACAACCTTCATTTTTCATCTCCCAACCCATCCTAACATCAACCCTAGCATCCTAGCTTCCTGGCATGTCAGTTTGGTAACCATACCCTTCAGAATCAGCAAACGTTCTTCATAGCTTACCAACTGTGCCTAGAAACTACCAACTGCACCCAAACTAGCTCCAAGTGCATTAATTATGTAGTTGGTACTATTAAGGTCCACTTTGTACTTTTAGGGTGCACTTGGGTACCTGCATGACCATTTTGGGCCTCTGAACTGCACTTTGGGACCCCAAAATTGCATTTAGGAGCCTCTAGACCTACCCATTCTGCACTTGACCCAAAACTGTATCTTGCACCCAAAATCACCTTTTGAATGATATTAATTGTCCATATCACTCATCTACTCAGAATCACCACCATTTTGAGTCCCCAAAACATCATTTTGAACCCCCAAAACCTTTGAATTTAGGCAAAAATCTAGAAAAAGTATAAGTCCTAGAGTATCTCCTCGTGTTGACGGATAATGGATCTTGACTAGTCTTTTTTTATCTTTTCTTATCAATTTCTTTGGTCAAAATCTGTCTATGTCTTGATAGATTTGACCTTTTCATCTTTTATCAAATTGATCTTTTCATCTTTTACCTATTTTTTGGTCAAGATCCAAAGTCCTTTATCACAAGGTTAAACTCTTAGGCAAAATACTTTCAAAAGGTTTTATCTAAGTTCAAAACTTTCCTTATACCCTTGTCATAAAATATTCATATCCCTAGAATCCCAAAATTTTATTTTGACCTACCCTAGTGGTATATCCCCTTTATATTGCATTGATCAAAATCCTTAGCATCATTTTCACTACCAAACCCTATCAAATTTTCCATCAACCAAATTACCTTCTTGAGCATTTACCCTCATTTTGCATGTCCCAAACGTCATTATGAACCCCAAAACATCGTCCTTTTCATGATATACCTTGCATACATCAACCTTTAGTACCCTTAACAAGTCCAAAACATAACCCTAATTGTCATTTTGCATACTTTAGAGTCATTTCTATTCCCTCTAGTCAAACCTCAAAACATCATCTTGCACTTGCATTGGCATAACATCCCTAGGACATTTTCACTTTTCACATCAAAACCATAATTCATTTAACATTTCCTCACATTTCATAACATTCCTAAACAATTAAAAAATCCCAAAAACACTCATATCTTGCATACCCACCACTCTAAAATCACCTAAAACACTCAAAAATTCCATTGCATTTACACTCTTAGGTATCATGCCAGCACTTACTAGGAGACAATCAGCTCAAATACCTGAGGAACTCTATCAACCTTTGTTTTCTGAGGCACAAGCACAACCAAAACCTTTTCCAAGACAAAGAAAGAGCAAAAAAATCCAACAAACCTTTGACGAAGACCAAATCGAGGCATCACAACCATTACTAGCAGACCCCTTGAACATGTATCTGCAAGATCCTCAAGCTATGGCACAAAAAACCTTGAAAAATACACCTACCATGATATTTCCTCCAAAAACTTCCCCCACACATGGGATGGTTCAATGGAGTTCTGACTTTGAACCTATATTCGTGCCAATGCCACCAAGAGGAGGAAGTGTACCAACCTCACCTGAAGATGAACAATCACATGAATTTGAATTCAGCCAACCTAACACATCAAACATAAAACAAGGTTATGTACACCTAAGTGATGACTCTCACACTAATTATGGCATCACTGATGAAGAAATGGCTAGGGCATGTCAAGACAAAAAATTTTGCAAGAACTTCAAACATTTGGCAGCACAAGAAATTGTCAAATTTAACCCAAACTTGGAAGGTCCTAGGTCCAAAAATCAAACCAACACAACAATTGAAAACATCCAACCAATGATAAATTTGGACTTAGACAAGGGAAAACAACCTTTGGAGTTTTCAAACACAATAATGGCACCTATAAGATCCCATCAAGAACCAACAATTGAAATCCTCCAAAGTACATTTGAACACATCAATGTCAACTCCTTGTTTGATGAAATACCACCAATCCCTAAACACCCCAAAAGGACATTAAGACTTGATTTTAGTCACATGATGCAACAACAAGATGCACCTAAAGGGACCCATGCTCTAGGGATGCCAGACATACCTTCTTTGGAGGCAAATCAAGAAAGTACACCTTTGCTCCTAACTTTACCCAGTGCTACGACATCAAACACTATGGAGCCTCTCATAAATACAACATGTGAAACATCAAGCGCAGCCATCCCTATGGACACACAAAGGAAAAATCTTATTGACATTACACCCATTCCCAATAGAAATGTATTTCATAGTCAAGTCAATATGATGCCGTAAGCAGGAACATCTAAAACACAAAGGTACCAAAACAACAATACAAACATGACGTTCAATTCTCAAGGACTTAGTCAACCCCCACGACAAAAACAACCTACAATAGTACAAGGACTCAACACTTCCAAGGCACAACCAAGTCTACATCTCCTTGACACACATCCCACATATCAACAACAACATCAAATGCAACAACAACAACCACAAGTGGGGCAAACATCCAACATTCCTAACACACAATCCCATGTAAACCCACTTGAACTACACATAATTTATCAACAACAAATGATGTTTGCTAAACAAAAAGAGCAACTCAAGCAACAATTTGAATACCAAAGACACCTTGAGCAATAAATTGCATACCAACAACATTTTTTACAATAACAACATGTGCCACAACAACCTCAACAAATACCTCTACAACAACAAGTACGTACATGGTCTCACATACAACCAATAGAGGTATCCCAACAACAACCAAAACACATGGTACAACAATTGTAGTTAATCCCACAACATCTGCCATATCAAATACCACAACAAGTTCCCCAACAACAAGGACCTTTCTATCTTCGAGGTGCCAACATACCTCCACCACCTAGTGACACTTCATCAGACTCATCAGATACAGAAATGTTAGAACCAAGTAGACATAGTTATTGGCATAGAAAACGGTCTACTCACAGACACAAAAGACTTGAAGGAAAGACCATCATGCAAAACCCCAATGAATAACTATTACAACAATTCAAACAAATTTCCAAACAAGTCGAGGCATTGGGAGTCCAAAAGAAACAGGCTCTATATATAGAAAGGGAGCTACGTCCTAACCCATTCGATAAAAGTCTATATATGCCTCCATTCCCAAGACACTTTGAGGCTCCAAGGTTTGAAAAATACTGAGGAAAAGGAAACCCTGTTGATCACATTCGAGAATTTTTTTGCTTCATGTACTAAACTCAGTGATGAACCCACTTACCTTATGAGATTTTTTCGTCATTCTCTAGGTGGACCCGCACTTGAATGGTACTCCAAACTTCTTGGTAATATCAAATCTTGGTAAGAGCCAGCAGACAAGTTTATCTCCCACTTTGCCTTTAACATTACAAATGAGGTAACACTTTCTGATTTGTGCTCAACTAAACAGAAGATGGGAGAATCATTCATCACATTCTTACTGTGTTGGAGAAGCTTAGTTAGTCAATTCTCACTAGACATTCCTAAAGAACAACAAGTAAACTTGTGCATTGAAAACTTAGTCCTGGACTTAATGTATGTATGAACTCAAAATCAAGAGTCCAAGCACCATTTCTAAATTGACAAAAAAAGGGGCTAGTATTGAAGATGCTCTTATCTGTAAGGGAATCCTCAAGACAAACAAGGACAATACCAATACCAACTCATCTAATGACAAGCCAAATTTTTTCTCCAAAAATAAGAAAGTGACTAATGATGGCATTGTAGATGCCCAAACAATTAGCACAACACAACCTCAATTGACTTTGAAAGGCACAAACCCCACAAATTCACAAACTCCTAATCAAACAACACCTCAACAATAGAAAATTGAGACTTCCACGCAAGACAAAAGACATCCTAGAACCAAGGATAGAAAATTCACACCATTGGGAATACCACTTGAAACTACATTACAACTGTTACTGAGTAATAACTTCCTACAGCTACCCCCAATCAAAGATGAACCATTGACTAAAGCTGATTGGTGGGATGACAAAAAGTATTTTGATTACCATCGCACCAAAGGACACAAGACTTCATCGTGCTTCCAATTGAAACATACGATACAAGACCTTATTGACGATGGTGTCATCACAGTTGATCCATCATTGTTAGCATCCAACTCTAATCACGCTATTTTCAAAGATCCTTTGGGTAATCATGACAAATAGAAACCCTCAAGTTCAAACTCAAACTCACAAGGTAATGTGAATTAAACACACACCGGCTATGACTACACTATCAATTTCTTTAATGAGTCTGACTTTTGCATATCCACATTCACATTGAAGGCTGAAGACCCTCATTGTGCTGTCACTACATGTTGTAGCAAGATTACCCTACCTGGAGCCCCATCTAGACCTCCTACTTCTACTAGACCTGCACCTCCAAGTAGACCTACTACTCCTACTTCATCTGATTATAGCCTTGTTGAACAACTCAAAAAAACCCCTGCACAAATATCCATTTTGGACCTACTGCGTGCATCTCCCCAACATTAGAAGATCTTGGATCAAGCCCTTAAAGAGTCAGTAGTCCCAGATAACATTGATGTTGCCTAGTTCAAAGCCATGGTTGGGAACCTATCTACGTCACAACATATCACTTTTTCACCCCGAGATATTCCTAAGGACAAAGCTAACCATAATGATCCCCTTTATCTCGAAGTCTTCATCCATAATGCCAAAGTTAGACATGTCTTAATAGATGGAGGAGCAACACTGAACATCTGTACTCTTAAGGTTGTAGAGAATTTAGGTTATTCTGAAGATGATGTGAGTCCCTCTCAAATAATCATAATAAAAGCTTATGATAATGGTGAACGCTTCTCTAGGGGCATCATCACATTACCTGTCAGAGTTGGTCTAGCTACTAAAGACACATTGTTCCATGTCCTAGACATCGAAATGAATTGCAACATGATACTAGGACGCCCTTGGCTTCATGCTATGAAAGCAGTCCCTTCTACATATCATCAATGTTTGAAGTTTTCCTATCACAATGTAGAGGTTACCATCCCTGGTGATCTAGATCCTTTTCAATTTTGTGCTAATCTAAGAGATGCTACTACATTCCAAATCCCAACAAACAATGAAGCACAACCTACAAATTCCTCTAGGTATGTGGATGTTGATATACTGCTCAGTAAAGCCAAGGAAAAGATGAAGATTGAAGACAATGGGTGTGGAGAGTACTTTATGTCTCAAGTCTCTCACATTAGGGAGTCACTAGTTTCTACCCAATCTCATGGTAAATCACAACAACTTCAAGCACAACATTCAGAGATCACTACAAAGAATGAGACTTCTATCAATGAGAATGCATCTATATGTATTGAGAAAGCAAAAGCAGAACGAGAACCCACTTTGATATCTCCTAGCAAGTATGGACTTGGGTTTACCATCAAGTAGAAACAAGGCTTTGATGGCTATAGTGGTCTTGGATCTTAGAAACAAGGTATAATTGAACCCATCACTACAAAAGGACAACCTCCTAGTTTGGGGCTTGGATTTAAACCATTACGAATAGGTCCTCCTAGTACTATGGTACCTATGTATAAGATTATGGGTGTTTTGAATGATGAAAAGGCATCTGAGGATATCCCACTTCAAACCAACAATCCCCTAGCCTCTAAGCATAACCCCAATGACCCAATTGAATCAGTTACCCATATATCTACCTTCAACCAAACCCCATTCAACACTGATGATGACATCTCCTCAAGTTATCCTAAACCTTTGGATTGGGACCAACATGGACCACCAATTTTTGATCAATTCAACGATGATGACACTCTCATAATAGACTTTGAAGGAATTATGATTGAAGATCATAAAGAAGTAGTTTCTCCTAAAGAGAACACATTGGCATACTTTGGGGAGCCTACTCCACCTTCTAGTTACAAAGCAAAAAGAGAAAGAAATAACAAGCATAGGTCTCTTGGTGAAAATCAAAAGGTGCCATTAGACTATAAAAAATCAAAAGCTAAGTAGCTCCCACTGATACAAAATGAAAAATATGATGCCATGAATATCAGTGTTCTAGAATTCAACATACCACAAAGTCTATTGACCCATTTATCCTTAGATGCCTTGATTCACAAGAGATAGACATTGTCTTACATACGCTACACGATGGTATCTCTCGAGGCCTTTCTAGTGGTTTGATTTTGAGCTACAAACTCAGAAAAAATCCTCTATAGTTATGGTCAGTCATGGATCCAAAGCTCATCAGCTAGCAGCACCAACAACAGATATCTTCTCAACATTTGTTAGTGACATTCTTGATTTCATCTAAAAGTCCTGAAAAAACATCAAAAAAATAGTAAAAAGTCATGAAAAAAGAAAAGAAAGAAAAAAAAGAGAAAAAAGTCAAGAAAAAATGGATGCCTTGATGAAAACCTGGTAAACAGGCGTCTTGGCATGAAAATTTGAGTCAAGAGAAAAATTTCGTCCAAAAGTGAAAACCTGGCAAATAGGTGCTTTGGGCAAGTACCATGGTGAAAACCTGGCAAACAAGCACCATGTGTAATCAATTACTGCTCCTCCATCTATCAGGATTCCATCTAGTCTTTTCCCCCTCTATCATTCCTTGATCATACCCTTCATATTGCAAGACATCCTTGGTTCCTTATCATGGCTCACGAACTGGTTAATGTCCTTCGTTACCTTGCTTAAGTATCACCTGTCTACACACACCCTTTGTCATTGGCCTCTGTACATAATTTGCATCTTTTCTGGGGGCATATTACCTATATAGTGCATAAGTTTGAATTTGAACTAGGGGCATACCCCTAAGTGCTTTTTATCCATTGGATCTATCGCATAAAGGATTGGACCTAACACTTGTTTATGCTTATACGATTCTGAAAAAATCCCTTAAAATCATAAAATGTCATGAGAAAATCACTAAAAATCACATAATGTCCTAAAAAAATCCTAAACATTCACATACGATCCTGAAAAAATCCCTTAAAATCATAAACTGTCCTAAGAAAATCTATAAAAATCACATAATGTCTTGAAAAAATCCTTAAAAATTCAAATACGATCCTGAAAAAAGCACTAAAAATCATAACATGTCCTGGAAAAAACCCTAAAAATCATAAAATATCCTGAAGAAACTAGTCACGCAAAAACATCAAATATCCTCAAAAACCCTAAAAATCACAAAACCTATCAAAAATTTGCAATAAACCTTGTACATACGCACTGTGGATAACCACCCCTTTTGTGTAAACACTTGCACTTTGCAGATTGAAAATCAAAGCACTACACTTCAATGCCAATCACAATATCTGAGCAACATGAACCAACAATCAATCCAACAGATAACTATGAACTTATCAACTGAATCCACAAATAGTGCTATCACATTATCAACCTGTCAACACCATCTAAACACCTAAAACACTAAAAAAGCAAGTAATAATGGACAAGGATAGTTGTTGGCTCACGCTATTTAGTGAGTGATTTATTTTTTGCTTTGTTTTTCTTTGATCTTGTTCCTATGCCACACGATGATATAAAACTAATCTATGAGACTGGCCGGGATGGTTCATGGTCATATTTTTCTATTTCTATCTATTCCAATGTACCTTTGAGAGTCTAGGGCATGTCCATATGCCTTAGGAAGGACAAGTTCATTCTCTGTCTACATCGTGCTTGTTTATGCAAAAGGCTTGCATTTGCGCTCTGGCCCTTTATGCCATGATGCGTTGCATTTCATTTGCCACATCAAAATAAACCTCCATTTGACATATAGTGCACTCTCTAGAAGAAAAATTCTTTCCATCATATCTGCTCATCTCATCTTTCTTCTTCATCTCATTCTCCATCACCATAATCATGTCTTCTGATTCACCAAATCATCTTCATCTCGCATTCATGCATTCCTGCATCATCCTGCACTATCAATCAACTTTTTGTGGCTTTCCACCTGGTTCAACCTCATTCTAACATTTGTCTCACCATATTTGACCAAATACAACCATTTTTTATTATTTTCATCATGTTATGACATCTTTCCATCATTTTGGGCATGCACGCACAATTTCGGGTCATTCTGAGTCCAATCGGGCTAATTCTGGGCCTCGGAGCCTTCTCGGGCACATTTGGAAATTTTTGAGACCACTTGGGCTTCCCAAGTGCATCATTGATGCACTTGGTACTGTCATGGTGCACTTGGACTTACCAAGTGCATCAATCATGCACTTGGTTGAGTTTTGGGCGCAGTTGGGGACCTAGGATACCCAAAATTACTCTCGAAGCCCCTATGTTGCACTTTGGAGCATAACTTTTGCACTTTAACTCAGAATTGTAATTCATCAGTTGCATTGGATTCATATCTTTATTACAGACAACATGAACTATCATTTTTGTCATTTTGTGTTTTTCTTGAGTGGTAACCCATGCAATCACTCTCGGACTCTCGATTGACCCTATTTTGCACTCTAGACCTCATAACTTTCACATTTTAGCTCTGATTTTCATTCCGTCAGTCGCTATGGTTTTGTCTTATTGTTGTTGATAAATTGACTTATCATATGCTTATCTTAGTCAATTTCTTGAGGGGGCACCCATATATATCATCCCTACTAGGGCATGTTGTGGGTTTCTCATCAGTTATTCTTTGATACAATGCTCTAAATCACATTACATCAAAGAGGGGAAAAATGTAGATGCTCAAAAATGGTTTGCATCTATGACTTCATCACTTATTCATACTAATTTTTCCCATTTTCTCATTCTACTAACTTTGATCTTTTGGCCAGATTGACCATATTTTTTCATTTGTATCCCCTTTCGTATCAATTTCATATCAACTCAGAAGCATATCAAATCAACTCGAAATCATATCAAATCAACTCAGAATCATATCAAATCAACTTGAAATCACCCCAAATCAACTCAAAATCACTCGAAATCAGTCCTAATCAACCTAAAACATATCAAACATCTCAAATAAATCATCATTTATCTGCTCCTAGGCATTGTTGTGGCTTTCAGTGCCTTGGAAACCTATCAACTTATCAATCTTATCAATCTGACATTAGTACTGTCATGGCTCTTAGTGCTAGTTCAAAATATCATTCATGTCATTCAATATTTGATGTTTTTGAGGCTTTCAATGTCAGATCATGGCATCATCAACCATTTTGATAATATTGACAATGTTCGTCAGTGTTATTATGATCAAACCTTATCAATCAATTTCAATCCTGTAGCATTTACAATGTCAGTTAAATGTTACATATCAATTTATTCATGTCATGTGTCCTTGGCATGTTATCAATTTTGATCTATCAATTAATTTGACCATGGTTTTGGTCTACCTTTTCATCATCTTATTTGATATCCATCATCATCACATTTTCATCAAAGGATACAGTCGCATTCATTTAATCAATTTGGCCAATCATCTACTAATTTTCTCTATAGGATTAAATAACCCATAATTTAATCCTATTCTTTCTAATTATTATTCCTAATTATCATCCTCAATTAATTAATTGGTTTATCATCTACAAACCATGGAAATTCTTAATTTCCCAAGTTCCATTTTTCATCATTAAATCCATTTTCTACTAATTCTTATTTTGTGGAATAAGAGGATTTTTAATTCAAATATTCCATAAAATATTGCGTCATCATGACACTTGGATGTGTCACCTCATGGATCCTCCTTTGACACTTGGCTGAGATTTTTCATAATCAAATATTATTACCTCTTACGCATGTCTCTATTTGGCTTCTTTGTCATATATTCTTGGCTTTAAGTGGGTTGAGGTGTCTTATGACGCGTCATAGATTCTCTTCCACATTTAGCCAAGTTTGACTTGCATGTGTCATACAATCTCACAGTTGGCATATTCGGTCATATGTGTCATAGGAATCTCTTGCCACATCGCACATCTATGGGTGAAAAATCCAATGCCCTCACTTTGAGTGTTGATTATAAAATGAACACTCTTTCTCTCATCTTGGGTCCTTGGATCTGAATGCTTAAGTTTTGAAAGTCAAAATCTTTGAATCTTTGAGTCTCTACTTCTTTGCATGTTGCATTCTCTCTCTCATAAAAAAATCACACTTCAAGTATTCTCATTACATTATCCACATCATAGCTTTTGGCTTCAACCTTGTGTGCACTATAGGTGAATTGGAGCTACAATCATTTGGAGAAGAAAGAAGAACATGGGAGCTACAAACGAAAAGGGGGTTTCTATTAATTTCTTGATTAGTTTGGCTTTCATGGTAGACTAGTGGGTGCTAATATATGATTATTGAGTTTTGTGATTTGCTCATAGTATGTTATGCATTTAGCCCATTTTTTGGTCCTATTGGTAAAAGGAAAATTTTCAATCTTTTAAGGATAAAATAATTTTATTAATTTAATAAATGATTTATTTTCAACACTTTGTCTTTTTTTTTCCTCCCTTTTTGAATTTTATTTTATAAATTTGAATTGTTTTCTTCGTCTTTTAAAGTTGATTTAGGTTTTGTCAATTTGATAGGTGATTAATAACCTGATGTGATTTTTGATTTGAAAGTCTGTTGTGTTTCTTCTAATTTTCTCTTTAATTTTGACCTAATTGATTGGAATTGCATGATTTTAGATATTTTCCAATTTTTAGGTGTCTAAAACTTTATCTTTTGAAAGGAAATTAATTTATGGTTAAGTGTAACCATGACCAAAACCCTACATGACATGTCATTAACACACAAATAATTACAAGTGTCAAGTGACACATTTAAAACACATTACACTTCACCATGACATGTCCCCAGTGCATTTAAGAGATCAAATTTACCACACACATGCAATCTTACATTTGTAAATAAACACATCACAATGATGCTTTTGAATCTTTCAAATATTCTCCATGGCTATACTATGTCCACATAAGTTTGGACCTTGTTTTCCTAATTAAATTCCATGGTTCAATTGCCTGCACACTAAACTCAAACATTAGTAGCCCAATGAAAAATCATATAAAATGTATATATATATATATATAGGTGCATTACAATATCATATGAAATAATTCACCTTAACATCATAATCAATTTTTATATTCTAGTCATTTTCATATAAAGCATTTAAAACATTAAAATATCAAAGTCTACATATCAACATTAATATTTAATCCAATGATCCAACTAACATTTTGAACCACATCATAATCCATTTCCTATCACAATGATGAATGCGAAATCTATACTATTAAATCAACCATCATGAAAATTAGTTTTGAATACATATCTCAGGTCAAAATCACCAAAATGTAAACACCACAACTAATATCCTTTGATTCAATTAAATATAGTTTGATTATAAATAGGATATAATTATCATCATGCGATAATACATTATAAGGTGTATCAATTATGTCAAGTAATCATGATTTTTGCATAGTCACATAGTTTCAAAATCAATATTAGAATAAATCCATTACATTTTATTGGGCCCTCATGAATATCAACATATCCACCTACTACTTTTTGGATAATAATTAACTCATTAAATTACACCATATCAAGTTCTACCATGTAGACCCTTATCCAAATTTGATAACAATTTTCATCTTTGACTATTAGAAATATTGTAAGGATGGATGTTGTTTCATCTTTCCATAATAATCATCCAATTCAATTATCCTAATAGGCCATAAAATAGCATGAACCCATAAGACATAGTTCCTAAGTTATGACATCTCGAGCCTTTATTCCATGGGGTCTTAGCTTATCAACCTAATGTAATTCCAAATATGATATTTAGCACAACAATGACTAAAATGTATATGAGTCTCAATATGATCTTATGTTCATTATTGATAACCAAAATATCAATCATGGCATACTTAGATCCTAATAACCTTCTTACCATTTTTACATCATAAGGTATACAATAACAATATATAATTTGCATTCTATACACAAGAGACAAAAACATGACGTCTCATCTCCTTACTCTTCCTATATCTAATCATATTCATGATATTACGATTTATAATAGGGTACTAGGGAAGCGGCCTTACTTTTTGTAAAGATCTTGGAGAGTGTAAGGTAGTGGAGGTATTGTGAGGTGTGAGAGATAGTTGTTTGGATTTTGGTAAAGGTATAGGTAGAGAGACTTGGTAGAGGTGAGTGTGGCATGAGGAAAAGCCAAACCATCTAGTCTCTAACCTTGGAAGAGTCCTCGGGGACTAAAGCAATATGTTTGGAAGGCTTGGAAGAAGCCTAGTGATAGAATTTAGTTATAAGAACAAGTATCATCACATCCTCCTTGCATCAATCCTTGACTCAAAATAATTTGAGTATTTGTAGTGCCTACCCTCGTTCACATCTTTTCTAGACTCATTGTTTCTATTATTATCAGACTTTGATGGACTAGTATTATGTTGATGGATTAGTGGTATTATTTTGAGACTATCAGACATTAAGTTATGGATTTAGTGGTTATATGATGTGATCATTTAGACTTTACATTTCATGCATACATGATGATCATTATATTGTTTTCAATTATTAATGATGATTAGTTAGATGGTTTATTATCTCATGTGTTTAATTATGCATACTTACCCCATACTTGCATGTGTATGGTGTGTGTGTTTTCTTATTGTATGGCATTTCTGATGTGGTTAAGGAAGGGAGTCGTAGTCACCTGCTTAGTCAGGACCTACACGATGCACCACTTTCTGACATTGTCTGTTTAGCTTAGCATTATATATTGTATGTACATGCATGGTTTTTTTGCAGGTTGCAGGTACCGAGTATTGACTTCCCTGAATTGCCAGGATGAGCATACCCTATTATACTATCTCAATGATAAGAGAAGGGAGATAAATTCTCAAGTCCAAATCCCAAACCCTAAAACCATTTGTCCTAGTGAGTTAGGACAAGTATCAGAGTTGTATACCCACCGAATGTGTCGGATGACATATTTCATGATTTTTAACCCTTTAGACTAATTTTGTATGATTTGTTCTATGATGGGTTTTCATATTTTATTTTGGAGGTCTATGGTGAATTTTTCATTAATTAAGTCTTAATAAATAGATTTAATTAATAAATTAATTATTTTGGAGAAAATTAATAAAATATCATGATCTTTGATATTTTGAGTATAATTAATTAAATGAGAATTAATTGAGGAAAAAAGAATTAAATAAAAGAAAATTAGTAAATTAAAATTAATAATAATTATAAAATAATAATAAAGTAATAAATAAAATAATAATAATAAAAGTTATAAAAATTAAAATGAAAGTTATAAAATTTAAATAGAAATTATTTCAAAAGTAAATTAGAGTTATAAGCTTGCATGGGAATTAATGCACTTTTCTATTTCTCATGTGTCAACAACACAGGGGTTAGTGCATTAATTAAGCACATGGTGTCTACAACCCTATGACTCATCAAAAAGGTTGGAAAAGACCCATGCTTAGTTGGTGACACCTTTCAGTGGTTTCAAGAAGCATTCCAAAGGTTTCTTGAGAGCTCTTTATATTCAGGCATTCATAGAAGCTTAGGGAGAGCGTGGAGAGCAATTGGAGCATTGGAGGACTCAAGAACTCTGAAGAAGGGAGCTTGCTCTGTGGGTTTTCTGAGGAAGAGCGAATTAGAATCAGAATCTGAGTAGATTCTTGTGATTTTACTTATGCTATTTCCGCATCATGCATTCCTGTCTTCTTCGTGTCTTCCATATGTCTTCTGAGGAATTTCATATTTTTATTGTATGCAATTTCAATTTGGGCAATTGAATTTATTTGAGAATCTTATATGCATGGATTTGAAAAAAGAGAAAACGGGGCTAGGGTTGAGATTCATAGCCAAACCCATTAGATTAATTATTGGAAATTTTGGAGATCAAAGATCTATGGAGGAATTTTGAAAAATTAAAATTGTAATCATAAATTATCAATTTGCTTATACATACATACATACATACATACATACATACATACATATATATATATATGCAATTATATATATATATATATGTGTGTGTGTGTGTGTGTGTGTGTGTGTGTGTGTGTATGTGTGTGTGTGTATATTCATATATTGTGATATTTTTAATTCTGTATATATTTATATATATTTGTTATAAAAAAAACCGATTACATACTGTGGGCGAAAACGTTTAAGAAATGTTAAAACCAAATCGCAAAGTCTGTATGGAAATCGCGTAAGCGATTGTTAAAAATATATATATATAAAACGTTGGGTGGGCGAGTACTTCGTACCCCACCCACTGCAGGCCTACGTGATCGCAAGGTACCTGCGATCGCAGTGTACCTGCGGTGCAGCACTTTAATCGCATTGTGTTATATGTGTTGGTTTTAAATTATATTTGCAACGACTGTTTCATATACGATTTGGATATGAATTTCGATTTCATTTTTTATAAGTTGCAATGTTATTAATTATTAAATGTTATTATATATATATATATATATATATATACATACATATATATATATACATACATATATATATATACATACATATATATATATATATATATATTATTAATTATAAATGATTATTATAAATTTCTCAATTAATGGATCACTCTTTTAATGATTAAAATATTGCTATTAAGCTTCTCAATTATGAAGAGATATTAACAATTAATTTAATTAAAATTAGATTTTAATTAAGATTAATTATTAGAATATATAATCGAAGTTTTGATTCATTGAGAATGTCAATTTTCAAACAATGTCATATAAATCAATTAGAAAATTGAGTCTAATGGAGAAACTTTTAATCTATCAAACAAATACATTGGTTAGGTAAAACGTGAAATTTTTCCACTTCATATAGTTTGGGAAATGTAAACTGAGACTTTTGCATTTGAATTCAAATTTGAAAACTTAGCAAAACCAAAACATGTGTTTACATTGTGTATTCTTTATGCTTTTGTTTTGGGTTTTGGGTTGACTAGTGTTGACTAGTTATAGGATGTCTACCAGAGGCTTGGGGGTTTTGTGATTGTGATGTCATGATGATGTTTTAATCTCGATCTTTATAAACCCAACCATGGTTTGTGATGGAATGCTCTATGTATTGGATGTGAATACTGATTGTTATAGTTGATATTCTTATTTATGAGACACTTGACTTAACCATTATTTTTGGTCATTGATCAGTTATCCTTGGTTATTTTCTAGTCGCCATGATGGAACTGAAATGTGGATTTATTCTTGATGATGTCATGTTGTGACATGTTTGACTCAACCATTTTTGGATTCTTTGATCAGTGTGTTTGAGATATATTGTTGGTAATTGAGAACCATTGGATACTTTTGATTATCAGTGATGCTTCAGTTGCCAATAGAGAGTTGTTGTGGTCATGATTTTCTATGGATGTTTTCTCATGGAGATTTGATGCTTTTATTTGATGATTTTATTATGGATTATTTTAGTGATTTTGAGATTTATAATTCCATGAGCATTAGGGTAGGATATTTGCATGTAGTGATGAGAAGTGGCTTGCAATGGGGGCTAGGGCCCTAAGAGGCTGTCAGGGTAACTCATTGTAAGTTGGATTAATAAGTGATAACATTCACACCTAATACTAACTGAATGAACCTAAAAAGATAAGAGTTTTGGTTCTCACCCATGCCTTGAGTGCTTGTATAGGCTAGGATGGGAGTAGTGAGAACGCATGGTTGCGACCTTGCATTCCATAGTATGCCTTGTCAGTATGAGAGGATACTAGTGGCTACATGAGATCAGTATGGACCCATGGAGTTTAGCTAACTACCAGGGTAAATTGTACGTGATAAATGCGATGACACTTTCTCGCTTGCATAGTAGGTTCCTACATGTCATTGTGTGCCTCTGGGAAGTAGATGTCGGTTTCGTGATTGGAACCTTTGAGTTAGTATACTTTTAAGATTCCTAGACTATAAAGATTTGTGCTATGTGTTATGGATAGCTTGCTTGGGACTTGAGATTATCTCCTCAGCATGATGGGAGTGGACCACTTAGGTACCACGCGGTCATGTGCTAGTTTATTTTCCACTCTTATCATTTGATATTCATTGAGACATCATGGCTGATGCATCCTTCGTGATGGTGGATATGTATCCTTTCATTGATGATTAGCATATTTTAGATGATGTTATCTTATGCTTATATTTGCATGTTAGATTACTTTCTACATATGATGTTGTATATGTTAGGAGTGACATTCCTACTATGTTAATACCGATGATCTCTTCGGTGATTTGGGATGTTACACACGGAGGGATGACTAGGGCCCACGATGGCCTAATGATAATGTTAACGGTTGGGAGGAACCATGCACTTAGTTAGTTATGTTTGATCTTATGATGGATGTATATGTATTCTATGATGATGTATCATGTGTATCATGTGATTGTCTTTGATGTATCATGGATTAGAATAGGATGATGTACCTTATTTCACATATGCATATTCTTTTAAGCCGTCATACCCAGTAACATGTACAGTGGATGATTGAGCATTTGAAAATGTAATGTTTAAACATTGGACTTATCATTATTATTTCATGTAGATGTTGTACTGGATGGATTCTTGTATGTAATTCAACGTTAAGGGATCTTTTAAGAATGTAATCTGTTATGTATGTTATCTTTACTTTTAGATGGACATTGCTATTGCTTTCGTTATTGTGAATAAGTTATGTATGGTATTTACTTTCATGTAAAAAAAAAATGTTACTAAACTTAGTGAAATTATAGGTTAACTCTTTGGATCCCTTGGCGGGGCATTACAGTATTCCTACTTGTTGGAAATCATTGAAATGATCATAAGAAAAGTTGTTGGAATAATTTATGAAACTGGTAAAGAATGTCCTCAATCATTGTTTTTTCATTGATGTCAAACTAGCTACTTGCAGGGATGACAATTGCTTTAGTGATCCAAATACTATCAATTAGTTGATTGTCGAGGTGGAGGCAATCAATAAGATGTACCTAGAACACCTAGAGAAAGGTTGAAGTTATGATGTTGTAATGAAGTACAAGGATCAACTAATCCATTGATGAAATAGTGTATTGGATGACATACTAAAAGATACAAAGAATGAGCACACTAAAACATATCAAAGATCTAAGGTTTTAGCTAAGTCTTTTGTAAAGCTCAAACTAAGTTCATTATAGAGAAGGAGCTAAGAAAAACCAAGTGTCGAGCAGAATCAAGTGCCGAGCAGAATCAAGTGTCGAGCAAAACCAAGTGCCGAGCAGAATCAAGTGCCGAGCAAAACTAAGTGCCGAGCAGAATCAAGTGCCGAGCAAAACCAAGTGCCGAGTAGAATCAAATGTCGAGTAACACAGAGGTGCCAAGCACCAGTAACTCAATAATTTTGAGTAACACAGAGGTGCCGAGCACCAGTAACTCAATAATGCCGAGTAACACAGAGGTGTCAAGCATCAATAACTCAATAATGTCGAGTTGCTGCATTGTTTTGGAAATCAAAGATTCGTCAGATCTAAGCCGACAAAGTTGTTATCTAGAAATCTGTGAATTAAAAGGAAGATAAGAATGATGAGTTGGTGGCACAGAACACCATGTAGAACATTTTTAAGATACAACTGGAAAAGTTTCTAGAAGAGAACAAGATATGGGGTAGATACATTGTATCCTACCTAATCCATTTTGAAACCCTAAGATTGGAAAAGAAAAATTGAGCGGCAAAAGGCAAATCAGACTTCTATATAAGAAGACATAAGTTAAAAAAAGAGAGTGAAAAAAAAAGTGAGGATAGTGTGAGAGAGAGCCCTGGTTAAGCATAAAAGCATGAAGTGTTGAAGAATGTGCTAAGGAGAAGAAAGCACAGGAAATATGTTTAAGTAGATGACCACAAGAATGATTGCATTGGCAAAATGAGTAATAAGACTCAGGGAGATGAAGCTTGAGAAGGAAACAAGCAGCCAGAGCTGAAGTAATTGAAGCCAAGCATAAGGATTGAACTGAAAGAGTGATCTAAAATCTGCAAAGTATGTTGTAAGTTATGTCAGATGAAAAGACTAATATTGTTACTTTCTAGCAATTACAATAGTAAGATAAATCCTATGGACTTAGGTTGGTTTAACAGCCATTAGATAAATCCTTTAATAGGGTGGCATTCCTAGTGAATGTTCTAAAGACCTTTAACCAAGCCCATTCCTAACAGTTTGGTGAAATCCTCTAACAAGGTCACATTTAACAGTGTGTTGTAAGCCTTTAATAGGGTAGGCTTTTAATAGGGCATCACTTCAGAAGAGTGAGAATCAAGTAGCATGTTACTGGTGGTTTTTCCCGAATTGGGTTTCCACGTAAATCATTGTGTTATGTGTTGATCTTGAATGTTTTATCTTTGCATGTTGATTTAGCATAATTTTCTTATATGACTGATTTAAGTTTGAACAGATGAAAAGGGTATGGATTCATTAAAAAAAAGGTATTAATAGGGCATTTGGACCTTGAATAACTGATTCACCCCCCCTCTTAGTTATTCTAAAAGAATTCTAACAATTGGTATCAGAGCCTGACTGCTGATTCAGTTTAAAGGGACTACTAGCAGAAAAGATCAAATGCCAAAGAGAGAAGTTCCCAAGCTCAACAAAGACAACTTTTTTGCATGGCAAAGTTTGATGAAGCTACATATTAGATCCATAGGAGATTATGCTCAAAATTCAATTGTCACTGAACATGTAGATCCAACAGGTGTTCCCACTGCTGAAGACATGAAAAACAAGCAAGAACACAACCAGACAATGCTGGAAATTGCTTCTGCACTCAGCTGTGCTGAATTTGATGATATCAAAGGATGTGACACTACATTCAAAATGTGGAAAGCCCTATCAGACATCTATGGAGGAGATAAGAATGTACAAAGAGCAAAAAGAGAAATTCTCAGAGGAAAATTTGATGACATGAAAATGGAAGAAAATGAGAATGCTACTCAGTATGGTGCAAGAATGAAGTGGTAAGTGCAATAAGATGCTTGAATGGTCAACTGGATGAAGATACTATTAATAGTAATTTCTTAAGAACCTTGCTCCCTATCTATGCTATTAGAGTAGCAGCAATACAAGAGCTACGATGTATACCAGGAAATAATCTAAGCTTCGAAGGTATAATAGGTAGACTCACTGCATTTGAGTTATCTAACTTTGACAACTACAAAACTAAAAATGTTGAATCTTCTTTTAAGGCCAAGTTATCACTGAAAGATTTCCAACAGGTGAAGTCAAGGAAAGGAAAAAAAAATGAAGTATGTATCTAGTGATAGTAGCACTGATGAGGAAGATGTGGAACAATTGGAAGCATTGCTCGCTAGAAGATTTCACAGGGGCAAAGGAAAATTCAAAGGTAAGATGCCTATCATTTGTTTCAATTGCAATGAAGTAGGTCATATTGCTGCAAGATGTCCATAGAAAAAGGATTCCAAGGAAGGCAACAAATACAAGAACAAAAGAGATGATGACAAGAGAGATTACAAAGAAAAAGGTAAGAAGTGTTATATTGTTGAAGAAAAATCTGATGACAATGATGTGAAGTTGTTTATGTAGCCTTGAAGGAGCAATCTGATGAAGAAGAAGCCACAACACTGGTGACATGTATAAACAAAAATGATAGATGGATCATAGGCAGTGGATGCTCACATCACATGACAGGAGACAAAAGTAAGTTTGTTAACTTTACTCAGTATGATGGAAATAGTGTTAGATTTGGTAATGATGCTCCATGTCAAATCAAAGTAAAACATTCCATTAAGCTCACAGAATAGATTTCATGTGACAATGCATACTATGTTGAAGGATTAAACTACAATTTACTGAGTGTCTCACAACTAGGCAATGTAGGTTGCAAAGTGGAATTTGAAAACAAAATTGCAAAAATCTATGACAATGATGGTAAACTAATAGGAAAAGGAGAACAAATAAAGACTAATTTGTTTTACCTTGATATGGATGATGTTTCTTGTCTACTTGCAAAATTTGATGATGAATGGTTATGGCATAGAAGATTATGTCATGTCAACTTTGACTATCTAGTCAACATCAGTAGAATGAAAAAAGTCAAAAGTTTACCAAAATTAAAGAAGCCTGATAATATCATGTGCAAACAATGTTAGCTAGGAAAGATGAAAAAATCAAGTTTCAAAAGAAAAAACTATACATCTAAAGAGATACTTGAGTTAGTTCACACTGACTTATGTGGTCCAATGGAAATACAAACTATAGAGGAGATAAATACATAATGTTATTTGTTGATGACTATTCCAGGATGATGACTATTATGTTCCTAAAACAAAAATCTGATGATTTCCAAATGTTTAAGTGGTATGTGGATAGAGTTGAAAAGGAAACTGCAAAAAGTTTGAAATGCCTAAGATCAGATAGAGGTGGTGAATTTATATCAAATGAATTTGAGATATTTTGTAATGACAATGGAATCAAAAGACAAATGTCAGCTCCTAGAACTCCCCCACAGAATGGAGTTGCTAAGAGAAGAAACAGATCTGTAATTGACTATGTCAGAACATTAATGATGAAAAAGAAGGTTGCTCTAAAATACTGGAGAGAAGTTGTAAGTGTATCTGTTCATATACTGAACTGAGTACAAGTTAAGAAAAGTACAAATACAACACCTTTTGAATTATGGTATGGTTACTCACCAAATGTAAAACATTTCAAAGTGTTTGGTTGTAAATGTTTTATCCTTAAAGATGTTAGAAATGGAAAATTTGATGCAAAAAGTGATGAAGGTATAATTCTTGGTTACTCCACTAGAAATAAGGCATATAAGTGTTTGAATATTAACACTAACAAAATTGTAGAAAGTGCAAATGTAAATTTTGATGAGCACACAGAAGTCCAAGCTGAAATACCAAAGAAAATGGAAGAATACAGAACCTTTGTATATTCTTATGAAGGAATGACTACTGATGAAGATGATGTCAATCAAATTGAAAATCAACAACAAGTGTCAGTTTCAGTCGATTCACAACCAATGAATGCCGAGTTGCATTCAGAAGCCGAGTTACAGAATGAAGAAAATGCACAATCTGATTCTGAAGACAACATACATGATGAAGAACAACCTGACAATGAAGTACATAGTGATCCTGAATCTGAAAGATCAAACATGCAAACAAGGACAGAGCCAAGATTATCCAAATATGTGAAAAGACATCACCCTGCTGAACAAATAATTGGTGACAAAGATGCAACACCAATGACAAGGAATAGACTAAGACATGAATCATGTCTGATTAGCCAATCTGAACCCAAGACAGTACATGGCGCACTACAAGATAATGACTGGTATAAAGCTATGGAAGAAGAAATTGATCAAATAAGGAAAAATAAAACCTGGAGTTTGGTTCCCAGACCAATTGACAAGAATGTGATTGGCACCAAATAGGTATTCAGAAACAAACTAGATGAGAATGGTGAGATTACCAAAAATAAAGCCAGATTAGTATGCAAGGGTTATGCTCAAGAAGAAGAAATAGACTATGGAGAAACATTTTCTCCTATTGCTAGAATAGAAGGAGTAAGAACTTTACTTGCATATGCTTCCTACAAAGATTTTAAAGTCTATTAGATGGATGTAAAATCTGCCTTCTTAAATGGTATACTAGAAGAAGAAGTCTACATTGAACAATCAGAAGGATTTGTTGATGAAAATAATAGAGATATGGTGTGTAAGTTACACAAAGCACTCTATGGTTTGAAACAAGCACCTAGAGCATGGTATGAGAGACTTCACAAGTATCTAGTGCAAATTGGATTTGAAAGAATTGATGATAACAACAACATTTACATCAAAGCTGAAGAAGGTAAAGACATTATTGTATCTAAAATTTTTGTGGATGACATAGTATTTGGTGGTAAGGAAGTACTTTGCAAAGGCTTTGCTGACAAAATGAAACATGAATTTGAGATGTCTATGTTTGGAGAAATCAAATTTTTTGTTGGATTGCAAGTACATCAACTCAAACATGGAATATTTATTACACAATCAAAATATATTAAAGAAATTCTTAAAACATTTGGATTGGAAGAATCCAAACCAATCAGCACACCAATGGCAACAGGGAATAAGCTATCCAAAAATGATGAGTCAGCCAAAGTCAATCAAACAATATACAGATCCATGATTGGAAAACTACAATATGTTGTACATAGTAGACCAGACATAGCATTAGTAGTTGGAATAGTGGCTAGGTTCTCTACTAATCCTAAAGAAAATCATCTCATAGCAGTAAAAAGAATAATGAGATATCTCAAAGGGACTGATGACTTTGGTCTATACTACAAAAAGAATGGAAAATTTAAACTTAATGCATATACAGATGCAAACTAGGGAGGAAACATTGATGACAGAAAAAGCACAAGTGGAGGTGCATTATTTCTAGGCAAAAGGATGGTTACCTGGACTAGCAAGAAACAAACATGTATATCCCAGTCCACTGCATAATTAGAATATGTGGCAGCTGCAGTCAATTGTACAAACATTGTATGGCTCACACATCTATTGAATGGAATGAAAGAAGTAGTAACAAAACCAGTGATACTATATTGTGATAATACAAGTGCTATAAATATATCCAAAAATCTAGTAATGCATGCAAAAACTAAGCATATTGCAATCAAGTATCATTATGTCAGAGAATTGGTAGAAGACAAACAAGTGAAGTTGGAATACATTCACACAAAGGAACAAACTGCATATATCTTCACCAAACCATTGCCCAAGGATGCCTATGAATATCTTAGAGGCAAATTGGGGGTTATACCCCTAAGTCAAGCAGTTTAAGGCAACAAGAAAGCTGCCTTGCATCAAGAGGAATAAATCATTAAAATATTAACAGGTTGATGCACAGGATGACAACAGGAACAGAAACTCCAAATCAGTCACAAGCATGGTGACAGAGGGAGAAAAACAACAAGAAGCCAAATCTTATATTTTGTATGATAAAGATGCTACATCTTTGGCATTTATGTCAAAGAGGGAGAAATATGCATGAAACTGATCAATGCAAAGAAAGAGAGAGATATATATGAAAGAGGGAGATATATGTGATCAGTAGTGAAAATGCAGCAAGCCAATACAATCTTGGTGGTAACTGAATTGATTACTTGATCAGTTTGGTTTGCCATCAATGCCAAAGAGGGAGATTGTTGGAAATGATTGAAATGATCATAAGAAAAGTTGTTGGAATAATTTATGGAACTGGTAAAGAATGTCCTCAATCATTGTTTTGTCATTGATGTCAAACTAGCTACTTGCAGGGATGACAATTGCTTTAGTGATCCAAATACTATCAATTAGTTGATTGTCAAGGTGGAGGCAATCAATAAGATGTAATTATAAAACCTAGAGAAAGGTTGAAGTTATGATGTTGTAATGAAGTACAAGGATCAGTAAAGCCATTGATGAAACAGTGTATTGGATGACATACTAAAAGATACAAAGAATGAGCACACTAAAACATATCAAAGATCTAAGGTTTTAGCTAAGTCTTTTGTAAAGCTCAAACTAAGTTCATTAGAGAGAAGGAGCCGAGCAAAACCAAGTGCCGAGCAGAATCAAGTGTAGAGCAGAATCAAGTGTTGAGCAAAACCAAGTGCTAAGCAGAATCAAGTGCCAAGCAAAACTAAGTGCCGAGCAGAATCAAGTGTCGAGCAAAACCAAGTGTAGAGCAGAATCAAATGCCGAGTAACACAGAGGTGCCGAGCACCAGTAACTCAATAATTTCGAGTAACACAGAGGTTCCGAGCACCAGTAACTCAATAATGTTGAGTAACACAGAGGTGCCAAGCACTAGTAACTCAATAATGCTGAGTTGCTACATTATTTTGGAAATCGAAGATTCGTCAGATCTAAGCTGACAAAGTTATTATCTAGAAATTTGTGAATTAAAAGGAAGATAAGAATGATGAGTTGGTGGCACTAAACACCATGTAGAACATTTTTAAGATACAACTGGCAAAGTTTCTAGAAGAGAACAAGATATGGGGTAGATACATTGTATCATACCTAATCCATTTTGAAACCTTAAGATTGGAAAAGAAAAATTGAGTGGCAAAAGGCAAATCAGACTTCTATATAAGAAGACATAAGTTAAAAAAAGAGAGTGAAAAAAAAAAGTGAGGATAGTGTGAGAGAGAGCCGTGGTCAAGCATAAAAGCATGAAGTGCTGAAGAATGTGCTAAGGAGAAGAAAGCATAGGAAATTTGTTTAAATAAATGACCACAAGAATGATTGCATTGGAAGAATGAGTAATAAGACTCAGGGAGACAAAGCTTGAGAAGGAAAAAAGCAGCCAGAGCTGAAGTAATTGAAGCCAATCATAAGGATTAAACTAAAAGAGTGATCTTAAATCTAAAAAATATGTTGTAAGTTATGTTAGATCAAAAGACCAATATCGTTACTTTCTAGCAATTGTAACAATAAGATAAATCCTATGGACTTAGGTTGGTTTAACAGCCATTAGATAAATCCTTTAACAGGGTGGCATTCCTAGTGAATGTTCTAAAGACCTTTAACCAGGCCCATTCCTAACAATTTGGTGAAATCCTCTAACAAGGTCACATTTAACAGTGTGTTGTAAGCCTTTAACAGGGCAAGCTTTTAACAGGACATCACTTCAGAAGAGTGAGAATCAAGTAGCATGTTACTGGTGGTTTTTCCCAAATTGGGTTTCCACGTAAATCATTGTGTTATGTGTTGATCTTGAATGTTTTATCTTTGCATGTTGATTTACAGTAATTTTCTTATATGACTGATTTAAGTTTGAACAGATGAAAAGGGTATGGATTCATTAAAAAAAGGTATTAATAGGGCATTTGAACCTTGAATAATTGATTCACCCCCCCCCCTCCCCTCTCAGTTATTCTAAAAGAATTCTAACACTACTTGTGAGATGGGAAGTCATTTGTTTTGAGATATCATTCGTACTCTTGTTCCTTAAAAAGTTGATATGCCTCATTTTGAGAATTATAATGGTAAGCAAGACCCTATTCATCATATTAAAACATTTCAAATACTTTGTAGTAATTATGCTCATGGCCATAGGATTTTAGCCATGTTGTTTTCTAGAACCTTTCACGAAAAGGCCTTACAATGGTTTTTTTCCTTGCCTCTTTATTCTACTGATTCATTCCACAACTTTCCAATGCTTTTATTCGACAATTTCAAAACAAGATTGGCCTATGAGTGTCTTTGACCAATTTGATCCATTGTAAACAAAGTTCCAAGGAAAAATTGACTAAATTTATTGGTAGATTTAAGAATTTGCATGGTCATATTTCCTATCATGTTCTTTATATTGATATTCAATATATTTTTATTTCAAATTTGCAAAAGGATATTAGAGATAAGATTCTTCTTACTGAAATTACCTCTTTTCAAAAAAATAGTGTAGTGCTTCATCATTATCAATTACAATTTACAAGTGATTAAATTTGAGAGAAACACTCCAATGGCTCATGTTCATGTTGATAAAAGTGATGATGCTCCTAATCCAAACATATTTCAAAAATTCAACTATGTCAAGATAATCAAGCAAGAAAATGCAGTTGTTGATCAAATTGTTGCATCTCATAATGTCACTTCTACATCCACTAATTTTTGAATAAATAGTACATTTACTCCTCTTTCTAAATATTTACATTATATTATGAATAGGTTTTTAACTACTAATATGATTACTTTATCTCCTATTTGACCTCTTTTACTTGCTATGATTGTATATAAATATTTTGATCCTAAAGCTTTTTGTCAATATCATCATTAGAATGGCCATGATACTAAGAAATGTTATTCTTCAAAACATAAGGTTTAGGATTCAGTTGACTCTAATGCTTTATTTGTTGATAATTTTTATGGTAGTGGGAATAAGTCTATTTCTCCTCCTAACTCAAAATCTGCAAATCTATATGAATCATTTACCTCAACACAATACTAATGCCATTGTTCAGCCATCTTCTATGGATATTTTATATGATTCAAAGATGGATGATCTTAATCACATTATTAATCAAGTGGAGCATGTTGTTCAATTTGTATCTCCACCTCAACCTTAGCTTCAATCTCAAGTTTCATGTCAACTTCAACTAGAATCTAAGCCTAATTTAAAGCCTCAACCTAAACCTTGACAACAACCTAAGCATAAAAGACCTCAGGAACTTTTGATCACCTTTAATGATTCTAAGAATATTAAAGCTCCCAATGGTCCCCTTTATATTGCTGCTAGGATTTCTCAAATACCTACTTGTGGTTATCTTGTTGATCCTACATCCTTAGTAAATGTTATTATCAAATTTTTAAAAAAATTATGAAAAGATTGCAATGTGATTTTTATGATACATCTAATGTGTAGATTCAAACTTGTAATGGTTTTCTTTATCCATCATTTGATTCTATTGATTTATCAATTGAACTTTGAGGAAAAATTGTAAACACCACCTTTGTTGTTGTTCCTACTTTTGATCAGTTTCAAGTTAAGCTTGGTTTTTAATGGTTAAATTCCATGTATTTTGTTACTTCACCTATCCATAAATGTCTTAAATGTATTCATGATGAAGAAGTGAAGATGGTTAATCATAGTTTATATCACACTTCTAGGCATAAGGATTGTGCTACACTTTACTTCTTTGGCCTTAATTACATAATTCATGTCCTTCATGACCTAATCATCTTTTCCACTTAGATCAAGCTTATAAGAATCATAAGACTCTCAAGTTAAGTTTGCCTCTTATGGATCTTAGTCATGGTCTTTTGCCTACACATTCCATACCTCCTTTATCTACGGCTTCTACATCTATTAATAAAGCTCCTCCTATTTCTTGTCAATCTTTTGATAATCCTATTAATCCTCCTATAAAATTTGTGAAGGATCAAGTAATTGTTCCTCATAGTTCTCAAAAAATTTCAAGCAAGAAAAAATGTAATCGATCTACTAATGGACATTGTGAGAAGCATCATGCTCAAGTTAAAGGTCACAATTATGTTCTTCAAAAATCTTACACCTTCTTTGGATACAACTATGCATGATGTCTTAGAAGATTTTTTTGCTAATAATGATGTTAATCTGTATGATTTTGATGATTTCATTCATATATCAGATCCTATTTTGATTAATTTAGAAAAATAAGATACTCTTGATGATACTGATGATGTTAATGATGAACATGAAACTATTGGCATTGACATATGTTTACCTCATATGCTTTCCTCACAATTGACAATTACACTAGTATCAAGCATTGTGATTCTCAAGAGGATCCTTGTATGGAACTAGCTACCATTCCTACTATCTTGGATATAATCTCTCTTTTGATTTACCCACCTTCACCAAATGATATAAAATGAGATAGGGAGAGTAGGTGGCACACTTGATTGGCTTGTTCTTTATGGTAGCCTTTTGTGTGTTTTTCTGTTATATTGTGTTTCTCCCATGATCTGTTTGCTACATGTTGTTAAATTCTTTTATACGTTCCTTGTTGGCCTATTAGTGCAAGGTGATAAAAAATCAAACTTATTGTACTATTCCTCTATATGTATCTCAGTTCTTCCATATGTTGTTTTATGTTATGTTGTACCCATGCTATTGTTCATACATGTTTCCTTGTGCAATTTGCTTAGGTCCTTAACTTGGTAGCACTAATTCTTTTTGATCTCCAGGTCATATTCTAAAAAGATTCTTGTTTGTATCTTTTTTGTGATCTTTCCTCCTTTGTTATTGTAGTTTTACTTCCTTTGGGGAATGATGTCAATTTGTTTGCATAATATCATATATATATATATATATATATATATATATATATATATATAATGATCATATTGAACCCATAGTAGGTAGATCCCTTTTTTGTTTTCTAGATGTCTATGTGGTATTTCCCTTGATTTATCTTCATTTAGGGCATCTCATAGTGGAAACGTAATTAGTGGAGTTGTTTATGTTTCTATTAAAATCATTGCTCCTATTAAAGTGTTAGTAATGACATTAATGTGGGGCATACACTCTACTCACTTATTGCACGCACACACTTTTTTATATGTTAGTAAACATGTTTGTCTTCTTTGAAAATCCTTTACAAAAAACTTTGCAATACCCATAATGAAAGACAATTCTAAAACCAACAGTTTGAGTCACTTGTAATTGTTTTGTCAAGTGCTCTCTGAATTTTGAAATAAAGGTATAGCTCCCTCTTTTGATTTATAATAAATAATTTTCAGATATGCCTTTAACTAGAAGGAAACAAAGGAACACTAACATCCATTCATCAACATGATATGAATTTGAAGCTTGATTTAAATAGCTTCAAAAGAAAATTAAATATATAGCACACAAGTTATTTAATCAATCTTCCTATTTATGGAGAAACAGAAAGGCAGACTTGTCACTCATTGCATATATAATGCATAAAACCATAACATTCCATGACACACAATAATCTTGATAAATGAGAACAAGATGATATCTTAAATATGATTAGAATGATCACAAGATCATTTCCAACAAGAGAAACATAGATTCAAACCATAGGATCTAAAAGTTAAAACTCTCTTTGTTCCAAATATACAAGTAAATAACTATATAATTATTTGCCCTTACACCATAAACAAGTTGTAAAACAAATAAAATCTCCTTCCTTTCCTTCTTTGTTACAAATTTTAAAACTAAAAATGCCTTCACTTTACTTTAGAAATGTACAGGCATGCCAAAGCTGGAGAAGAACCCCATTACAGTAGATTTTTCCCATTAAATAATTTCCCAGAGAAATTTGGCAACTACCACAACTTCTTACCGAGCCAATTTTTATCTTCTTAGGCACATTAAATAATAATTAATTCTATTTCTTTCATAATAATAATAAAGTCATCTAATCTATTTCTTTTCTCATAATAATAATTAATTCTTGTAGAATTAATTATATGAGAGACTAATGTTATTTTTAAATTAATTTGACATTCAATTATTTTACATTTGAATATATTAATATTGAACTCTTTTATGAATTAAATATTATATAAAGAAAAATAATTAACAAATGATTAATTTAAAAGCTTCCTTTTTAATAAGTTTTCACATAGTTGAGTGGGAGGGAAAAACTTAGGGTTCCAAAACCCTAGGTAACACAATACATATATATTATTCTTCAAGATACCTTTTTCTCCATTTTTGGATTAGTGGCTAATCCTTAAAGTGTGGATTTATTATTTAGGATCTCTTGATCCCTCCAATTTCAAATTTTTTGATCCCTTAAGGTCGAAGGTGTCCTTAAGACTAGATCTCTTTTGCTTTTTGGTTTTACTCTTATGGAGTAGAATATTCTTAAGGGTGAAACCTCAATGAGTTTACTAGTGAGTAGCCACATTCAGTAGGTGGTTCAATTTCATCTTTCCAGTCATGTTGTTTTCCTATGTGGTTCACAATCAAACATAGGTTCTCATTGGGCAAGATAATCACACTCTTTTTCTATTTTTCTGGAGATGTCTTTCCTATTGTGATCTTCAAGTTGACAAAGACTACAGGCACTAAGGTCTTAAGGATCTCTTGTTCCCTCTGATTTAATAAGATTATATTTTCATTATGATCTACTTTAGCAAGAGTTTGCATTGAGCCCATACTCTTGCTAAAGTGGGGGCTTAATGTATCATCTTAAAGTGGAAGCACTTTCATGTTAAGCGAGCTTATCCCTTTGAGTAAGTGATCTAAGGTCATGTCAAGTTCCTTGAATAGGTCTTTGCATGGATCTAGTTGTTTCTTCCCTATTCTTCTTATCTCTTCCTATTTTTAGACTCTTCTTCCCAATTTTCTCTATGAAACTAAAGACTTTGATTTTTTGGGTCAAGAATGACCTAAAGGGTCAAGGTTGACCTTGATCTTGACCTAGGTCAAGGATGACCTTTACCCTGACCTAGGGCAAGGTCAACCTCATCCTTGGCCTTACGTCAAAATTTCAATTTTTGGAGGTTTTAGGATATTGACTTGAGAAAGTTTCATTTTCCCACTTCTAAGTCAATTTTTTTGGGTTTCAGAATTGTAAACCTTTTAATTGCATTTAATCTAGGTTCATTTCTAGGGGTTAAGGTTAATTGGGATTTAATTCTCCAATGTCAAAGTTCTCTAGAAGTTTATACCCTAGACCTCTATATAAGGAAGTCTTCCTCTCTCATTTTGGACACCCACAAGAGATATTGAATGATAAAAAATTCTAAGTGAATATATACTATCCATCAAGTTTCTAAGCATTCAAGTATTCATGTGTTCAAGCATGAAGGATTCAATCACTACGGAGCCCTCTTGTTGAAGATTTCTCCATCCACATCCATATTCATCCAAGCCTTTTCTTATGCAAAGATTGATTCAAGATTTGTTATGAAAATATAATGCCATTAATTTGAGACATACTGCATTCATTTCGACCATATTTACTTGTGGATTCAAGGATTTGAATCCTCCACAAGGATATCAATATAAGAAAGGTGAAAAGTTCCATTCACTTTGTTTATTAATGTTGTAATTTCAATTATATTTCAAGGTTGATTCCAAACTAGAGTTTGATCAATGCAAACCTCCCATCCAAACAAAGAAACCATTTTTATTGTAGGTAGACATCAAATTAAAGTGTGGATTTGGATACCCTTTTCATCAAACTTGCAGGATCCACGAATAGAATTTTTATCAAAGTTGTGCAGGTCAAGGTGAACTTTTGGGGGTACAATTGTGCCCTAGGGAAAGATTATGCCCTACTATTTGGGTCATGGTTGACCTACCCTCAAAAGGAAAAAAAAAATCTGGGTTTTCTATGTCTCAACATTTCTAATCTAGAGCAGGTTGTAGAATTCCTTGAAACTATACATAGACATTAGAACCAGCATTTTCCATATTTTCTCTACTTTGAGGTTAGTATTTTTCTTCTATTAATTCAAGGTTTCAAGTACTTACTTTCTATAGTAGAATATTGGATTTCCTCCTTTCTTCATATTCTCCATTGTTTGATTCATTTGTGCATTGATTACTTCCTTGTGGTTAATCAATTTGGAACATTTCCTTTTGAGAATTTAGGTTAAGGATAAGTCCTATATTCCCCCTCACATCATATTTCCCTCTATATACACTCATTCATATTTTTCTTTCCATACACATTTTTTTTACCTCTATTCACATATATCAATTAAGTAGCATATTTTGGGAGAGAAAGTTACAAAGAAAGAAATCATATTAGAGTATGTTAATACAAAAGAGAAGATTGTAGATATTTTTATAAAGCCTTTGACTAAGGGTAAATTTGAGTAATTTTTAAGTTATACTTGGAGTTATGTCCCTACCTACTTCTGAGCAAATGATGCAGAGATTGCATCAATCCAATGGTATAGAGCACTATTGTTCATTTGGACTAAATGTTGTTACTTCCTATATGAGGGAGTATCTATGGTTGAGTGGAGTCATTAAGGACTCTTGGTATCTAGTATGAAATAGTGTCTTTGGACACTTGAGTTGGTTGAAGACTTTAAGCAGTTGATTGAAATAATGATGTCTTTGTCATTGATTCTAATGGAGGAGAGATTGCATGAAAAACATCTCCTATGAATGGGGAAGAATATGCAATGAGGGAAATATGTACTAAAGGAAGATGATCACATTGAGTTATATCAATGGAGGAGAAGTTTGAGCAGTTGATATCCATGTAAGCTTAAGAAATCATAGATGAAATGTTGTTACTGTGAGTTTTGTATTTGATTAATGAAGAAGATTTGAAAAGATGAGAGTAGTAGTAGTAGCAGCAAAGTTGGATTTGGTATTCTTGGAAGTTAGATTTTTTTCATCTATGTTGCTATTAATGCCAAAGGGGACATTGTTAGCATGAATATTGATGGTATTTCTTTGGGGGACTATCCTAAGCATTGATAGAATAGTTGGGGAGTTGTTGGTGTGATTGATATGCTCCATTCATGATGGTGTTTGTCATTGATGTCAACATAATATTGTTTTTGTAAAGACCAACAAACTAGTAGATAGAGAATGAGGTTGTATAGATTGTGTATTAATGATGAGGGTAAGCATAATTGAGGTTATGTCTTGTTGATTAAATAAGTAAGATTGACAAATGAGTGTCAACACACTTAACCATCTTCACTATACATGCCAAGTATACAATGGAAGCCAAGCTAGAACTCTAATGCATGCTGAGTTACAGATAGTGTTGAGTACATAAGAAGATAGTATGTGTCGAGCAAAGAAAAAGTCTAATGTTTACTGAGCATTGTGAAGTTAATAGGAGCTAAGTGATTTAGGAATCAGTAGAAGCTGAGAAATGCAGAAAGTTAATAGGTTCTGAGTAACACAGGAATTCTATAGGTGTCGAGTGACATTGTAATCCTATAGGTGTTGAGTCACTTAGGATCCAATAGGAGCTGAGCAATATAGGAAAGGTTTAGGTGCTGAGTAATGTAAGAACCATAGAGGATGTCGAGAAATCCAAAATAGATGGTGCCAAGCATCAGTATTACTTCATGTGCCAAGCAATGTAGGATTAGCATAAGAATTTGTGCCAATACAAACCATGATGTGAAATGGTTATGCATGACTCATGACAAGATAAAAAGATAAAATCAAATCCTCCCAACCACCTTTGTGATCCTCATGTAGTCAATCAAAAAATTGGAGATTACATGTAGCCAATTAGAAAATTGGAGATTGCATGTAGCCAATGGGTGAATTTCAAGGGTTTGAGTGGAAACACTTGAAACAAGGATGCATAACAAACCACTAATCTTTATAAGGGATTCTTGATGCCATTGAAAATATGAGAAACAAAGGCAAGAGATGAAAGAAGGAAAAGTAGAGCCTATTATTAAGGTCGTTGCAAAACATTGGTGTCAAAGATTTAGTGGAAAGGATAGCATTTACACATCTAGTTGATCAGAACAGAACAAGGAACACAATTAGCAAATCAGATCTAGCAGAGATTAGTTATAGAAGAGTAGACCAAGAGCCTAAGATCAGCATTAGAGATTGCATTAGATCAGGTATATTATTCTAATACTCTCTCACAATTATATTAGGAATTTGGAAATCCTATTGAGTTAGGTGGGTTTAACAGCTTTATGTAAATCATTTAAAAGGGTGGCATTCTAAGTTGAATGTTCTTAAGTCGTCTAATAGGGCACACTCCTAACAGGGTGTAGAAATCCTTTAACAGAGTCACATTTAACAATGTGTTGTAGCCTTTAACAGGGTAGGCCTTTAACAAGGCAAACCATCAGAAGTGGTTGAAATCAATTGCTACAATAATTTTATGGGCGTCATCCCCACCCCAATTTTACCTTCTTATTCCTAGAGTTTTTCTGGGTCATCAAAATCTCAAGTGTTATGTGGTGATGCATGTTTGCTTCTCATGATTGTTTAATGTTTATATGCATGCATGTTAATTTCAGTTATATGTTATTAAGGATTTAAAAAAAATAAAAGGTTAGTACTTCTGATTGACTCCCCCTCTCAGAAGCACTCTTCCATTAAGACATTCCAATAATTGGTATTAGAGCCAAATTCTCTTAAGAAGAAGCTTAACAGCTTGGAGGAAAATATCTAAAGATGGAAGTCTTCAAACTTGGGAAGATCATTGAGAACCAGGTGATAGATGTGCATCTCACTCTACACAAGGTAGAGGAAGCTAGAGAGGAATTAAGAAAATCCTTAAAAAGAAGGAAGGAAATAGCTATAGCCAAAAATGATATTCACTACAAGGAGATTGACACCACACAAGTATTTTCCAAAAGAGATTCCAAAGGATTTGATGCAGCAATAGCAGAACTGATGGAGAAAAAATAAGTTCAAGTAGAAGAGATAAGAACTCTTAAGATGGAGCATGAATCACAGGCCATGATGCTATGTGAAATCACTAAGCAAAAGAAAAGAGCAGTTGAGGATAGAGTCATGATGGAAGATGACAAAAGAAATCTTGCAAGCAAACTTGAAGAAAAATGTACCAAATTATCAAGGATCTCAAACATGCAGATGGATAAACTTGGCCAATTGATGAATCTTCATCACGAACTCAATATGAAAGATATTGAGATCTCTACTTTGAGGATGCAAAATGAACAATTGTAGAATGAATTGAAGAGAGAAAAAGAAATAGCAGAGAATCTCAACAAGTCAAGTGAATCTATCAAGTACTTTGAACAGTTGCTGAAATCCCCAAGATCAGCCCATGATACATCAGGACTTGGATACACCAGCACTGAAGTTAGTGAATCATCAAAGAGTGTTGAGCAAAGAAGTAACAAAGGTAAGGATCCTAAACCCACTTGTCATTACTATAATAAAAAGGGGTATACTACTAATGTTTTCAAGAGTAGAAGGATCAATCATCCAAACACACCCAAAAGCAAGGGTTGTTGTCACTAGTGCAACATGCAAGGTCACATGACACAAGACTATAGGTCTAAAGTCACAAGAACACAAAGATTTTATATACACTACCATAATTGCAAGAAGTATGGACATATAGCCTTTGAATGTAGATCAAAGCCTATGTGGACACCAAATCAGCATATAAGGAGGGACAACTATGTACATCATTACAATTGGGACTACAATACAAGACAAAGTTGTCATTATTGTCAAGAGTATGGTCATGTACCCCAGAATTGCATCAAAACACATTTCAATGGGAACTATAAAAGATGGTTGAACCAAACTACTTGTTTTAGTTGCTTGAAAACTGGACATGTTAGTAGGAATTGTCCAACAAAGGCCAAGGCACCCAAGACTGAAGTAAATAAGGGCAAAGAAAAGGTTGATGAGGAACACATCAGAATAGACATGAAGAAGACATGGCAAAAAAAAGATGGACCAGGTACATCCAATGGAAGGTTCACTTCACCCAAGAGGTCAAGTGATCATAGCTCATCCAACTAATCAAAAAATGAGCCTATGGGGCTGATACATACAAGGAAGTATCATACATTAGCCCTAAATAGAGAAAGAAGCACTACAAAGTATAAATCTGCATGAGTTAAGATGCCAAGACAAAATTTCAATAATGATGCCAAGCTGTCTTTGGTTGCCGAGTGAAAATGCTTGGAAGCCGAGTTAAAAAAAAGTCAAGTGGAAGCTGAGCAAAGCCTGTAAGTGGTTTTTGAGTTATTAAAAAATTTAGTAGATGCTGAGTGAGAATGGCTACCTAGTAAAATGGAATGGATGCCAAGTTAAAAACCTTTGGAAGCTGAGTGACAGGTGAAGGTACAAGAATGCATTAAATGCAAGGTTTTTGAGTCGCTTAAAGGTGAAAATCGATTCATTTTAAGCCATTCAAACAAAGAGCAATTACCAAGAGCACAACTGAGAAATTTTTGAGGATTCAATCAGTGATTTGTACTAATTCAGCATCTACCCAAGTGACTCAAGGATTTAACTAGGTATTTCCTTCAAGTGTCGAGTTGTACAGTTTGTGAAGTTTATTTTAAATGTCAAACCCTAGTTCAGCCAAAATGGCATCTGGTTCAAAGTCAACCCAAGGAAAGGAAAGCTATGAGATTTAGCTAGTTATTAATGAGGTTAAACAACCTGAGTTTAGGCCCATACTAGAGGTAGCATACAAAAACAATCCCGCAGGTGCATTGTATATGATTCGAAAAAAAGTTGTTATGGTTTAGGATATGCGTAAGTGTTACAACTATAAGATTGGAGCTATAGGAGACCTAGAAATCTTCAACGCCTATGATAAACTCTGTGATATGGTATATTAAAAGATGAGTTTTCAATTGTAGAAAAGGAGGGTTTAACCAAAGCCCTAGTTTTTCCAATCGTATTCAAAACTGAGTGCATACGTATAGTGCTTAGCAAAATTCATGATGGATCATTCTAGCTAGAGCAAGGACCAATCAAGATTACTAAGAAGATGGTTCATAGGGTCATAGGTTTTCCAACCCTAGATTGGCCAAAGACATTGAGAAGTGATAAGAAGAAAACAATAAAGAAAAACATAGGAGCAAAGTGGAACAATAGAGGCATGACCATAGACACCATTTCTGATCCCCTTCTAGACTTTGCAATCAGGAACATATCACATAAGTTTAATCAATCTAGTAGGTTGAATAGTGTACTTTGCATAGTAGTGGATGTGGCATATAAGCTTGTAAAGAAAGACCACACCTATGACCTTGCAAAGCTCATGTTGCAATAGATACATGAAAATCTTGGAGCAATTAGAAAGTCTAAGGGAGCACAATGCAAATTTTGGTTAGTGTTGGTATGCATGTTCTTTTATGTGATGAAGGAATTTCCTTCATCTGGAAAAGTCAACTAGAATTAGAATAAAATAATTGTTGATCAAATAAATGATTTTATTGCACAAATGGGAGATAGTTTTGATGATCAAATGACTATCTATTTTGATGATTTCAAGAATACAATGAAGAAAAGAATGAGGATACCAATCTCATTGGTGAATCAACATGAGAATGACATATGCTTTCTTGTTGACATTGATTATACTTACATCCAAACAGTCCTTCCAAGAGTAAGATGGCTTAGACCATTGGGATATGAGCTTGGTCTTGATCAAGCTTCTACAGCTATTACAGCACTACTTGCAGAAGAGATGGATAAAACTACAAAGGCATTTGGAACTTATGACACTGTCAGATCAAGAGTTGTTACAAAACTCAAGACAGCCACAACAGTCAAGAAGAAGGACAAACTAGTAAAGAAAATAATGAAGAAATTTGGTGTTGAAGAAACAAGTGCAGCAGGAGAAGCAGAATAAATTAGTGAAGATGAAGAAGAAGGTGATGATGAGAAAGATGAAGATGAGCCAAAACAAGGGCCACTTGAATTGACACAAGGCCAAGGTAAAGAAAAAGATGAAGATGTCAACGAAGAAGAAGCCAAGGAAGCACACATCAAAGGCAAGGCTATCAAAAGGAATGCAAAGACAACTCCTGCTTCTCAACCTACATCAAAGAAAGCTACCATGCCAACACCCAAGAAGCCAACAACAAGAGCTCCAACAAGGGCCTCCACACAAAAAGCCAAAGAGGAAGCTACAAAGAAGAAGAAGACAGTCAAGAAGGCACAGGAAGAGCCAAGGAAAAGGAAAAGATATGTGGCTCAACCTGATACTAATGAGGAAGATCAATATTAAAAGGTAAGTCATCCTCCTAAGTCTTCAATTGATACATTATGTGAAAATATTAGGAATGGAGACTTAAGTGACATGAAAAAGGTTGATTTCAATAAGTTTGCTAAAGAGGAACAAAATAGAATAGAAGAATCAGTCTATGCAATGATGGCACAATTCAAGTATACACCTCTTGAATTAGATGGACAATTGCCAAAGGAATTGTCTAAAATTGTAGAAGATAGATGGCATTTTTGTTTGAAAATGGAGAAGGAGACGAGAGAATCAACCCTAGAAAGCATACTTCCTAATTTGACAAGGGAACAGATAACTAAAGTAGTCAAAAGGCATAATAAAAGGTTTACACCTAAGTATAGGGCATTTTCCATACTTCAGAATAAAATAGAAGAGTTGTACAGAGAAACACAAGATCATGGAAGAATTTATATAAGAAAATTGAAGATGTCCTTGAAGAGGAATACAAAGAAGAAGCTACTGCTAAGCTAGAAGAGAGAAGAAAGAGGAGAGAGGAGAAGACAAAAGTAGATAAAAAGGTTGAAGAAGAGGAAAACAAGGAAGAAAAAGAGCAAGAAGGAAAAGATGAAGACAAGGGTACTGATGGGCAACAAGACCAAAGTGTGCAAGACACACAACTACCACCTCCTAGTCCTCCTCACTCTACTACCACACCTGTAGAAATCATAAAGATTAAGGATGTTGTTGATACCTCAAGTCAAAACATCAATCCACTAACTGTAGAGGATCTCACTAATATCCTTGACCAAACAACTCTTCAAGCACAATTGTGTACAAGTCCCATATTGGTCAGTGTAGATGAGCTCTAAAAGTCAGTAGATAAACTCAAAGAAGCCAAGGTGTCACCACAAGAACCACCTCAAAACATTCAAATTATTGGACTTTCATTTCTACCATCTCCATCAGCACCAAGAATAGTCATGCAAGCTCATCAGGAGCTGAGTGCAACAATAGAGGAAGTCACAGGTACATCAGTACAGATAACAAGTACACCCCTAGCAATAGTGGCACAAGAAGAGGATAGGAAAGAAACACAAGATAAGGAGGAGTCTACAATACAAACTTTGGTTGAATTGCCAAAAACAAGAACTCCTACCAAACCTATTCGAAATCCGAGTACTGACATGTTAACCTTACAAGTCAGCACACTAGGCTCAAGTTCTACTAGGGTAGCCAGGACTAGTCATTATGGTATTCCTGAGCTTGATGAAGAAATTCAAATACCCTATTATGATTCAAGCAATTTAACTAAGGAAAAGATGAATGAGATACAAAGTGCATTGGACAAGAGAAGGAGGCAAGAGGAATTGAGGAAAGAGTTCAAATACAATCAGGCAATGAATGAGATCAAAGATATATTCATGGATGCCTTCAGCCTACAACCTCCAGATTCAAATAGGCCAATCCCTGAGCAAGTATCTGATATACTTGACCAAGTAAATAATGAAGACCATGATACAAATGTCAAACTCATGGAATGGTCAGAAAAGAAGTTTCTAGGCAAGGTCAACCAAAAGATAGCTAATGGAATTATTTTGGGACAAGTTGACCTAGCCAAGAAATTGGATAAGGTAAAGATTGTACTAGGGAACATATTTTCCCTTTACACAAAATTGTTTGATTTCTCCAAGTTCTCACAAGAAATAAATCTAAAAATTATGAACCTTGAGAGAAAACTAAAGCTCTCCAATATGAAACTACCCTCAAATCTTGCATAGAGTGAGAAGAAATTTTCTCAAATGCTTCACACTCAGAGGGAATTAGCTGCATTATCAGTAGAAGAGGCCACTATTAAAGAAAAGTTGATGCAGATTCAAGCCTCAATTACTCCTCATTTGGAAGTCTTACACAAGGAACAAATGTATGCTGAAACAATCCTCAAGAAGGATCCAAATATTTCTACACATGATGGACTAGTAGATCTAGTAGTAGAGCTTGCAATCCAACACAAGTCATTGGATATTGCATTGAATAATTGGGATGCAGCTCTCAAAATACTCCTTGAGGTTAATAAAACATTTTTCACCAAGTATGGCATTACTATTTAGAACCCTTTGACATCAGTGTCAAAAAGAGGGAGATAATGAAGCAAGCAATATTCTAAGGGGGAGATATATTAAAGGAGGAGAAATGCATATAGCAAGAAAATAAGGAGATAACGGGATCAGAAGGAAAGAATAGGACAGAAAAAAAGAACATCAGGCACAATGGCACAAGATATCAGAATCCATGACATGAAAAGGCATAAAATACTTAGGGGGAGTCATAAGGTATATTGTTTTTTTACGATATCTTTTTGAAATTTTTTAAGTGAAGAATGGACACACAAGGATTGGATCATGAATGATCAGTTAGTATTTTTGACACTCGTGTCAAAGGGGGAGATTGTTGATTAAATAAGTAAGATTGACAAATGAGTGTCAACACACTTAACCATCTTCACTATACATGGTGAGTATACAGTGGAAGTTGAGCCAGAACTCTAATGCATGCTGAGTTACAGATAGTGCCGAGTAGATTAGAAGACAATATGTGCCAAGAAAAGTAGAAGTCCAATGTGTGCCAAGCATTGCGAAATTAATAGGAGCCAAGTGATTCAGGAATTAGTAGAAGCTGAGCAATGCAAAAAATTAATAGGTGCCAAGTAACACAGGAATTCTATAGGTGCTGAGTGACACAGTAATCCTATAGGTGCCGAGTAACTCAAGATCTAACAGGAGCCAAGCAATGCAAGAAAGCTTTAGGTGCTGAGTAATGTAGGAACCATAGAGGATGCCGAGAAATCCATAATAGATGGTGTCGAGCATCAATATTACTTCATGTGCCGAGCAACGTAGGATTCGCATAAGTGTTTGTGCCAATACAAACCATGATGTGAAATGGTTGTGCATGACTCATGATAGGATAATATCAAATCCTCCCAACCACCTATGCGATCCTCATGTAGCCAATCAAAAAATTGGAGGCTACATGTAGCCAATCAGAAAATTGGAGGTTGCATGTAGCCAATCAAAAAATTGGAGATTGCATGCAGCCAATGCGTGAATTTCAAGGGTTTGAGCGAGAACACATGAATCAAGGATGCATAACAAACCACTAATATTTATAAGTGAGTCTTGATGCCATTGAACATGTGAGAAACGAAGGCAAGAGAGGAGAGAAGAAGGAAAAGTAGAGCCTATTATTAAGGTCATTGTAGAACATTGGTGTCAAAGATTTAGTGGAAATGACGACATTTACACATCTAGTTGATCAAAACAAAACAAGAAACACAATTAGCAGATCAGATCTAGCAGAGATCGGTTATAGAAGAGCAAACCAAGAGCCTGAGATCAGCATTAGAGATTGCATTAGATCAAGTGTATTATTCTAATACTCTCTCACAATTGTATTAGGAATTTGGAAATCCTATTGTGTTAGGTGGGTTTAATAGCTCTATGTAAGTCCTTTAACAGGGTGGTATTCTAAGTTGAATGTTCTTAAGTCCTCTAACAAGGCACACTCCTAACAGGGTGTAGAAATCCTTTAACAGGGTCACATTTAACAGTGTGTTTTAGCCTTTAATAGAGCAGGCCTTTAACAGGGCAAACCATCAAAAGTGGTTGAAATCAATTGCTGTAGTAATTTTGTGGGGATCATCCCCACCCCAATTTTACCTTCTTATTCCCGGTGGGTTTTTGGGTCATCAAAATCTCAAGTTTTATGTGGTGATGCATGTTTTCTTCTCATGATTTTTTAATGTTTATATGCATGCATGTTAATTTTAGTTATATGTTATTAACGATTTAAAACAAATAAAAGGCTAGTACTTCTGATTCACCCCCCCTCTCAAAAGAACTCTTCCCATTAAGACATTCCAATATGTCCTATAGTATGTCTTGATGTTGTGGACAAATGTGCGTGTAGAAAGTTAAAGACATGTGAAAGTTATTTGTGATTAACAAACGATGGTGTACTGATAGAGTACTTGAAAAGTAGTTTATAATGTTTGAATTGTATCTCTTAACAAGGATAGAATCATGATCCTTGAATCATGATGAGAAAAGTTAGACATTGATAGTAGGCATCCTAATGATAATGTCAACGAATATGCAAAGTTTGAGGTTGCACATGTGAAAATTTTTAATTACTATAAGCCGACAATGTCTTGTAATTGTGAAAAGATGTAATGAATTGTAATATCTTAATCAGTTATTATTCTAATTAATTGGAAAAGTATCAAGACCGACTCAATGAATTATTTTGAGGATATTGTATAAAGGAAGGCTATTTTCCTTGTGAATGTGTGTGTAGTGTGTGCAAGTTTTAATTGTGTAAGTGACATACAAAGTTGATAAATGTGAGTGAGTGATCAAAGGGATCAATGTGAAGTGAATATGAAGATATGATTTCAAGATATGATAAATATTTGGTTTGTTATTGTCACAATAAGAGGATAGAGAAAGAGTTCAAGTTATGGATTTTAATTTCATTTCTATTATTCTGAAAGGAATAATTCAAAGGCTAGTTGGACAATGAGTTTCATGGTCTTGCCCCTAAATATATTTGAAAAGTGGGTCCATCTACCTTTTTCAACTCCTAACAAGTTTAATACAACTCCTAACATGGTTGGCACAACTCCTAACAAGGTTGGACTCTCCTAATGGGGATTCAAAGTCTCCTAACAAGGACTAATATGTACTGAATGTATTTTATTAGCTTTTCATAGAGTTCATCCTCTTACAAGAAACTTATCCATTAGTACATCATTTTGTGGATACCATCCCCACCAGTGTTTTCCCTTTGATCAAGGGTTTCCCTACTTAACATATCTAGTACTATTGTGCATTTGTATCTTCTTATGGTTGCTAATTATATTTTTCACATGTTTAAGGCTTAATAAGGTTGAAAAAAGTTATATTGATTCGATAATTGATTCACCCTTGCCGCCGCCGCCCCCCTCCCCCCAACAATTATCTTGGTGGACTTTACTTTCTTACACAATAGTCATAACATGTACTAAGTTCAATTTAATTTAATTCCATGCATGGAAGCCAATTGAGTAGTAAGAATAAGACCATATTTGTATTATTCCTTACTAATATCCAAACACATGTGCAAGAAAGAAATATGAAAAAATCTTTAAGATGGTAATCAAATCCATAGTAAAATTATTGCAAAAGACCAATCCTAAAGAAAATGAAAACCCAAAATTTGAAAAGGTGTGTATATTGTATTATAATTTTTACATTACATTACAACATTTTGTGTGTGTGTCCTATAGCTCTAGAATATTCTATCAAAAGAAAAAAAATGGTTCTAGTTTCCTTGAAGAGGAAGCAACAAGATTCCAACCATTTACATATTACATTCAATACTTACAACAATAACTTCAATATTTTGCAATCGTCAATTCTTGAAAGGTGACATTCTACTTCAAAACATTCATAGAGTCGAGGTAAATTTTTTATAGGACATCTTCATTCTATTCTTCAAAACAATTTGTGTCCATCCTCAAATCTATGAAGAGGTCTTGAAGCCTCGCCTTCTACTCCTTGTTGCGTACAACCATAATTCTTCAAATGTGGCATAATTGATAGAAATGTTTTGGGGGTATGCCATGAGACCTATCAGAATATAATTTTGGTCTTCCTCCTCTTCCTTGTACAAATAAGGTTCTAATATAGGATGTAAGTCCTCATTTGAAGAGCCTTCAACCACAGGTAGTCCCATTGTAATTGTTAAGCTATCTACTGAGAAAAAATCAATACAACAATCAATTTAAGGAATGTTTTTGTCACAAACTTTAGGCCAACATAAATTCTAAAGGAACTCTCACACAAGGAACCTTTCCCTTGGGCATGACATTCATAGTTCATCATCTCTGACTTGTCGTCCATCTATCATTTTGTTCTATCCATGGACAACATAATGCAATAAATGGCTCTCTTGCATTAGAGATTTCAGTGCTCTGTAAGATTAAGTGGTGATTTTTTGTCCTTCTAATTAAATCTACACCACTAATCCTTCATGCATTGCACTCTACTTTTCAGATAAATGATGCTCTCATAGTGTTTCATTACCTAATCACTCTTTGATGAAAAACCCATCATGTCATTGTTTCGTAGGCCTTAAGAAAACCACCCTGCAAAATAGTGATATCAGTATTTGAACACTCTCCCCCCCCCTCTAGCTAAAAACCAACTAAATACCATAGGTGAAATAGCAACGAAAATCCCATCATATATATGAATGAAAAATGGGGAAGTCTCATCAGGAAGCAAGGTAGTATGTTGGCATATGTGCTTTCAAAGTGGGAAAATAGTTTTAGTGAAGTTAGTGAATTTAGACTGGAAGATTTTCAAAGTGTGGATTTTGAAGTTCTGGATATGGACTTGTAATATACGAGAGCATGTTATATATTTCCATTCACATGATCAACATCAAATAAAAATTTTGGAAGGGGAATGATTAAATTTATGTAAGGTATTTGACATGGATGGGTTTATGTTTTAGACTACCACTGAGATGGATGATTGTTAATAATAATTGCTAATACTCATAACTGAAGATGTAATTGGCAATTAATTAAATTTATCTCTTTCGAAACATAAGAGATGATGACAAATCATAGCTCGACATAAATGGAATCAACATCTACAAGTGCATGAAAGACATTTTTCATGAGCAAAGAGTATTTTTAGGAAGCATGACATAGGAAGAAACTCACGTTAGGAGTATTTGCAAGAAACATCTTGTGTGTTAGTTGTAGAAGTAGCAAAGGGGTAACAGTAGCAGTTGTAAGTTTGAAGATGGAAGCGACCTTTACTCTTAGGATAAAGAAACAGCAGATGGGTATGTTTAGGCTTATGGAAGACAATAGATTTAAACTGTTATTGAAATATTCATCAAACATTATAATGGATGTCGCATAGTAAACTGTAGGATATTTTCTTCAAAATTCTACCATTGTTGGAAGATAAATGTGGATCTATATTGAAATTAATAATGATATGGGGCCTCGAATTAGGCAAGGATGAGAAAATCGTGAGGTCGATAATGAAGTCACCCTTTGAAAAAGAGGTGACTATTAGGAATGAGTCATTACTAGAATGCGAAACACTAAGAATTCATTTTGGTTATAGTGAGTGCATTGAAGATATTGGCAATGCAATGGATTTGGAATATGTCTCTTGTGTGTTCTATCCAAGGAGGGCAAGTAAGGTGTAGTATAAGAATAAAAATTAGGAGGAATGGAATGGGTTAAAGGATGCTATTAGGGATTTTCATAAGTCGGGAAGACAATGACGTACATGGATGCTTGTGCATTTTCTAAGTTGAAGGATGAGCCTTAGGATAGGGTGGGTTCATGTGATGTTGTAGGGGGACTATATTTGAAAGGGGTTTTTTTTGGTGATCTTGTGCAATAGATATTTGGGATTAGATAAAGCCCATGGGACATTTTGGTATGGATGGTGGACTGAAAGTGTTGAATAGCTTCTATTTTTTGTGGTTTCTACTACTAAATGTTATAATGCATAGATTTTGAAGATATATTTTGCTAAGAAATGGTGGTCGAAGGATTTGAAAATGATAATTTTGATGATTTTATTTATTTATTTTTATTTTATTTTATTTTTGTCTCTAAGCCCATATTACTTGTAAATATAGAATCTGGAAATTGTTGAGGGATAGGTAGTTTGGATTGTAATATAGCACATATAATGGCTAATAGGGAAGGGCTTAAAGTATAAATATAAAATTGGATTACAAACTTTATATAAATCTATAAACAAGAAAATAATACTATAGCATTTATTATTAGATCCAACATTATCTAATAAAATTATTACCGAGCTACATTTTGTTATAGCCTTGTAGAAAGAATATATTTGTTTATCAATGAGATAAAACATTAGCTTATTGTTCCAAGAGGTAATTTCATAAATGGTAGTTATCTCTCTTCTTCTAATCCAACATGTCCAACAACTAATTGTTTAGGAGTGAAAGAGTGAACATAAAAGGGTTGTGTGTAGTTTGGGTTGATTGAAGTTGGTGAATTTGTAGTGGAATTTTAATTCCTTAAAGGTGACCTTATCTTCTATGCTCTATTAAATTTTAGCATCTTTCTTGGTAATACTATTAATGGCCTAACTGTTATATCAATTCTAGAAAGAAATTTTTATTTATTTTTCAACGAACAATTATAGCTCTTTTTCTTTTTTAGAGGGGAATTTTCTAAAATGGATTCAATCCTCACATAGACAATACATAGACCTTCCTCTAAAATGACATGACCTAAGAGTTTTTGTTTCATAACAAATAGACGCAATTTTAAGGTTGATGGTATTGCACATGTTTTGCCCCTTCGTAATACCTTTCTCAAGTCTTCAATGTGATCGCTACAAATATTGGAAAACATAATAATATTTTACATATATTTATAATAATTCACGTACCAAAGAATATTTGAAATTAATGTTACAACTTCATAAAGGTTGTAATAATATTAAACAATCCAAAATAGATCCTTTGATAAGTAGTTCCCCATGTGATAGTGAATGTGTTCTCAATTCTCATTTGAATCCATTGCAATTTATTGTATCCATTATTAAATATTTAATATCAGTGAAGACTTCCATCCAATTTACATATCTTCATCCAAAGGAGGGACAAGGTAAATATCTTTCTTTAATGTTATGTTCAAATATCTAAAATCAACCCACAAACATATCTCACAAGTCATTTAGATTCTTAAGTCATTTTCATACACTTATTTTAAATTAAGGTGGGGAACATGGAATCTAATGATCCTTGAGATACATGAAATTGAGATCAATCAAGATGTGATATTACCAACTTTTATATAAAATTATATAAAGGTTAACCCGACCAAAATAAATGTGAATGATTGAAAACATAAAAACATAATTCTCACCGTCGAGTTTTGAATTAAAGAACTTAATATAAAATATTTATATCATAAATTTAAAGAGAAGTCCTAAACCTTATATTAAATAATTAATAATAATAAGAAAGAAAAGTATGATGATTACAAAATAAATGACAATAAATGTGTAAGACCTTTACTAATATTTTAAATATAATTTCTATCTTATTCTACATAAGAAAATCTAATCTACTAAAATTCAATGATGTCTTGTAATTGAATTATGTAGTAGTAAAGTGCTTACATAAAATTTTGAACATGCAACTACTTTAAGTCTCTAATTTAAATTAACATATCAAGCAATCTCTAGTTGCAATATAATATGATATCTCTTGAGTACAACACTATTATAGAAATAGTATTTGGTGGAAAACCATCCTCTAGATCTATGTGATTCCGTGCAACCAAAATAGGTAGGAAACTCTTTTTATAAATTAAAATTTTGGTTAACAATAATAATGTATTGCTCCCTAGAAGGTGAGAGGTCAAATCAAGGCATAATAAAACAAAAGAAGCACCATTTCATCTAAATTTGGTACATTTAGAAAGTAACATTTGGA